>OX359289.1:82677728-83165228 GCA_947179395.2 Pulicaria dysenterica
GTCCACTGAACTTCCACCGTCGCCGTCTCCTCCGGTGAAGACACCAACGACGACCGTCGCCTCTCAATGCTCCGGCGACCCTCCTTATCCGGCGACGCTCCTTCTCCGTCGCCTGCCTGCATCTACTCATCATTATCCTCTCGAAACCCTAGTTTAAGCCGTCGCATTCATCTGCTCATCCTTCCCCTCACGAAACCCTAGTATCGCCGCCGCCACGAAATAAACTGCCGCCGTCGACCAGACTTGAAAGCACCATCGTTGACCTCCCTTACCCCTAGCAACGGCTTTACGGAGATAGATCTTTAAGCGACGGCGATGGATCTGTATAGAGACGGATCTTTAGTCGACGGCTCGAGTTCATCGACTTCGATTTTACTGTGCATCGATCTCTGTTCCCTGGGTACTCACATCTGGTGGTCGCATCTTTGAAAATTTTGTCCAAGGTAGTGTACTCGACGGCTGTTTATATTTTAATTTTCTTACGTAAGTCGTTGAACAAAATTTTGGGTTTATATACCATTGATTTTTCTGTTGACCTACTGTAACTTCTAGTTTTTGTTCATCATTTTCTGAATTTTATTGTGCATCAAACTTGACGTATCTGATGTTAAAATCAATTGGTTATGTTATCTGATAAGTTTGTGAATCTGATTATTTGTTAACTTTGTGAATCTGTTTGGTGTTGTATTCATCATCTTCTCATAAATTAAAGTTGAAATGAGGGATAGTGCATCAGCTGTATCAGATTTGTGTATAAACAGATTCTAGTTTTATTAATTTTTGAAAAAAACGTGAATTACATAACTTATTCAAGTGTGTGATTCTGTTGTTTTAATTTCTGGTCGGGATTCTAAAACCAGATTAACAAAGTATGTGATTCTCCGGTGTCTGTGGATCGCGATGGCCATGGCATAAGTTTTTCTTTGATTTTTGTTGTTGTCTCTGTAATTTGTAGATGAATAAAATTGGTTGTGCATCAATTATGATTTCTTGATGTTTATCAATTTTATTATTAATGATTCTGCATCAAATAATCCTTATGTTTTTTAGTTGAATTTTTTAAAATTTATTTTGTGCATATGGTGGAGAACAATGTGCATCAATGTAGTTCTGCAAAATTTATTTTTGTGCATATGGTAAAGAACAGTGTGCATCAAAACAGTTCTGGAAAAATGTCGATCAGAAAATAGGAGAGAAAGAAAAAGAAAAAAACCATAAACAAAAAGACTATTATACCCTTTCTGTAATTTTTTTTAATTAAAACAAAAAGAAAAAAAAGCCAATTTTATAGAAGTGGTTAAAAGAAAAATGAATGGCTGAGATTTCTCGTTACTCTTTGTATCTTAATTCTCTTTTTACAGGATCCCTACCCTATATATATATATATATATATATATATATATATAACCCACTTAAACAAAAACCCCAAAGTCTCAATCTCAGCCACTCATCTAATAGGGCAAGATGGGAAATTAAAAATTTGATCAAAAAAGCCACGCATGCTCCGGCCTTCATAAAAAACCCATTTTTTTTATTTTTTTACCCCTCAAATATTTAAATAACCATAACTATTTCAATTTTTTGAATTTGAGCAAAAAAATTATACCAATCTTCTCATTTTTTAATCCTCTTTCAAACGAGACCACTCTTCCTATATTTCTGAAAAAAAAAATTCGACAAAAAATGACGAAAATGATTAAAATGATGAAATTAATCATTTTCGTCACCTGCTGTTATATCACATAATAGCAGATCCCGAAAATGATAAATTTTATCATTTTTATCATTTTCGTCACCAGCTGTTACATGATATATATAAGGGCACGAAAATGATTAAAAATGACGAAATTTATCATTTTCGGCTGCCCCTTATATATCATGTAACAGCAGGTGACGAAAATGATGAAAATGAAAAAATTTATCATATTCGGGACCTGCTATTATGTGATATAACAGCAGGTGACGAAAATGATAGATTTCGTAATTTTAATCATTTTCGTGTCCCCCTTATATATCACTTAAACAATAGGTCTAGAAAATGATGAAAATGACGAAATTTATCATTTTCGTGCCCCTTGTATATCATCTAACAGCAGGTGACGAAAATGATAAAATTTCGTTATTTTCATCATTTTCGTGTCCCCCCTTATATATTACTTAAACAACAGGTCCTGAAAATGATGAAAATAACGAAATTTATCATTTTCGGCTGACCTTTCTATATAACTTAACATCAGGTGACGAAAATGATAAAATTCGTCATTTTCATCATTTTCGTGTCCCCTTATATGTGACTTAAAACATCAGGTCTCGAAAATGATAAAAAATTCGTCATTTTAATCATTTTCGTGTCCCTTATATATCATGTAACATAAGGTGACGAAAATGATGAAAATGGCAAAATTTATCATTTTCGGGACCTGCTATTATGTGATATAACAGCAAGTGACGAAAATGATTAATTTCGTCATTTTCGTCATTTTTCGT
The DNA here is from genome assembly GCA_947179395.2 of Pulicaria dysenterica. NCBI lineage: Eukaryota > Viridiplantae > Streptophyta > Magnoliopsida > Asterales > Asteraceae > Pulicaria > Pulicaria dysenterica. The sequence continues at coordinate 82,680,216 of OX359289.1, forward strand.
CGATTTTTTCCCCAGAAATATAGGAAGAGTGGTTTCGTTTGAAAGAGGATTAAAAAAATGAGAAGATTGGTATAATTTTTTTGCTCAAATTCAAAAATCGAAATAGTTATTGTCATTTAAAGATCTAAGGGGTAAAAATACGGAGGGGCTTTGATCATAATACCCTTCCTTCTAAAATTAAATCTTATAATTGTTTACTTATTTACAATAATGTCATTATAGATCTGAACCATTGATTTGATCGATCTAACGATCAGGAATGGGACCTTGGTGACTTTGTTTAAGGGGGGGGGTCTTTATTGATCCAATATATATATATATATATATAATAGTTAGGTTATTGTAAGATGTATTTTCTAGTAAGATGGGTAAGATGTAATCTGAACCATCCATTTCATCAGATCTGATTACTTAAAATATGATTTCCTTTTTTCAGATTTAATTGATAAACAATACCGTTAAGGGCATAATTGACTTTAACACTTTTTAAATCCCCTAATTTCACGTTGCCCCTGCCGTTATCAAACCTATTCAACCTCCGACAGTAGCATTTTGCAACGAGCAGAAAAATGATGAAAATGTCATGTATCAAACAAACCTTATATTGAATGACGCATCATGATAATATTCAACATAAATTCAGGTAACTACAATAATGTGCATAGAAAAACAGCATTCATACAAAAAACATAGAAGATTTGATGAAGAAACAAATGAACAAAAACTCATCTTATATTGATTACAAAATTGATGAATCGTAATAATATTCAACTGAAATTGACATCTAAATACAATCATGTACATCAGAAAAACAACATTCATACCAAAAACATAAAAGATTTGATGAAGAAACAAACTGATGAACAAAAAAAATTGATAGCTAAAAAAATCCGATACAAAAATTAAAACCTAGATTCAATAATACCAATTTCTCCGAAGAACATACTCAAAATATTGCCTTAGAAACTCGAAACCCTAGATTCAAATACCAATTGCTCCAGATCTGATGCTATCGACATCTTTGGCTTGACTTTCCACTTTAGATTTGAGTGATCTTCATCCTTACGACACCCAGGTAAAATCGTAGACCATGAAAACGAATAAGATGATGAAACCCAGGTGAAACCGATGAACGCTGACCTTGACCTAGGGCGAGTAGACAAAAGATACCTTCGTGAAGGCTAACATGCGGCGATTAGGCCAGAGCCATGCACCTGGATAAGTCAATGATTTACAGGGCGGTGGAGCTTATCTTGGTGTGCAATGGCTGCTGCGACGATGACGATTTCTAAATGGGAAACGAGATCGGCGCCGGATCTGTCAAAAATCCGTGATGCATCCGTTGTAGAGTCGAAAAACACGTCGGGTAGTGGTGGTGGACATGCGTCCGATTGTGTAGATATATATATATATATATATATATATATATATATATATATATATATATATATATATATATATATATATATATATATATATATATATATATATATGGAAAAAGTTCATTTGAGTACCGGGAGATTAGAGTCGTCCAATTCCCCTCCTTCATTGTCATCACCTACTCATGAATTCATCATATGCACCCTGTCACACTTGATCCCCCCCCCCCACGCTCTACATCCATGAATTCCACTTATCAAATCAACGGCTATGATTGGTTCTCCCGGTACTCACACTAAAATCGGTTCTCAAATGAACTCCCCATATATATATATATATATATATATATATATATATATATATATATATATATAGGGGAGGGTTCAAATGAGAATTGTGAGAAACAATCTCTGCCGTTCCTTGGATATGAGAAGTTCATGGATGGAGAGCGTGGAGGGGATCAAGTGTGGCAGGTTGCATGTGAGGAATTCATGGGTAGACAATGACATCAAAGGAGGGAGAATTGGACGACTCAGATTGGTTTTCGCAGTTCTCATACAAAAAATAGTTCTCCTTTGAACTTTTGCCTATATATATATATATATAGTGGGGGAGGGGATATATTAAAAAGAATCTTATGCTATAAAAGTAAAAAGAAATCTCAGCCAATTATTTGTTCCTAAAAAAGTGGCTTTTTCTTTTTTATATTAAATATTAAAAATTGCTGAAAAAGGTATAATCGACCTTTTATAAAATTCAGTTCCTGAAATTTAGGTATAGATTTTTAATTTATTCACATCCTCAAAAAATACAGATTATTTTCTCCAGAAAAACATATTTTCTGTTAAATATTTTTATGCACAAAACAAAATCATCAAACCATACATCAACCCAGAAATATTCAGATTTTCAGATGAATTACTTTCAGATTTTCTATTAACTAGCAAAAACAGAATCATCAAACCATAGATCAAAAAACAGAACAAAATAATCAAACCATTCATCAAAAACCATTCAAAGAACAGAATCATCAAAACCATTCATCAAACACAATTGTCAAACCATTCATCAAATAGAATCATCTAACCACAAACTAGTAATATTTAGATTTTCTATTAACTATCAAAAACTTTTGGATAAATTACTTTCAGAATTTCTATTAACTATTTCAGAATACACAAAATACATATATAGAAAATGTGGATGAATTACATTTATCAAACCAAGACAAATCTGATGTACAAATCTGATTCACAATAAGAATGTTCTACAAAAACAAAAAATAGATGATATACAAATCTGATACTGTTTCTTACCAACATCGTCGGCAAACAGAAAGATGAACAAAATCAAAGAAAACCCTAACCCTTTAGATCTGAGAATGTGCATCTACGACCAGCAAGGCGTCATAACAGCGACGACGAGCGGAGGCGACTCGATTCTGGTGGACTAAATATAGACGCCGGCGTGCATAACAGCGGTGACAGGGGGCGGCACTTCAACTGGGTTTCTCGACAAAATCCCATGGATGAAATTCTGATCGTTATGTTGCTCGAGATCCAAAGCATTGGCGTTTGTGGTTCATCGGCTGTGGTGGTGCATCGACGGTGGTGGTGGTGTGGAAGGTTAGGGTTTTCGTCGTGGTTCATCGACCCATGTCCATGTCCACATCCAACCTCATTGAAAACCGGCTAATCGGCTCTGACAGGCGGCGGTTAGGGTTTCACGAGGGGAAGGGACGGGATTTTCGAAGGTTGGGCGGCGACTGTTGAATGGCGAAAGTTGAGCGACGACTGTTGAACGGCGAAGGTTGAGTGGCGGCGAAGGTTGAAGTCGAACGACGGAGTAGGTTTTGGGGGAAGCGGTGATAAAGCAGATAGGGCAGTGAGATCAGAGACGTAAATTGGTTTGATGTAACGGTTCATTTGATGGACTTGGGTAAAGAAGGTGGGGTAGATATTATTTGTCTTCCTAATATACCCTTTTTAGTTTTTTTAAAATAAAAGGACACGTGGCAACACCAGGTTTCTCCTTACCCCTTTTTACCTTAAAACTCTTTTTATTTAATCTTGATTCTATATAGTGGGAGGTTCAAATGAGAACCTTAAATTAATTAAGAATGAGAGACTCAATCCCGGCCGTCCAATTCCCCCTCCTTCAATATCATTTCCCACCAATGAATTCCTCACGCTTTACATCCATGAATTCCCCCAAGCTTTACATCCATGAATTCCACTTACAAAATAAACGGCTGAGATTAAGTTCTCATTTGAACCTCACACACACACTATATATATATATATATATATATATATATATATACCCGTTTTATATATAACATTAGATGTTTGGTTACACTCAATATTTATCTAGCATGTGTATTACACAAGCTGCAAATATAGTTACCATTATTTGGCTTCCATTTCCTCAAGCATTATGTCAATTACTATTTGAAAATCCATCAAACAACGGTTTCATATGGTTCCTGTCACAAGAGGAAAAGAAGAAATAAAATATTGTCAAACTTATAGTAATAGACACTAATGCATATTACATACTATGGAAGCATTTTCGTTAAGGAGCTCAATCCAACACTTGTGACTACTTATAGTCATAATGTTGTTAATTAAAACCCATTAAAATCATACCTAAAACCTAATATCAAACAAATATAGCAACAATAAGTAATGGGGAAGCCAAGTACGCAGTCCAGACCAATTGAAAAGTGAAAAACGACGACCAATTCCTTACATTGCGACCGTCAATGGTGTACCTAAGACAGAATCAACCACAATTGGATCTGAGAACACAACAAACAGAATCAAGCAAAAACCTCATTTCAGGAGCTTCTCCAAAAAAATTTGAACTCCTTTTTACCGTGAAATTTCGATCATAATGGAAAAAGATTTGAACTCCTTTTTACCGTGAAATTTTGTTGACCATTCAATCAAGCCTTATCTGCCCACTTGAAAAGTGTGCATTTTCCAACATCATACTCATCATGAACCATCACCAATCACCTGCTATGGTCACCTACAAATTTTCAAAACAAAACACAAACCCACATACTCATATATATAGTGCACACACAAATAAATTGTAGGACCGTGGGGGGTTCTAAACTAACACCCTAATGTTAGGACTGATCTAGGATGAGAAATAGTGCGGAATATCTATTTCCCAAACCTCCTAAGGATTCTAAGATCTGCTTAGGTGTCCGGCACACAGTTAACACGAAGAACACACAGAGTAGGATCAAGAACAACTCTAAGAACTCACACAGAATGCTTAAGGCTGCCCTTGGATTCGAGAATAACACTAAGTTCGCGTTTATCGAGGTTATACGTACGATTACGAAGGCTCACGAAGGCTTAAGGTCGATTACGGACGATTACCGGTGATTATCGATCATTCCCCCCGCTAATACGAGGTTAATACGTATTTATAGTATGGAAAACGCGTATTTGAGTGTAACACGTCACTTCGTTAATTTATTTTAACTACGCACGTAATGCTCTGCAATACGTACGTAGTCAATCCAGTACGCATGTCACTTCCTTAAATAATTTCCACTACGCACGTGGTACAATGCACTGCGTACGTAGTTAGTCCAGTACGCACGTACCGGGCGTTTTAATATGTACACGCACACCTATTTGCACACGTGCATATCTAAATCTGTGCTGAAAAAGACTAGGTGAATATGTGCATACACATGTGCATATGTCGAGACTTGTACTAAAAAAACCCAACAACACAAAAATAAAGTTCGAAAAAATATAGCAAGATCACTCTCAAATTAAAGAACATAACTTTCTCGTTAATTTGGTATAGTTTTTGTAATTCAACACCTTTCCTTTATATGTATATAGTAGTTTAAAAAAGTGGGGGAATGTAAAATGTCCAAATTTCTATTAATTAATTAACGATAAGTTTGATTAGTTTAAGGTTATTAATTAACAACATTTTAATCTGGATCTTCCATCTTTTTGATCAATGGTTATAATTAGTTTTCGCAGTACTCGTACGAAAAACAGTTCTCATTATGAGATAAAGTAAAGTAAATAACATCGAATTTAAATCCAAATAGTTATACGTATCATATATGATCAATTGACTTTTTCTTCTTTTTTCAAAAATCAAGACACAAATTTATTATACTTTTGTTGAAACAATCTATTCTCTTATTTATTTTTTAATTTTGCTAAATATGCATCTTTTATTTATTTTTATGAGAAAATCTCTTCTCTTATAATCTTGTTTAACTATAATAATATTCGTATATTTTCGTTTATATTACCCGTGTGTTTATACAGGAACATGTAAACTAGTAAAAAAATATATATATAAGAATACCAACCAAAAGTAAAGTTTATTTTGATTCGAAGCATGATTGAGATAATTTCAACATCTCAACCAAAAATACGGTTGAGAAAAGATTAATATGTTTTCAGTCGCAATCATTAAAAGTAGTAAAACAAATCCACTAATTATTAAAATAAGAAATCAACCATTTGATTCGAGATTTTTTTTTTCTAATAAACTTGTATAAAGATCACATTTAAAACGAGTTGCATAATTATCACCTTTCAAAATAAAGAAAAATCAGTATAAATTAATAATGGTTTTTTATTGAGTTTAGTTTACTAAAATATTCGAAATTGTACTTTTTGCTATTACATGTATTGAACTTTAATATTTTCTATTGCGTGTGTCACACTTTTAGTTTGTTGCTTGTGTATGCACTTTGGTTACATAAAAATGGAAAAAATATATAAGTTTAATATATACGACAAAAGGATAATACGCATAATAGAGACAAATTAACTGTTTGATACACAAAATAACAATATAAAAGTTTAAAATGTATAAGTTTAAAGATATTTTGGTAAACTAAACCTTTTCTTATATACACATTATAAATCTATACTAATATATAAAACACTTAACACTCTCTTTTCTAAAAGTCTTAATCTCTTAAACTTAAAGTAATTTAAAATTACTAACTTACCACTCATTTAAACCTAAAACTAAGGAAACCATTCAATACCATTTTAATAACTAAACATTTCATAAAAATTAATTTTTAAAAATGTCAAGTCAATGCAAATTAGATTTTAACCTATAAGATATTAAACAAATTAAAAAACTAAATAAAAACCTTCATAGAAATTTTTTTTTTAAATATTCTATCACATAACAAATATTTTAATTTAAGTATTAGAAAATTTGTATAATAAAACTCATAAACCTGATAACATGTAATCGAATTTATAAACACTCATATAAGTAAAATAAAAAGTTAAAATTTTGTCATCTATTTAAGATTACTTTACTTGAACTCTTAAAATTTAAGGAATAGAAAAATACCAATATAGTCTTTAACATCTTTTCATTTTTTAAAAGACAAACCGTCACCAACCCCGCCACCAATACTATCATACCTTCACAATTTCTCAATCAAATTAACACAATTCCTTAATAGGTTTTCATCATCTTATTTTATAAGTAGAGATTTTTTTCTTATTTTATTGTTTTTCAAAAGTTGTTTTAGAAATTAACGAAAGAGTTGATATATAATAGAAAATAAATAAAATGGATAATAGGAAAAGAAAATGGACATGCTGCAAATAGAAATTATTCGATGTCATCATAGTGTGTGAATACTGTACCCTACATAATAGAAAACGAACATTTTATCAAGTATGGATTAGTTATCATCGCCACATTACGCGAGTAACATGCTAGTAATAAATATAATATAAACACATACAAGAGAAACTCATCTCGTCTTAATTATATGATTAGTTAAACCAATTACACAAATTACACTGTACTATCAATAAATAAAATAACACGTTTTTGTAGAATATTTGACATATTAATATTATATATATATATAGGGGAGAGTTCAAACGAGAACTGTTTTTCGTATGAGAACTGCGAAAACCAATCTTAGCCGTTCCTTGAATATGAGAAGTTCATGGATGGGGAGCGTGGAGGGGATCAAGTGTGGCAGGGTGCATGTGAGGAATTCATTGGTGGGCAATGACATTAAAGGAGGGGGGGAGGGGGATTGGACTGCTCAGATTGGTTCTCGCCGTTTTCGTACGAAAAACAGTTATCGTTTGAACTTTTACTTATATATATATAGAGAGAGAGAGAGAGAGAGGATCAACTTAAAACCAACCCTTAAACATAGAACCTAAAAAACCAATATGAACCTTTAGATTTGATATAATTAAGGGATGTGATTAAAAGGAAAATATATATGAAAACTAACAATTTATTAGGAAATAAGATATGTTCAGTGGGTATTTTAGGAACTCAAGAAAAATCTTTTTATGCCTGGAATGTGAATACGATAATGCGTATCCATCTTCATCCATCGACCTGCACCAACAATTCAAGAATTGCCTTTGGATACAACAACATTATAATTAATTTTTTTGGGAAGGTGTGCATATTTAATTGCAATTTTGCAATGCTCTTTTGATGCTTCATTTTAATTTGTTTGAACAGATTTTTTTAACAGACTTCATTTAATTCGAATAGCGATTTTGTAAGAGAACCAATAATATTTTTATTTTAATGGAACCTATGCATAATTGTTTGTTTTGTAATCGTGGGTCGGTCCGTGAGTTTTAAGGTATTATCATTTTGCATTTTCAGGAATTTTTTGTATTGTAGTTTTTGTATAGACTTTGCATTTTTGGATTGAATAAATAATTTTTGCATTTTTGGATTTGAATATGTAATTTGAATTTGCATTTTCATTTAAATCAGATTGTTGAAATGCAAATGATAGTTGTTGATTTGCATTTTCATTTTCATAATTTTGCATTTTGAAAGCATATGCATGACCTGCATCCTCGATTTTGCATTTTCGTTTTTTTGCATTTTGCATTTTGAAATGAAACCCAGATAAAAATGCAAATTTTTCAAATTTTGCATTTTCAAAAAAAAAGTTTCAGAAATATATCAAGCCTAGTCTTGTTTGAAAGAGGACGAAAAACTGAATCTAATGATATAATTTTCTTGCTTAAACTCTTAAAAACGAAGGAGTTATGACTATTTAAATATTTGAGTGAGTTTTTTTTTTTAATTATTTGCTTGCCAGGAACTTTGAAGGGAGGCACGTGACTCACATGTTTAAGTTTATTTTTCCAGTTTTGTCCTCATGCATAATGCCACGTGTCACCACCAGAAGTGATTCTTAAGGTTTCATGTTTAATAGAGGTTCTATATGTATCCTTACCCTATATATATATATATATATAAGAGTGCAAACTAAAAGATTAAGAAATATTATTAAGAAAAGATAAAGAAAAGATTAAGTTTATATTTTCAACACACTAGATAATTTCAACATCAAGAAAAGATTAAGTTTATATTTTCAATTGCAATTATTAAAAGTGGCAAAACAAATCCTTTCAACTTGGTAATACCAAGTCAAGAACTTAATTGTTGGATTCAAGATAATGTTTTCTAATCAAGTTGCATAAAGATCACACTTTAAAGCAAGAGAAACTATTATGGGATTGATTTTTTGAGGATCAGGTGTTTATGAGATAATTTGTGTGGGGTTTACTTGGCACATGTTTACATAGTGTACAATAAGAGGTAATGGTGAAAGATGGATGTGGGTGGCGTAGATTGGAGCCCGATATGTGAACACCATTTTTTTGGGTGATTTTCTTTGCACTTTTTAAATAATCTTAAATTGATCTCTGGAAATATAATTTTTATGGATTAATTAATACCGTAATTAATTAATATGATATATGTATTATGTGTAAATAAGGAGGTCCAAATAATAGCACCAATTTTGTACACCTCTTTCGCCCCACAAATCTGTCTCCCGTAGCTTATAGCACACTCACCTTGTAGCACACTTCAGACGCCGCTTAATGTTACGAAGTTTAAGGAAAAAATACAGTTTAAACGGATTGTAGAAACTAAAAGGGGTTGAATTGTTTATATTTCTATTTATTGAAAATATCCAAAATTATTATCTTGTAGAACAATTATCTATGCAAAACGAAAGCAATTAATATATAATAATGAGCAAGATATAAATTGCAAGTGTGTAATGAGCTTGGAACAGAATGGTGACACCATGATTTTGTTAGAGTTTATGTGAATAACAATTATATTATGTTACAACTAATGTCATAGAACATTCAAGAATCACATCTATAACTACTATAATTTAAGCAATATTAGCAACCAAAATAAAAGATATTACTTTGTAGAGTCTTACATATTAGTAAGTTGATGGTTTTAATTTAACGGGTATTTTTCGAATAATTTATAATTTATGTGTATTATTTATGAATATATATAGTTAGTGATTATATAAATCAATCAAATGGAAATTCTCAATTATTATCTTATTAATAATTGGGCCGATTTTTCTAAAATATTTTTATTGATTTTTTGCGAGTTAAATATAATCAGGATAATTGTTTGGACAAACTACACCAAAATACAACTAACTTTAGCTAAGTTACCAATGTATACAATGAACTTTAAAATAAAATAAAAAACACAACCAACCTACTTTTGCTTCTCATTGTATACAACTTTACCTCCTAAACTAGTAATCAACAAGTCAATATGATTTTTTTTGATTTTTTTAATTATTTAAAATGCGAATATCTATGTTTAAGAATGAAGCTCACATAATTATTTTTTTAAAAGGTTGAAGCTCATAGCTCATAATTGATCTAGGTGGAACCAACCCTAGATGTAACCCAAAACCACATCTCAACGCCTCCTTCATGATCTAACCCCAAAATGGGTGGAACCACTACCGCCACCGCTTCAACCGGGTAGAACTACCACCGCCGCCGCCGTTTCAAATGGGTGGAACCACCACCACCGCCATTTCAAATGGTAACCACTAACGTCGTTGCTTCAAATGGGTGGAACCACTACCGTCGCCGCTTCAAATGGGTAGAACCACCTCCACTGCCATTGTCTCATCTTTAAACCAACACTACCGCCTTCGCCTTCTCTTTCAAGACCACTACCACCACTGTCTCCTCTTCAAACCACCACTGCCGCCGTCGTGTCAAAACTAGGGTTTCTTGCGTGGCCTGCAGCCGGCGTGTCAAAAACTAGGGTTTCTTGCGTCACCTGCCGCCGCCGTCTGGGTAACCACCACCACCACCCTGTAGCTTCATGATTTAAGGTTTTAATTTTTCTTCATCTTCATATCTTCCTCTTTGATTTCAAAATCTTGATGGTTCAGATCTGCAATCTTGATGGTTTAGATTTTCAATCGATGATTTCAAAATCTTGATTAGGGTCTTTACAGTTAGGGTTTTTATAATTTGGTTTTCTAGATGTATTCTTAGCGATTTGATGTATTCTTACAATTAGGGTTCATATATGAATTGAGGCTTTCTTTGCAATCGATGTATTCTTTGCGATGCTATTTAATGGGTTTTTTTAAATTCAGATTTGAAGTTTCAAATCTATGGTTAGAGTTAACATATAAATCGATGTATTCAGATTTGTGTGGGAATGAGTTAACATATACATGAATCTTATTGAGTTTGAGGAACACATGAATGTCATAATTAAAAAATAATAAATTAAAGTTAAAAATTAGAAAGTAACATGCAACCTGCTAGGCAATTTACAACTTGTATACATTGGAAGTTATAATGGAGTTGATTGTGTATTATTTTTTTTAAAATTTTGAAGTTCGTTGTATACATTGGTAGCTTTGTAAAAGTTCGTTGTATTTTGGAGCAGTTTGTCCTAATTGTTTTATATTAATTATTTAAGTATTTTAACAGATAATTTTCCACCAAGTTTTTATAAAGTATGGATAAAAGGGAAATCTTGTATTATTTCCTAATTCAAACAGGTTTTTTATAATTATAAATAAAGGGTTTAAGTTAAAGCTTTCTTGGTTACTTAAATCTAATAAAAAAGAAGCCTAAAAACTCTTTCGCTCCCTTTACCTGCTTCAATTCAAGAAGAAAAACCTAGGGTTTTGATTTTGCTAATTTCGACCAAGTGTAGATTATCCAAGGTTCGGCTAGTAATAATGCTCCTTTGCAACATTAAGGGTGGACTACTTTAAGCAATTCAGGTAATTTATTATAAACCTTTATAGGTTATATTTGTTCATGAGGAATGTTTTGAAAACTAGATCTACTCTTGAGGTGGATGGAATACTTTTATTAAAACTGTATTTCTTGCTTGCATTGGTTTAATAATCTGATAAATATAAACTTTTCTAAGACTTTAATTATGGTTTACCTAAAAATCAATTAACAAGATAAATTTCATATTAACGAATCCAAGCTACGTTATTCTTTAGCCTCCGCTAAGAGTTGTCTTCACTATGAACGTCTCTCTTAGCCGAGATCACTCCTTATCGTCTCACAATTTCCTAATATAGTGATCACCTTAATCACGACATACTAAAATGGTAGTGATCACCTTTAGGTCTTATTAATAAGGTTTAATTACCTCTTTGTTTCATTACCTTTTGATCACCTTCTTCGTCTCAATAGTTCAAGGTAGTGGTCACCTTTTACAACATATCATTATGTATGTTAGTGATAATTGAACACTCCCAACAATCGGAACAAGATATGTTCTCTCTACACTTTTCACAATAAGTGAAAGTGTTTACAAATCTCTCTCTTAAAAGATAAAAGTGTATATGATAATTGTTGGAGAGATAGCAATGTCAAATCATAATCAAACCTGTCTATTAATTAAAATAGGATTTGATGCTAATAAAACCACATATTCAGTTTTGGACTTAGATCAGTGAAAAACATGTGTTGTTTTTCAAGTTAGACTTAAAGAATTTTCTAAGTAAGAAACATCAGCTGAGGAACAAAAGCATCAACTGAACTCTAAAGCAAAAGACGAAGGATCAACTTCAAAGGATTAGACAAGAAGAAAAGAGCATCAGCTAAGGACTTACAATCATCAATTGAGGGTTATCAAAGCACTAACTGAAGCCTCAAAACCATCAGCTGAGGAATCAAACAACATCAACTGAGGTCTTCTCTCATCAGATAAGAAGTTTACTTTTTGACAGAGTAATTTTCATAAGCTTATCACTCTGAATGATCAGTCGAACATTATTGGTCTACTGATCATATAGGTTGATAAACTTATACTTCTGAGTCCTTATTAATATTCCTCGTCTGAGGAAAAATATCAATACACAGTTAGAGTTAGTTTCATCAGCTGAGTCGTATTCAGTTTAAACACTTAGCTACTTTTATTCTTAAGTCAAGGCAGAACATGTGTTGTTCTATTTTGCCTTTAGAGATTTCCTTGTAAAAGTATTAGCACTTTTTGAATCTGCGAAGAGACAAAAAGGATAGAGTTTGACCCCTAGAAAAGGTGATAGCTGCTTTTCAAGAAGAAGATCTCGAAGATTTGTTTACAACAACTAAGTATGACTGACAACTCCATACTTAGTAAAGTCAAATATGAAAAAAGCATGGTGTTGTATAAAATAAAAGCATGGAAAGAGAAACTTGCACTTCCTAGGTAAAATGTATGAGTTTAATAATATAATAATAGATAGTGAGATTTACTTTTCAGAATGGTACATTCACTTTACACTTTGCGTGTATAAAGTGAACTAACTTTCTATCACTAACTTTATATATTATAATATTATTATTCTTATACTTTCTTGTCTCCTTCTCTTACCACCTTCCGGACACCATCTCTCTATATATACTCAAGCATGAAACCATGCTGAGTACACTGGAGTTGAACACTGTAATCTCATCAGTTGAGATTTAGAAGAGTTAGAAAATTTTATTCTCAGTGTAATCAAACTTGTTCATGTGTTGAACATCCTAAACATTAGTTGGTTAAGATTAGCTTAGTATATGTGTTAGACAAAGCAGTTGCCACCTTTGTTGAACTTAGATATTCCGCATCTAATTCATGTAATTCTTGATTCATATCAATAATAATTATAGAAAGTACATCCACGTGTTCTTAATTTTTAAATAGCTAAAGTTTGTATTCAACCCCCCTCCTCTACAAACGTTTGTTGTTGTAGTATCCAATCGGGACCAACAATAATAAATAATGAATACTTGTATAGTTGAAGATCTATGACCCTTGCTCTTGATCTTGAGTTGTTATTATTTGAATAGAATCTTAGTTAACAACTCAAGAAATCATATTTTGGATTTAGAAATAAAAGCTCACAATATTCCAACAGATAGAGAATATAGAATGACACTACTAGAAAATCACTAATTACCGACGGACTTTCCGATGGAATAAATCCGTCGGAAATTTTCTAAGGGATTAGCAACGGTTTACAGACGGACTCGCTTTTCGACGGATAACATTTAGTCGGAAATCCGTCGGAACCATAGCAATTACCGATGGATCAGCGGCAGATCTTTGATGAACAAATGTCGTCAAAAATCTGTCGGAAATTTCCGTCGGGAATCCGTCGCAAATCCGTTAGAAATCCATCCATCGCAAATCCGTCGGAAATTTCCGACAGATTTCCAACGGATTTCCGATGGACGTTTCTAGTTTTCGTATTTTTTAAGAGTTATGATCGAATTTTGTATATATTTACACATTTTATGATAAATGAAGTGTTTTTTTCTTATAAATATCAATTTTTGACTCATTATATATATATATACACACGTATACTACGTGGCGCTAGCTAGGTTTTATATATATAAGTATACATTATAGCGATATATACATGTGTGCATGTTTATTAGTATACAATTTTAAACTTAAGTATATATTTTAAAATAAATGCATGTACATGTGTATACGTGTGTATATGTGCGATTATATACGAAGAAAGATATTAATATAAAGGATTTTAAAGAAGCACCGTCGCAAATCCTTCGGAAATTTCCGACGGATTTCTGACGGACAGTTCTAATTTATGAAGTTTTTCAAAGTTATGATCATTTTTTGCGAAATCTTTATACATATTCTCGTAAAATAAGTGTTTTTACTTATAAATATCATTTTTCGACTCATGATATGCATATATATACCACATGTCACGAGTTTTTGTGTATATGTATATGTAAACGTATAAAGATACATACATGTTCGTGTGTTTATGAGTATGCAACTTTAGATTTAAGTACATATTTTAAATGTAATACATGTACTTTGTATATATGTTTATATGTACGATTGTATACGAAGAAAACTATCGATATAAATGATTTTAAAGTAACACTGTCGGAATTTTGTCTCAAATCCTTCGGAAATTTCCGACGGATTTCTGACGGACGGTTCTAATTTTCAAAGATTTTTAAAGTTATGATCGTTTTTTGTGATATCTTTATACAAATTCTCCTAAAATAAGTGTTTTTCTTTTAAATATCATTTTTCGACTCATGATATGCATATATGTATACCACATGTCACGAATTTTTGTATATAAGTATGTGTAAACATATAAAGATACATACATTTTCATGTGTTTATGAGTATACAATCTTGAACTTAAGTATATATTTTAAAGGGAATACATGTACTTGTGTATACATGTGTATATGTGCGAGTATATGCAAAGAAAACTCTCGATATAAATGATTTTAAATGACAGACTGTTCTAATTTTCGTATATTTTAAAAGTTATGATCGTTTTTGCTATATCTTTATACATATTCTCTAATAGAAGTGTTTTTTTCTTATAAATGTCACTTTTTGACTCATTATATATATCCCCCTCTCTCTCTCCCTCTCTCTCTCTCTCTATATATATATATACACACACACACACACACATATAATACGTGCCGCTAAGTTATATCTATAAGTATATACGTATAGTGATACATACATGTGTGCGTGTTTTTTAGTATATAATCTTGAACCTAAGTATAAAAGACTTTGAACGAAGAATAAACAAAATAACTAAAATGATATGATGTGATCAATCATAAATGGGAAAGAAAAACCAAATCATATTACCTTTAAAAACTTCTTGTCCCTCTCATAGTCAAGACCAAAAGGTGCATTTTGCAGGGTCATAAGCAAAACCTATCGTTTTAGAAGTAAATTAAGTTGCCATGACTTAGTTTTCAGATACAACTCGGTCAGAATTCCAACATCACAGTAAAGTAGAAATGCATGAAAAAACAAGATGTATGCGAAAGGAGCATTCCCATGAGCAAGCTCAAGAGTTGTTATGCCAAAGGACCAAATATCAGACCTGCATAGGTTTGTCATCTAATAGACTAATACATAAGTTAAATCATATTTAGCCTTGTTGACAGAAGGGGATCCTTCCATGCTCTACGGTGTCCATTAACTACAATATGGAAATTGATGAATTAAATAAAAAACTACTAACTGGAAGTCATAGCCATGCAATTGTTCCATAACCTTAGGCGCCATCCTGGAAAAATGGAATTCAGTAGCAAGTATAATTCAAATATAATCACTACGACCGACAGCATATACACACTTGTCGATAATTGGTTATTTTGCTGTAAATTTAATGCGTAAGAATTGATATGGAAATAGAAATTATTTTGTTGACCTGGACCACATACGTATTCGACTACAAAAAATGTAAAAAAAATACGTTTTTAATCTGTATGAAATGTAGTTTAAATCTGTCGGTAATGTGGTAATTGGAAATCTGTCGGAAGTGTGGTCCGTCGTAAATCCTTCGGAAACGCGGTCCGTCAGAAGTCCATTGGAAACGTGGTCCGTCGGAAACGTGGTTCGTTAGAAATCCGTCGGAAGTCGATTAGCTAGGCCCCTTTTTCCAGTGCTCGTATTCCGTCGGTAATGCCGTTTTCCGACGGATTTTGCCGTAAGAAATCACCATGTTTGTTGTAGTGTGAGAAAGCTTGTTGAACAACGTGTTTTCTCAAGTGAGGTATATTATTATACGCTACCGTTAGCAACTTCAAAAGAAACAACATAACTCTGATTTGAATTAGTATTCTAAACTGTAACCAACAAAATTTAAAAGAAACTAACAAAATCATAACATTAATTTGACGCTTGAATTCGTATTTGCTTTCAACTAACAATAGAGGAACCTTCAATGGCTGAAGACGATCATCAAGTGCTGGAAGCCCTTCCAAGAGCTTACGTGCTATCAACTCATTAATTAGCTTCAAAAGCTTCTTCGCAGAAGGACGTTTTGAAGGATCTTTAACTAGACAGCTCGCAATCAAAACACTGTTCATAACAAGGTTTTGTTAAAATGCGTTTTTTTATTCTTTATATACATTTAAGTTGTCGTGTTTAGTTACAATCGGCTCAGCTGTAAAGGCACTTAATTTTTGCGCGCTTTTATTTTTCTCTCCAGGGTTCGATCCTCATCAATTACTTTTGCTTCTAATTATGGCCTTATGGGGGCAGTTATGCGTTGGTTTGTAATAGCATTTAATTTTTCTTTTCATTTTCATTTAATTAAAAATAACTGTTGACATTTTCTTCTTACTTATATAAGTTTTTTTCTTCTTTTTATTGACGTGCATTTTATTTTTAAGGCATGTATTTTTATTCCCTCCTTTTAATTGATAACAATTCCTATAAAATAAATAAATAGAGATATATAGGACAAACGAGTTATTTATTACCCGCGCACTGCGGCGGAAAACAAAAATCTATATCTATATATATTAAAAGAAAATCAATGTTGTGAAAGTTTCTTTAAATAAATTTTAATTAACCAATAGGAGCTATTAATTTTTTCAATTTTGATCAAAAAACTTAATTTTGACTACTAAATTTAGAAAGATCCAATTTGTAGCATTTAATTTAATATTTAAACTCATTTACTTTATACATGGATCTTTTAACTCACATACAATTTGTTCTTTATTTTAATACTTTTAAATTATTTTTAATAACATGTATTATTTTGGTTTATTTTAATACATATCAATATTATGTTTATAATCGTTATGAATGAATGTAACAAGCGTGTTATGTTTATTTAAAATATTATATTATAATACATTTTACGAAATATAAATATTTTCCATATTCATCATTATGCAAAAACACTTTAATAAAGCATAGTTAATATATTGATATTTTTCATTAAAAAAGTCACAAACCATAATATATATAATCGATCAAGAACAGATAACATGTTTTTTCAAAAATATATTATTTTTACAATATATATGAATTTTTTCAAATTATATTACCAAGACATTTTATAACATATTATAAAATCTTACTATGTGTTTTTATAATGAAAATGATAATTATTAGGCATGTGATATAATATTGTTTATTAAATGTTGTTCCTAACATGTCTATTATAGATTTCAATTTTATAATTCTATAATAACATTCATATTTATTAGTTATGATTTTATTTAATAATTGTTTAATACGTATCATTCTATTATGCTTTCATTTCCATTTTAATTATAAACTATAATTTATCTTATTTCCGATTCTAAAATATTAAAGTAAGTATAAAGATACCTATATATAGTATCCTAAAATAACTGTATCTTAATGATGTTTTTATTCCATAATTCTCTCTTACTTTCTCAAATTAAGTCATGAGTTATAGAATTCTTAAGTTATATATACACACATACACACACACACACACACACACTCACTCCATTGTATTACTATGAGCAAACTAATATCAATTTTGGAGGAGGAAGAATGTTGATCACTACACCCATCGCAACATATGAAGATGACATATTTCTAAAAGAAATTGAATTAAAATACAATATGCACGGTATTAAAGTAAAGATTATTTGAAATGGAAAGCATATATATTATATCAACAACCTAGATTTGGAAGCCAGTCTTGACATGGTTTAAGAAGATGTCCTAATTTGCTTCTGCACGGGTTAAAATATTCATACTTTTTAAACGTGATATAATCTTAAGCAGAATTGATTTAGGTTTTGATTCACAGTAACTATTACAACTATGTGCTATTACAAATGAAATTTTAAGTGACCTTATTCATTTATTCCTAGGGGTAAACTGTAGAGATGTTGCATTGCTTTAGAGACTATTCCTTTTTTAGTGACTTTAACTCTTTAAGCCAATTTTATTGGTTTCATTCGATGTAGCAGAACAAGCATTCCCAAATGTTCATTAATGATTTGTCTACCTAACAACAATGCCATAACTTTTTTTCTTTAATAATTTTAGTATATAAAAATGTCATTTTTAATGTGCGCATTATGCTTAAGTAGTCCAACTTCTTTTATTTAATTAGAAAGGCGACGGAATAAATTACATACATCGCTTATAAGTTAATAACTTTTTGTAATGTAAGTACTTGAGTACTTGGACACACTTTTACGTACTTGAAAACTCTTTTCTACTTTATATATTTCTCCGTAGCTTTACTTGTGTTTTCATTTGCATTCTCCTGGTTTGCTTAATAAATTCGAGTTTGAAAGTGTATGTGCATTTTTTTTGTTGCGGCAAGACCACAAAATTAAAAGTTAAATAATATTGTCTCCTTTAAAAAACTTACATACAACACCCGTGCGTGCACGGGTTCTTATGAATAAATAGACTAACATTTAAACACAAATATTTAAAATAAACTGGACAAAAATTAAATATATCGGATTTAAATTCTAGAGAATTTTAATTTGAAAGAATCGTGTATTCACGTCATCTTGTTTAGATTTAAATTTATTCAAGTATTACATTTTCGTGTCACTTGGACATATACCATTTAGCATTTTTAATCTTCATAATGAAAAAATCACCAATGAAAAAAAAATAGTCCAATATATATATATAAAACGATCATATATATATATATGTATATATATATTCATTTATATTCTTACTGAACATTATATATTAAACGTTATATGATGAAACAAATAAGATATAAATTTAATTGTTTTAATAATAATAATTATTATAAATTTATAAAAAGGTTAAGATGTTAAATAGCTAGCCAATTGTATTAAAGCCCATAAAGAGAAAAAAAAGCCTGCCGCCCATTCTAGGAAAAAAAAGAATAAAATTTGCTTCTGGCAAGAGTGGATCGCAGGATCTATTGTCTAAATGCAATGGACATTGCCATTCCATCCAAAGCATTAGTATGTTAATTTCTCCAGCTTTTAATATATAACTTATTAGTGGGAGGTTACTGTTCATTAAACAGTAACCTTCCCAGTAATTGTTAGTATACGAGTTGTGTTTGACCCGCGCGACATAGCGGGAAGCAATTAAAAATAGATATTTTTTGTTATGTCTAACATAATGTTTACCATTATTTATCTTTACAATCAAAAATATATTTTCACCAAAAAAAATTGAATTTTTTTGAGAAAGCATACACATTTTAAAAAAATAAACATTTACATAATCAGCTTTTAGAACCATAAAAAAGTACAAAATAAAGGAAATAAAGTTAAAAACTGAATCAAAAAAGTATTAGAGTTGAAGACAAAGTTAGAAGAATTATTGTTTATAAATCAAAATGCCACATGTATTTGCCACATCATATTTACCACTTTTATAGTAAACCATGAATGAAGAACATGAAGATCATGTAGAACAGATATGTGACTAAACCCAGAAAACGAAACATGAATCAGATTAAACATGAAGAACAGATCTGTGAACAATCAGATTAAACATGAAACATGAATCGAACTAAACCCTCTAAATAACAGATCGAATTAAACAAACCCATAAACCTGAATCGAATTAAACATCGTATGAACAAACCCTAAATCGTACAAAACCCCCAAATCTGGAGCAAGATAAAGATAAAGATGAAGATGAAGATCAAAACCCTAGATCTGTGGAAAGAAACCCAAATCGCCCAAAAACCCTAACCTGAACTTACCTCCGGCGATCTGCCATGAACGAGTTCTTGTTCATACGGTCGGAGTTCTTGTTCATACGATTACCCAGATCTGCCAAGAACGAACTCCGATTTAAAGCATCGATGAAGATGAGTCGTTGAGCATAAACCCAGATCTGCCATGAAGATGAGTTGATGGAGAATCTCGAAACCCCAGATATGTCGAAGATGGTACAGTCGTGGTGACCGGAGAAGATCGATGAAGATGGTGACCGGAGAAGATCGACTGAAGCATGTGTGAATCGCAGATGGGTTCTGAATCACAGATGAAGATGAACTTACCTTCAACGAGTTCAGATCTGGAGGTTGAAGTACTGTGATGAATCGACCGGAGAAGATCTATCGATGGAAGTACTGTGATGAATCAATGTTGAACAGATTATGCACATCATATGGTGTGTTTGATTAGGGTGTTCGATTTTATTTTGCAGATCTTCAAGATCTACCATTTTGCAGATCTGGGTGTTTGATTTTATTATTATTATTATTATTATTATTATTACCATTATTATTACCATTATTATTACCATTATATTCCATGTCATCTGCCACATATGCAAAATTGATGACAAATCATTTGCCACATCATGTTTACCTGATACACCTAAGCATATATCAGGTAACAAGTTACCCAATATACAAAATGGTAGTTTTAGAAACTTTGATGTACTAAATGGGAGTTTTTAAAGATGGGTATACACAATAGCAAAAAGTGACAACTTCGGTGTACTTTTAGGAAATAAACCCAATACTAAATTGTAACTAACTTATGTTTATATATATCATGATAGTTACTTAAAAAACTTATTTATTTTCATTATAATTTCAAAATATTGTATTACCATAAAATTAATATCAAAATATAGAAATAGATATGAATACCCCACACTGATACGAATCAGAAATAGAGATAAGCCAAATAACACCAATCAATCAACATAAATTGAAATCTGATTTGATAATGAACGGAAATTGAACAAAGATAACCTCAATCAATCCACAATCGGATGATTGCCCAGGGCTAAGCCCTCTCTCGGTAGCCAAGGCTATGAGCCGACTCAAAGAGCCAATATGCACTACTATTTTCTGCCTGCCCTACATACGACTCCCCTACATCTATTTATTAATCCTAATTTACTGTTTTAGCCCTTCTATAAATATTATATATCTATTTCCTATCATTACTCTCGCCTTTGAAAAAGTCTTTTCCTCAAGACTTGCTTCCAAACGAGTCCGATGATCTGGTTGTTTCGGCGGTTTAGGAGGACCCGAAGGCTGATGATCATGAAATAGACACCAGGTAGCAAAGAGGTTTACACAATCTGGGGGTTTGAGTGGCTTACGACCCCATACAACATACGAAACCGTAATCATCAATTGTCTAACCCAAGTTGGTGTTAAACATTCATCAAGCACCTTATGTGCACAACCCAAGATTCCTAATTGTTTGCTTCGGTCCCGTGTCCTCCACTTGCGACTCGAGTATGGTGTTGAGGCTAAGCTTAGGTGTCAACATCATGTGTTGAGTCGAAGATACACCAGCACTGGCTTCCCCTACATGAAGCTTACAAGAATCACCACATATAGAGACACAATTGCCACCATCACTAGAAGAACCCTTCACACCCCCATCAGAATCGGAAACATTCTCGGGACCTCGATCTCCCTACCAAACAAAATGAGGGTCCTGTTGTTTTATCCACTCCAACATAACTTTACGAAATTCCCTTTGTTCAATTCGATCTGCTTCCCACTTTTTTTGAATTCAGAAACATCAAATTGGAGTTGTTGAATCTGATCATCATGAATATCCAATCGAGCATGAATAGATCAAGTGTCCATAGAAATCAACAAGAAGCAATAGAAAATCAAATCAACAGGCAACACTCACAACAACTAATTGCAATACAGTCGGCAATTCAAGTAGCAGATGCACCCACAGAAATATCAAACAACAACACCAATAATAAAGACAACTGGGACATGTGACTGGAATGAAATCAACGACAGAAGAACCAGGGATAGTTCCCAAATCACAGCACCAACAAAAGAGCAGACCGAATGGAAGTAATAGATACTTACCAAACGTAAAATCAGTAGTTTTGGAAACGGCAATACTGCCAATCGCAAGAAGGTAATCGGAAATCAGTAATTTCAAAATTATTACCTTCCAAATCTACGCCACTTCCAAAACGAGAATAGTTTCCAAATAGACACTGGTGCTCAATTCCACAGTTTCCAAATCGGAAATGGCGAAATTGGACAGTTTCCAATTCGTAGTTTCCATATTATTGGACGTTTCCAAATCAGCGGCGGTTTCCAATTCTGTACCTTCCCGAAAAACGCTAGTTTCCAAATCGGATCGGCAGATTATCCGGCAGTTTCCTAATCGATCAACAGTGTCCAATTTTATCGTTTCCAAATTTAAAACTTACCAATTTGAACAGATGTCTCAGCGATCAAGGACAAAACACGGCAGAAGCACCAAAAAACGCAATCAAGGAGCAATCGGCAGAATGTGAGAACACGGCAGGTCAAGGGCAGGTCGGACCAATGTTAGGAATCGGAAAATTAAGAACCACAATAACACCAAATGAGAATCAAAGATTGAAATCAGTAGTAATATGAAACTGAAATAAGAACAATGATAGTCAATACATCCACAGACGGATGTATGATCCAGGGCTCAGCCCTCTCTCAAAGTTTAAACTAATGAGCCAATCTCAAAGAGACTAAACCTAATTTGTAATTCAGCCTACATAATGTGTGATCTCTTCCTCTATTTATTAACTATCCCTCTAACAAACTCTACCCCAAATACCCTTTTACCCCTTCTAGAACTAACTAACCCATTTCCTATCATTACTCCCTCCTTCAAGAATAATGATAGGAAATAGATATATAGTATTTGTAGAAGGGCTAAAATAGTAAATTAAGATTAATAAATAGATGTAGGGGAGTCGTATGTAGGGCATGCAGAAAATAGTAGTGCGTATTGGCTTTGAGTCGGCTCGTAGCCTTGGCTACCGAGAGAGGGCTTAGCCCTGGGCAATCATCCGATTGTGGATTGATTGAGGTTATCTTTGTTCAATTTCCGTTCATTATCAAATCAGATTTCAATTTATGTTGATCGATTCCTGTTATTTGACTTATCTCTATTTCTGATTCCTAACATTGGTCCGACCTGCCATTTGACCTGCCGATTTGAAAACCTTCTACTTTCCATTTTCGATTCGATTTTAGTATCGTCGTATTACAGCATCGATTTAGCAACCTCCGTATTGTCGTTTTCCCGTTTGGTCACTGTCGTGACCTGCTGTTTTGGCTTGCGTAAGTCTCGTTTTGGCCTTGTCGTTTTAAATCCCGACTTGCCAATTTGGAAACGCTGGTTGATTTGGGAAGTATTGTCAGATTAGGAAACTATTGCGGATTTGGAAACTACTGCATATTTGGTAACGATTGCAGATTTGGAAACGATTGTAGATTTTGGAAAGTATTGTCGGATTAGGAAACCATCATCGTTTTGGAAGGTGTGGATTTTTGGAAACTTTCGTTTTGGAAGGTAACATTTGGAAACTGTCGATTTCCTATTGCTCTGTTCAGTTTCGTAGGCTGCTAGGTATCGATCTGTTCGATTTCGTAGCCGGCTGATTGCAAATTCCAATCGGTGCATCTTACATAGCATCATCAATCTGAAGGATTTCATTTCGTTTGACATATCTTCCATTAGCGATCATAATCAGTGCTGTTCTTCACATTTGGAATTGCTATTTGATTTCGTTTTTTTTGCTTCTGTCCACTTGTGAGTTTCAATCTTCAATTCATATTACATCTGTCTATTGCACCTTCTGCTTGACTGTTTCCTATTGCCCTCCATGGATGTTCGATCCATTCACTCCCGATTGGATCTTCATGAGGTACAGATTCAACAACTCTAATTTGAGGTTTCTACACTCAAAAAATCGTGGGAAGCAGATCGAATTGAAGAATGGGAGTTTTGTAAGGTTATGTTGGGGTGGTTGAAGCAACAACATGGTTTTAGTTGGGACAAAGGGTATGATGATGCATTACTCAAAGGAAAAGGATCGGGAACTCTTGATTCTAGTGCAAAGGAGGGGGACTTTTGCAGTGACCTGCATCAACCAATTCATGGTGAGGGGGGAATTTGGGTTGTATCATCAGCAAGCATCAATTATCACAAAGGAAAAGACGATGTTGCTTCTCCAGTGAGGACACCTACAACCTTGATGAGTGAGGAAAAAAATGCAGCGGCTGATTATCAAGGGACAATTAACTTGGTGACAATGAAGCCTAAACAATCAATGGGGTGGGTACCGCCTACTCCAATTATGCACAACAAAGTCACTTCGATTTGGCAGCCAAGGATGATTGCTGAAGCTATCTCTGTTTAGGTTAGAAGTGGAATTGAAAGTCATATTTTTATGAGGGCTGGGAATCATTTTGTTGTGGGACAACCTTGTGAAGGGGCCTACAAGAGTTTAACTCACGTTATGATTAATGCGGACTGTTGGTTTGAGAAGCTTCCGGTTCGTGACTTACCGCCGGGAAAACCTCATGATCATTTGGAAGCAAATGGGGGCTGTTGTTGGTTTGAGGAGCTTCCGGTTCTTGACTTACCGCTAGGAAAACCACCTGATCATTTGGAAGCAAGTCTTAAGGACAAGACTTTCTTGAAGGAGGGAGTAATGATAGGGAATGGGTTAGTTAGTTCTGGAAGGTGTAAAATGGGGTAGAGTTTGTTAGAGGGATAGTTAATAAATAGAGGAAGAGATCACACATTATGTAGGCTGAATTACAGATTAGGTTTAGTCTCTTTGAGATTGGCTCATTGGTTTAACCTTTGAGAGAGGGCTAAGCCCTGGATCATACATCCGTCTGTGGATGTATTGACTATCATTGTTCTTATTTCAGTTCCATATTACTACTGATTTCAATCTTTGATTCTCATTTGGTGTTATTGTGGTTCTTAATATTCTGATTCCTAACACACACACATAAATATAAAATCATACATAAAGTTATAAAAGAAAATTAAATAATATAAAAATTAACTGTTTCAAGATAATAATCAAATGTATATATTAAATTGAAGTTTCCATCTATAATAGTAAAAGGGGAGCAACAGTGAAAAGAAAAAAAAATATATTCAGCATGGAAAGAATGTGGGGCCTTGATCTAAAAGAGGAACAACAGTAAAAAGAAAAAAAAAATTCAGCAGGGATTGAACGTGGGACTTTATCATGGAATCTCAACACCTAACCACTGGACCAAGTTTATATTCTGTTAATTTTGGAGCACATTAAATATATAACAATTGGTAAAAAAGTTACTGTTCATTTAACATTAACTTCCTGCCTTTTGTTATATATATATATATAATGTAATAGGAAAATGATTTATGTACTTAAAATGTATGATACATTATATGAAAATACAATAAATAGTATCTTAGTTATTATTATATACAATAAATTTTTTTATTTTGAAAAATAATTAAATCAACTTTCACAATTCTCTTACTGTACGCAAATTGCTTCATACAATAAGAATTATGACAAAGTTAATTGTATATAATTGTAATCAAAATTCAAAGTTTATTGTATTTTCATACAATTTGCCAAAAAATGTATGCCCAAAAGTATGTTTAAGAAGATGATGATAACACATGACAAAACTACTAGCAAAAGATATAGATAAAATATAGCAATCAATAAATAGACATATCATTAACTTGATTTATTAAGAAAACACACACACACACACACACACACACACACACACACATATATATATATATATATATATATATATATATATATATATATATAGGGTACTGTTCAAACGAGAACTGTTTTTCGTACGAGAACTGCGAGAACCAATCTTAGCCGTTGATTTGATAAAGTGGATATCATGGATGTGGAGCGTGAGGGGATCAAGTGCAGCGGGTGCATGTGATGAATTCATGGGTGGGCAATGACATTGAAGGAGGGGGTATTGGACGACTCACATTGGTTCTTGCGGTTCTCGTACGAAAAACAGTTCTCGTTTGAACGGTCAAATATGTATATATATATATATATATATATATATACCCTAAACCCTAAACCCTAAACCCTAAACCCTAAACCACTTTTTTCCTATATATATATATATATATACATATTTGACCGTTCAAACGAGAACTGTTTTTCGTACGAGAACTGCGAGAACTAATCTTAGCCGTTGATTTGATAAAGTGGAATTATTGGATGTGGAGCGTGCGGTGGCAGGATGCATGTGATGAAGTTTAACTAGAATCACACTGGGAAGCGGTTGGTGAAGCTTTAGGCACCGATGAATATCTACAACCCCGACAAAGTTCTAGAACAACTACAATAGAAAATTTTGAGGATTTTTTGTCCGGGAGCGAGGATGTAGTATATGAAGAAGGTGAATACTAGTCGGATGGAGTTCAAATCAGGGAAGATTGTGGAGATGATGAGTAGAAGACTATATGGAGTATTAGACTTATGGTTTTATTTAAGTTTATTAAACTAATCTTGGACTTATGGTTTATACTTTTAAAGTTTGGTGAACTTTTTAGTTTTATATGATTATTGACTTATATTGCAAGGATATTACTTATATTTAATTTTTTTAAGATAAATTCTCTTAAACTTTAGAGTGTCCGTCGAGAAACCGGTTAATCGTCGCCAACATTGATTGATTGTTTGAAGGTGGTTGACCGCCGTTATACCGTTAAAAGAATTTTACAACCTTGGTATATACAACAGCAACATGAAAAATTTGATATATTTTTAGGAAGTAAACTTTAAAGAATATTACTTTAATTAAAAATCGCTAAATTAAAACCGTAAAGAAGTGGATGGATAATTTGAAATTCAACAAGGTTTATATAACCCGTGCTTCGTGGCGGGGTGATATTTTTTTATTTGAATATTATTCATTTTGATCTAGATGTTAGAAGAATATTAAATATACAAAATACACTTTTATTGGAGTAAATCTGAGATTCTTAAGATTGCAAAATCGATTAATTCTAAATTAGAACTTCAACGACGAAGCACTGGTATTATTTTCTTTTGAATGGACATTGACTATTTTTTACACATACATACATATATAGACATTGGTGTATGTATGTATCAGTATTAGATAAATTACGATGTAGCATTATAATATACAACTTACTTGTAATCATATAAAGCCATTTATAATTTTAATTATTTGTTATATGATATTTAAGTAGCAAAAAACTTGAATGCAAAATAAAATAAAGTTAAATGTTGTTCTTCTATATTACAAAAATGATTATATGCAAAAATAATCCATGAATAATGCCTTCTAGTTTTAATGGAATAATTTAAAAAAATCACGTGTCAAGTGAATATTGTAAAATATTTAGATTTCTAGAAATTAAATTCCTAAAGTCTTCAAAAAAAAAAATCTTGTAAAATGTAAAAAATAAAAATAATGGATTTCAATTTTCACTTATTTCAATATCTCATGAGATTCTAATATCTCATGTTTTATGATAAAATGACTAAAGTAACCCTAAATATATCATGATATTTTGCCAAACCACTTTGTAAACTGATATATATAGTAATAAGGGCTGCATTGAATTTTATGTTTTGTAATGTAAGATTAATTTAGAATGTAATTATCTGTAAAAGTTGTTTAAATACCTTATATAACTTTTAATAACATATAATGGTTGATGTAAAAATTAATATATCTTAATAAACGCCTAATTCTTATCTACGTTTCTAATATAAAATATACCACTGAGGAATAAGTTGTAGTATAAAATTAATTACACTAAGTATATAATTTTTTTC
The DNA here is from genome assembly GCA_947179395.2 of Pulicaria dysenterica. NCBI lineage: Eukaryota > Viridiplantae > Streptophyta > Magnoliopsida > Asterales > Asteraceae > Pulicaria > Pulicaria dysenterica. The sequence goes on from OX359289.1 coordinate 82,708,302, forward strand.
ATATGGTTTCTAAATTGAATATGAAAAGTACATGATCAACATTACTACATTTTATCAACATTCATGTTTATTACTCAATATAAAGACATTAGGTGCATATAAATATATGTTTTATACATGTTTTTATGATAAAAACACCTCCATATGTTTATACATGATTGTATATGTATGTACAGGTAAAAGTTTAAACGAGAACTGTTTTTTTTTAATTAATTCAAGTTCAATCATTATGTAGTTATGTGAAAAGGTTAAGAGAGGAATTAAGATCATTTCAACTTACTTATGATTTAAGAGTTTTAATTAAGGTTTTAATGCTTTATAATATAGTATATATATATATATATATATATATATATATATATATATATATATATATATATATATATATACACATACTGTGGCGGTGGTGACGAATATTTTTGTTCGGCAACTTGAACATTTTAATTATTAAGTCATTTAAATTTCATAAATGTTTATGAATTTATGTTATAGGTTATTCAAATTCTCATAAGTTCTATTTATATTGTTAGAAATATTAAAGTGAGGGGTGTAATATGTAATTACTCAAAGTTGGGGAAATGCTATATAAAGGCATTTCCCCCACATTTCAGTGTTAAGCTTTGCATTCTAAATTACTTATGTTTGTGTTTTACTCTCAACCTCTCCGCTCTCTCTCTCTCTAACCGATTACACACACAAACACACACTAAGAAGATAATCATCTAGCATTGCTTCATCCGTATCATAATACGGGACCATCAATTGGTATCAGAGCCAAACTTGTTTTTGGCTCGTGATTGTTCGAAAGAAGACAACAAAATCTCGAAGTGTTCAAGCTTCCAAGAAGAAAAGGCTCTCGGTTTGACAAAGGTTCAAGAACTTCATCTTTCTTCAAGAAAATCTCAAGCACAAACGATTTCTACAGGTAGAACTCGTTAAAGGTTTGAACTACATTTTCTTTAAACTTTCCTTTGAGTTGTTTCTATATTCTTACAAAGGTTATAAAACATTCTTTAAGGAAAAACACAAACCGTGGGTGTTTTTATAAGCATTAAGTCAAGAAGGTCATTAAATATCCACTTTTTCAACATTAAAATTTCCGGGTATTTAAGCATTTATGGTGTTCTTGGTCTGAAAGTACAACTTGAAGAAGAAGAAATCATATTTTGTAATTTATTTAATTATAAATTCATAATAGATTAAGTGTTGTACAAGGAAAATCAAGTACTTGCCATACCAATCAAGTACAAGTGGTTAGACACTATTCAGGGTATGACAATCTGATTTGAAAAGGACACATATACTCTATCAGTCGGATCCCCTATCACACGCGATTGGGTTGTGCGGATTATAGAGTCACAAGGAACTGTTAAGTGTTGATATTCTATCAGCCTGATCTTCAAAGGCATTCGCACTCGATTCACACTTGGTATTCTATCAGCCGGATCTGTGTTGATACCCTATCAGCTGGTTCATTCCCTAGGAATCGCATGTGATTAAATTTTTCTAAGTATCAACACTTTAATCACACGCGATTGAAAGGTTTTCTAAGTTCCTTATTGATTCGCATGCGATTAACTCTTTACTTATTTCTGTGCTATTCACTCACTCTATTGGCAATCGCATGCGATTGACAGGACTAACAGTTTATTTTCTATGTGTTTGATGAAACATGATTGATTCGCATTCGATTAACCATCAATACTAAGTTCTTATTCTGCTTGTTTTCAAGGACACTAAATCGCATTCGATTGACCTGTATTCGCACTCGATAAGACAAATTCCAATAAGTTATTCCTTATACTTGGACAAGTGATTGACTCTTTGGAATTGAATTAAAGAACTCTAAGACATTTGGACTTAATCAAACAATCTAATTCATAATTGAATTTAATTTAAATCAGATTTAATTCAAAGGTGAATTACATTACCTCAAGTCTATTTAGTTCAAAGTTGAATTTAATCCTTTAAGATCTAATTCAAAATTGAAATTCAAAAGACTTAGTTCTTTAATCAATCATTCAAATCACTTTAAAATCAGGTCAAGTTTTCGAACAATCAAACCATCTTACAAGTGAACGATCATTTCTCACAAACATCACTAATCATGTCAAGTACAAATGAAATGATGTCCATTGGCACCGATACAAAACCTCCTGTTTTGTTTCGGGGGGAATACAATGTCTGGAAAGGAAGGTTCATGGACTTCCTCGAGCACAACGAACTCTTCGGTGACAAGTTGATTGAATGCATCAACAATGGAAACACCAAATTCATGAGGGTAGTTGAAGAAGATCCAGACAACAATCCCGGCATTCCCAGACATGAAAGAGAGAAAACTCATGATTAGATGACCACTACAGAAAGAGAAAGAAAGAAAGCTGAGAAACTGGCCAAGTACTACCTCAAGCAGGGCCTCTCATCAGAAATCTATCTCAAAATAGATAGCTTGGGCACAGCCAAGGAAATCTGGGATGAGATCAAGAAACAACTTCAAGGCACTGAGCAGGGAGAATACATCAAACGAAATCAACTAGTGAACAACTATCATGACTTCAAGGCTCGAGAAAATGAACTGCTCTCTGAAACATATGGGAGATTCTGCAAGCTGCAAAATGAAATGAGATCTAATCAAATTGTCAGAACTGACCTTGATTTGAACTGTGTTTTTCTGAATTCATTAGGTTCTGAGTGGAAAGGCTATGCCGGACTTTACAAACAGATCAATAAAGATCTTACATCGGTCACCTTCCACAACATCTTCGAAGATCTCAATCAGTATCAAGATGAAATCTTGCAATGTCTCCCTAAACAACCAGTTGCTGACCCTCTTGCCTTGGTGGTGGCTAACAGAATCCATAAGGAAACATCATCAAGATCCTTGAAACTTAAACAAGTGGTTCTCAGTGATTCTGATCACGATAATGATGATGATGATTCAATAGAAGCTGCATTTCAAGCTCTCACAGTGGCCAACAAGAACTTCATGAACAATTTCAGCAAGACTAAAAATAGACAACGGTTCACATCAGGTTCAAGGAAACCCTAAAGAGCTGCTCCTGTTGACAAGCCAAGGTACCAGAGGGATGAGAAAAAGGAGGAAAAGAAAATTGACTCCAAGTGCTACAACTGTGGAAGATCAGGGCATCTAATCCGAAACTGCCCCATGAAAAAGACCAAAGATGCAGAATACTATCGGCAGAAGTACCGTCTGTTCAAACAAAGACAGGCTGGGAACGCGCTGCTAGTAGAAGAAGATCAGTTCTTGGATGATACAGAATCGGACAGTGATCTGGATGGTGAAGATCATGCTCAGTTCTGTTTAATGGCTTACAATGGTGGAGGAAGTAGAGAGGATGATGATGGTGATGATCTCTCTGATTTAGATGAGGAAAGCTTGGAAAGCGGGAAGGTATCTTCTAACTCTTACTATAATATGGGTTTTAAACATGAACACATACAAACCATATTAATCCGAATGAAAGAGTTAGAAAATCAGGTAATAGAGTTAACCACTAGAAATCAAGTTCTAGAAGATGTTTCATGCAACAAGGATAAAGAGGCACAAATAGTAATTAAACAGTTAGACAACGATTTAATTAGCCTTAAGTCTCAATTAGCTGTGAAAGAATCTGAATTCTTAGAATTAACCGATAAGACAAATAGCACTATACTAGATCTTAAAGCAGAACGTGTATGTGCTGAAAAGGATTAAGAAATTCTCAAAAATGAACTTAGGAATGAACTAAGTACTCTTTACTCTAGAATCAATGAACTTGAGTATCTTCTGTCCAAACGTGATCAAAGTGAACAGACCATCTCTCAATACAAAGAAAAGGAATGTCCTTTCTCTAGATGGAAATTCGATGGGCTGGGTTTCAAATTGAGAAAGATTACGTCCAAACAATTATATAATGCTGATCTGTTTGGCGAAGGCCTTACCCAACGGATGGTTTTTATTGGTCAAGAAGAGGAACGTATTGAAGAAGATGTCAAACGAACCCTTAATCTCAGAACTGCAATTCCATTTGACTACTCTGATCTCAATGACTCATACCTCACCTGTCTCACGTCATCATCTGATACTGATGTTTCATCTTTTGTCTATTCTGATGAAGAACTCTACTCTCCTGTTTCACCAAAGCCCACTGTTGAATACATTCCCCACAAGGAATTACAGCAAAGGTTTCAAACCTTACAGGAGTTTTGCTTCACTCATCTAGTTCAAGATGACCTTACCAAAGCCTTCCAATCAGAAACCACATCTGAACTCTCTCCACTAGTTCAAGAAAATGCCATCCTCCACAAGCGTCTCCAAATAGTATTCAATCTTGATGGCAAGATCATTGATGACTCGTGCAAAGAAAATTTTGAATTGCTTGAACGAATCAAAGAGGTCGAAACTGCACTGGAACCACCCACTCCATTTACATTCTCACCACAGAGAATCATATTAGATGAACGAATTGAAGGTTCCAAACATGTGTCTACATCTTCTCAAAATGTCAAACTAGTAAAATCTGTTAATCATACTACGGTAACAAATCTTAAACTTAAACAGATTTACAAACCAAAGCAACTTTCCACTTCTAATCACATTTCTCGCATGCACACTGACATACCTGAATCTTCAAAAGCAGCTGCAAGTCGAAAACGACTCACCTCTAACGTTTTAAATTCTGCTGCAGATGTGAAGGAGCTCGGGAGTGAAGAGCGTAAAATAAATACAGCCTTGAAGAGAGATTTTCCTAGATCACTTAGGAAATGTTCTAATTTTGGAAAAACATGTGAACAATTTTTGTTGTTTAATCGTACCTGTACTTATTTTAGTTTACATGATAAAATTGCCTCTTCAACTTTCTGTATAAGTGATGGTTGTCCCCATGGTCATTGTGAATTTCATTGTCAATATGATCAATTAAGAAAACTACTTGGTGTTAAACCATGTGAGGACTGGACAGATTTTTACGCTAACCAAGTCTGTGTTCCATTCATAACTTCAAGAGGAATAATCATTCACCAATGGATCATAACTCGTCAATCCCATGCACTCAAACGTTTGAACAAATCAACGCGATTGCTAACGATCAATGAACTGGAAGTCTACAGACGGCAAGGTTACGAAGCATTTAAAAAGGCTTGGATTGCACAGGAGAAACACTTACATTCTCACAAACGATCTCGCAATTCTCCTTCCAAAACCTCTAAACCCAAACCATCATCCCATCAACGAGTAGCACAGACTACTACTTGCAACGCTCCAGTCCCTCAAAAGCATGTTGATGCACCTAGGCCACAGAGAATTCTTAAGAATTCCTCACAAACATAGATTCGCAAACATAACGCTTCCGCAACTCTACCGAATCCAAAACCTCCGATTCCATCAACTGTCAAACCAACAGTGGTAAAGAAACTCCCTTCTCAGCCAATTCTCTCTAAATCTATTCCTTCTCGACAAAAGACTCGACCCACATGGGTGATTAAGGATAGATCATCTGAAGTTTCACTACCACAATTAGACTCTATCACCACTAAACCACCAATAGGAACTAACAATCATGGACCCATTCATATATGGGGACCGAAACGTGCTTTATTTTCTTTTTGCAGGCGCCTCACTTATGGTACCTGGACTCCGGCTGTACCAAACATATGACGGGCAACAAAAGTCTACTCAAGAACTATGTTCCTAAGTACTCCGGGAATGTACGTTTTGGGAATGACAATGTTGCACCAATAATGGGGTACGGAGACATTGAGAAAAAGCACATCAAGATCAAGAAAGTCTCATATGTTGAAGGGTTGGGTCATAACTTGTTCAGCATTGGACAATTCTGTGATAAAGACCTAGAGGTTGTGTTAAAAAGAACAAATGTTCTGTTTTAACTAAAAATGGAGATGAGTTGCTCACAGGTTCCAGAAATTCTAACCTGTATTCCATTGACTTGGAAAAATATGACTCTCCTACCTCTGTATGTCTACTGTCTGAAGCATCTACGGATCTGACTTGGCAATGGCACAGAAAACTCTCTCACCTGAACCTTCAAAATATTAACAAATTAGTCACTGGTGACTTGGTGAGAGACATTCCGAAGTTAAGGTTCAAGAAGGATCATCTGTGTGCAGATTGTGAAAAAGGAAAAATGAAGAAGGCTTCTCATAAATCTAAACAAGTATTTAGCACTACGAAGCCTTTGGAACTCCTACACATGGATCTGTGTGGTCCTATGAGAATCCAGTCCAAGAATGGGAAGAAGTATATTTTAGTCATGGTGGATGACTACTCTAGATATACTTGGGTCAAATTTCTGCACTCAAAAGATGAAGCCACTCCCACCATCATTTCCTTCATCAAACAACAGCAGAACAAACATAGTCAGAGTGTTGTCTCTATCAGGACAGACAATGGAACGGAATTCAAAAACAGTACTCTGAAGAGCTTCTGTGACCTTGTGGGAATCAGCCACCAGTTCTCTGCTGCATACACACCACAACAAAATGGTGTAGTGGAACGAAGAAATAGAACTTTGGTTGAAGCTGCCCGAACAATGCTTTCATATTCCGGGCTCCCACCTTCCTTCTGGGCTGAAGCAATCAACACTGCCTACTACACGCAGAACCGCTCTTTCATTAACAAACGCTTTAATAAAACTCCATATGAACTAGCCAATGGCATAGTGCCTAATATCAAATACTTCCATGTATTTGGTAATAGGTGCTTTGTACTAAATGACAAGGATAATCTTGGAAAATTTGCTCCCAAAGCGGATGATGCTGTTTTCCTAGGTTATTCTACTGAGTCCAAAGCCTATAGAGTGTTTAACAAACGTACAAAGAGCATTGTTGAAAGTATCAACGTAACATTTGATGATACATTGAATGTTACAAATTTTCCACCTAAATCAACAGTAGTTGCTTCTGAACATACCTGTTCAGGACCAGTTATTCAAAATAAAGAATCAAACATTTCTTCCAGTTCAAATTCTAATCTTGACTTTATGTTTGATTTCTTTCGTTCTGAATCTTCCCTAGTTGTGACTGAAAACAGGGATAACACAGCTGCACAAACAAGTGTCACTATCATAGCTCCTACGGTCACTGAGACAAACCCATTTGCTGATCTATATGCTGAAGATTCTACATATGTCTCGGTCACACAGCCCCCTGTGACTGCTTCTATAGCTGACCAAGATAGCTCACCTGTGTTTGATTCAGACCCAAATTTCTCCAGAGAAGATGAAGAAGAAGCACGACACTTACAAGATCTCATTCATTCATCTTCCACCTCCCATGAAATTAAGTGGACCAGACATCACTCTGTAGAGAACATCATCGGAGATCCTTCAGTTGGCATTCAAAAAAGATCCGCAACAGCAAACGAGTGCCAATTCTCGGGATTCTTAAGCATCATTGAACCCACTAAGACTTCTGACGCATTAGATGATCCAGATTGAGTAATTGCCATGCAGGAAGAATTACACCAATTTGATCGTCTTAAAGTGTGGAGATTAGTTCCTCTTCCATATGGCAAATCTGTTGTCAGAACTAAATGGATATTCAAGAACAAACGGGATTCGGATGAAGTGGTCATCCGTAACAAAGCTAGGTTAGTTGCTAAGGGCTACAATCAACAAGAGGGCATTGACTATGATGAAAATTTTGCCCCTGTTGCTCGAATTGAAGCCATACGGCTATTTCTTGCTTATGCAGCCTCTAGAAGCTTTCGTGTCTTTCAAATGGATGTGCATACAACTTTTCTTAATGGTGTACTTAAAGAAGAAGTTTATGTCTCACAGCCTGAGGGTTTCATCAACTCAACACATCCAAATCATGTTTATATCTTAGATAAGGCCTTGTACGGGTTAAAGCAAGCTCCACGTGCATGGTTCGACGTCTTATCTGAATATTTGATTGGTGAAGGCTACTCCAAAGGAAATACTGATACCACTCTCTTCACAAAGACAAAGGGTCGGGATAAGATTTTGGTTCAAATATATGTGGACGATATTATTTTTGGATCTACAAATCCAAAATACAGTGACGAGTTTGCTAAAATCATGGCAAACAGATTCCAAATGAGCATGATGGGGGAGATGTCATTCTTTCTCGGACTCCAGGTGAAGCAGTTAAGTCATGGCAGCTTTATTTGCCAATCAAAGTACATCAAAGATCTTCTCACGAAGTATGGTATGACTAACTGCTCACCCATATCCACACCCATTGCTGCTAAGGCACAACTCTCAGCAGATCTTGATGGTTCTCCTGTAGATCTGAAAAACTATCGTGGGATGATTGGATCGTTACTGTGTCTCACTGCTAGTCGTCCGGATATCATGTTCTCTACCTGTCTCTGTGCCAGATTTCAGGCAAACCCTAAAGAGTCACATCTTCTAGCAGTCAAGCGGATATTCAGATATCTTAAAGGGTCTATGGATTTAGGTCTGTGGTATCCGAAAGATTCAAATCTGGATCTACATGCTTACTCAGATGCTAACTATGCCGGTTGCAGAATTGATAGGAAAAGCACCTCTGGTAGTGCACACTTTCTGGGTGATCGTTTAGTCTGCTGGGCCTCCAAGAAGCAAAACTGTGTATCCACCTCAACAGCAGAGGCTGAGTATGTTGCTGCTGCAATGTGCTGTGCACAAAGTCTTTGGATACGCACACAGTTATCAGACTTTGGCCTCAGGTATGACAAAATTCCACTTTTATGCGACTCTCAGTCTGCCATCGCCATCTCCTGCAATCCGGTACACCACTCTAAAACTAAGCATATTGATATCCGTTATCACTTCATAAAAGATAACGTTGAGAAAGGATTAATTGAGCTCCAGTATGTTCCTACTGAAAATCAGCTAGCTGACTTGTTTACCAAACCATTAGACGAAAGTCGCTTCACTAAATTGGTATCCAAGTTAGGCATGCTCAACTTGAAAATATAACATACTGTTGCTCCATTTTTCATTTCCTTTTTGTTTAGAATAGGTGTTACACTATTTGTTCTTTGTGCAACTTCATGATGCAACACTCAAGGGGGAGTGAATTTCTGGTGACACACATGTTTCCTATGTGTAGGGGGAGAAAATTATACACATACTGAACATGTGTAGGGGGAGGAGTATACAACTGATACATTTCCTAAATCTTGAGATTTTTTTTCATAAACAGATGCAAAAGTCTAGGGGGAGTGTGTCAAACAAACATTCAAATCAACCATATCTGAAAAACTATATTTTCAAATCTCAAAATGCAGATATCTTGATTATTGATCATAAATTTCTCAAGTATTGGTTCAATCGCATGCGGTTCAAAAAATTTGATAACAAATATGACTTAATCACATGCGATTGATAAACAAAGGATGATTCGAATGCAAGGGGTGATTCGCATGCGATTGATAAACAGGTTGATTCGCATGAAAGGGGTGATTCGCATGCGATTGATAAACAGGTTGATTCGCATGAAAGGGGTGATTTGCATGCGATTGATAAACAAAGGTTGATTCGCATGCAAGGGGTGATTCGCATGCGATTGATAAACAAAGATAGAATGGCTCAAACTGTACGTGACCCAGAGGAGATCATGCCCCAAGCAGAATTCCTTAACACCAAATCTTATGAAAACAACCATTTTGTTGACTTAAGAAAACTGAGAAACCTTACCAACCCAATTGTCACTGAAATTCTCAAAATACACCCACTCAATCACCTGCTGACCTATAACCCAGCCAAAACAGGCACACATGTACCTGAACTATACGTTTAACAATTTTGGAAAACATGTGATGTGCGGATAAATGACAGGGGTTATGAAGTAATCCATGCTGAGGTCGACGAATTTCAAGTCAATATATCTCTTAGTCGCCTTAGAACAATTTTTGCCCTACCCAGAGCAGACAGTAGACCTCCTCTCACAGACTTTGAGGAAATCCCAGACGAGGATGCATGTCTTGCAGCTATAATGGAGATGGGGTATGATGGTGAGCTCACACGTAAAGGTCAATTCAAACACAACAGCTTACACCCAAAGTATAATACATTAATGACAGTGCTTCAAAGGTGTCTCACCCCAAAGCACTCGGGTTATGAATTCCCCACTGAGTATCAGCTCAAAATTTTTGTCGCTGCAACCAACCATATGCATGTAGACTATGCATTTCTTCTTTTCCAAGATATTAAAGCTACTATACAAAGGAAGAATTCCCAAAAGCAGAAAGATGCAAACATGCTGCCGTACCACCGCTTCCTACCAATGATCATCCAGTTTGTGATGGATTGGAATGCTGATATTCCTCGGAGGGCAGGTTTACCTTCTATTACTCCTAAACTTTTCTTGTCTATAAAACCTGCCGCTCCAGCCAACATACCAATTCCAAGACCATTCCCTGTATCTCTCTTAGATCTTTGTGAGCAGAATGATATTGTCAAGAGTTATAGGGAGAGTGTAGGAATACCTCCCATGGTTGTGCCAGAACCGGCCATACCTGCCCAGGGAGGAGTAGCACCTGGTGAGGATATAGAGAATATGGCCTCAGCAATCTACGGTAGATGCTGAGGGGGAAGAGGAGAGAGAAAATAATGAGAGGGGTGGAGAAGAAGGTGAAGGTGTTGAGACTAGAGAGGGAGGGGATGCATATGATCCCGCCACAATTCAAGCCATAGTTCAATCTCTTTCTCAATCTACCAGAACCCAAGCTGTTCTTACTGAACTTGGACTTGACGATTCTGAGTCAGCCAGTTCTTCTCAAGCTGAGTCTGCTTCCCATCAAGGAGGTGCCCCTTCCTTTGAACTTGATATATCTCCTGTGGGTACCCCTGACCAACCAATCGAACAACCAGCAGAAAGCACACCCTCATTCATGAAACTTACTGACCCACATACTACCTCTCCCGACCAGACTAACACCGTTCAAACTACTCAGGTCATTCCATAACCTGGTGGTCTGGTCATTCATTTGACTTCAACTGCCCAAGCAACCACCATTCCTATCATTCGCAGGGCCATAGTTGCTCCTGAACATGACATTCCAGTCACTTCGCCAAGTCATTCTTTATCTGTTGAATCTGGTTCTGTCACCCCTGACTCTCTCATTCAACCTGATCAATATGCGGGGTATGGTGCTGGTAGCGGTGATGATGAAGATAGTTTTGTTGTTAGGAGTGCGAGTGATAGATAGGAGGTGAGAAAAGAAAAAATGAGTGCTGAGGGTTCCCCAAACCCAGAAAGCCGGGAAGCCACATCTACTATGGGGCCTAGCACTGCTGGGCCTCATATTGAAGAAGTCGCGGTGCTCCCACCCGTGCAAGTTTCTGCCCCACCAAGCCACTAAGGCGTCTCTCAACAGACTCCGTATTTATTGCACAGGGTTATAGCACATACACTGGGTCAACCCCAATTGGGTATTGGACCTATTGAATAAAGAGGACCGTCTCCCTCGTCCTCGACTCCTTTTGATGCACGATTTGACATACCGCGGATTTCCGCATATCTTGACCAACACAGGGTAACAATCGATGCACTGAGCTTGTTGGCTCAACAAGTTTCCTCAACTTCCAGAGGTGGTACCTTTAAAGGTTCCATTCGAGGATTGAAAGGAAATCCTGCTGGAGCCAACATCACTGCTGCTCCAGTAGGTAGTACTGCGTATGTGGCTGGTACTTCAACAGGAAGTCTTCGTGATTCCGGTTTTATTACACGTGCAGAACTTCAACAACATATTCAACAAGCCGTGTCACCAATCCACCAACAACTGCAGATGACAAATCAAAAGTTGGATCGGATAGAGCAAGCTTCCAAGGCCCAAGCTGAGCAGCTAAACCGAATTGAAACACTTCTTGCTGCCCATCCTCCAGTTCCAGAGCCTCAATCACAACCTGATCCTGCCACAATGTCTGTAGATGCTTTAAAGAGCATGCTGTACGTTAGACTTCTGGAGCAAAGGCCAGAATCTGCACATGATCAAGACCTTTTGACTACTCTTCGCAACGAACAGCGTCCATCGGGAATCTCCATGGATGACTTTCAAGAGTTTTATGAAGATGTAAACAACAAGATAGATGGGATCACCAGAGGTTTCTATACCTCTTTATCAAAGGTTACTGATCGGCTGACAATACTTGAACAAACTTGTCAGGCTCAGGCTCAGGGAAGCAAGAGGAGATGGGATGATCAAGATCCTGATGATCAACCCGAGGGGGAGAAAAGAAGAAGATTATATATGACTTCTCCCTCTGCGGCTGCAAATATACCAGTTGTACCTGTTCCTCAACTCAGTTCATACTTATCTACAGGTACAAGTTCAGCTGGGTCTGGGAGTCAACAACAACAACATATGGCCGATGAAGTTTATGAACGACAACAAAAGGAAAATGCTGACAAACAAGTTTATGACTTCTCCCTCTGCAGCTGCAAATATACCAGTTGTACCTGTTCCTCAACTCAGTTCATACTTATCTGCAGGTACAAGTTCAGTTGGGTCTGGGAGTCAACAACAACAACATATGGCCGATGAAGTTTATGAACGACAACAAAAGGAAAATGCTGACAAACAAATTATACTTTACGTACCTCAGCAACAATCTGAACCGAGGCCAATTGATATTGAAGAAGGTGAAATACCTTATGAGCAGTCCCATGCCGAGATGTTTGAATGGTCTAGCAACTCAGAAGAAAAAATGGAGGATTTATATGAGTCCATACACACATCACCTGCAAGGCATATGGGAGAAAGTAGTTCTGCTCTGCCAGAGGAAGAAGCTGAGGATCCTGAGATGGAAAGACTGTTCAAGGGTATTGATGAATATGTCGAGTTTGCTGCACGTCCAGATTCTCCTAGAATTGTCCACAAATTTGATGATATTCCCAGTGAAAAAGAACTTGCACTTAAAAGAAAAGAAAGGGAAGCAATTTCTAGAAGGGAAGCTAGGAGAAAGCCTAAACAAAAGAAACCAATCTTCGACGTGTCCAGGGTTCTCAGTGGGATTAATGTTGAAGTTCATGAAACTTTCCCTCCTCCTCCTGGTCAGTTTCAAGAATCAGCTGCCGATGTACTTGAAATAAACAAACAGAGAGAGGCAGTTGAGAAAACAAGACAAGAGTGTGAATGGCCCTTGCCAAGGAGCTTCATTGTGCCACCTGCTCCTCCAGTGTATCGTGGGGATCCAGGACTTGATGCAGGCAACATGTTCACAAGAAGTGCTGCCCAACAACCTATATGGAAACCTTATTTTGTCAATACTGCTAATCTTGAAGAAAGAATTCCAGACATATTCAGCAATGAGCTAATACAGGTTATTTCCCTGAGTTGCGGAACATGGACGACAAACAGAGAAGAAGATATGAACACATCCTCTCTCAGTCCATGACAAAACCCGAAGAGATCAAATCAGAGTATCCTATAGTTGAACTTATCAATATCTATACTCAGACAACCTTCAGAATAAAGTATGCCATCTTTCATGTCAGAAGAGCAAACAACCTGTCATACTTCCTCAACGAAGCAGATTTAAGGTTTGTTAGTATTAAAGACATTAGATTTATCTTTGACACCCTCTCTCAGAAAAGAGGAAAGTGGCCTGAAGAAGAGTTTGGAAGGGTTGCTCTGATGAAATATATGAGAAATTTAATGGAATACTTTGAGGAACATGATCTGCAACTCGGAGCTAAAAACAACTATCTGAAAGTCAATCTCTTAAAGCCTAACTAGAGCCATCTAGATCTAGAAAATCTTGAAGAATTGACAGTTATCTATGATGGGCATCCAAACTTCAAAGGTGATCGAGGGGTCGTCTCAAAGAATACAAAAGGCGAAAAGATCTTCATCAGACTTGATGAACTCACGGCGTATTCAGACGGCACTTTGAAAATTCTCCATCATAAGATACATCAGAAAGTGTGGGATAACCGGGCAGCCTATACTGATGAAGAACATGCGGAAGCCTATCGTGCTATAGAAAGGATGAGAACGACACTAGCAAGCAGAAGGCAAATACGCAAGTGGCAAGTGGCATTCGGGATTCGCAACAAATCATCCTATGAATAGATTAATGTATTTAATTGTTGTGAATTTTTACACACCTCGCTTAGGGGGAAATTGTTAGAAATATTAAAGTGAGGGGTGTAATATGTAATTACTCAAAGTTGGGGAAATGCTATATAAAGGCATTTCCCCCACATTTAAATGTTAAGCTTTGCATTCTAAATTGCTTGTGTTTGTGTTTTACTCTCAACCTCTCGGCTCTCTCTCTCTCTCTCTCTCTCTAACCGATTACACACACAAACACACACTAAGAAGATAATCATCTAGCATTGCTTCATCCGTATCATAATACGGGACCATCATATATATACTAGTATTGTACACGCGCAATGCGGCAGCGACGAATAGTTTGTGTTCGATAACATGTCGATCAACAACGCATTCATTTTCTTTTAACCTTTTCTATTATCTTTATTTCTTCTTTTCCCATAAACTCTTTTACTAATTTTCAAAATAACTTATGAAGATCAATAAAATAAGAAAAATAATATAAAAATATTTAAATAGAAAAATATTCTATTTTTAAAAATTTTGTTGGTGTCATGTTTGATGAGTTGTTAATAGTAATTATAAAAAATTAATTGAGGTAATTAAGGAGATAACTAAATGGTTTATTGCTTTAAAAGTTTGTACTATTTGTATAAAAACATGTACTACTTAAAATTATGTAGTCTGAAAATTTTTAAGAGAGAGAATGTTAAATGCTTTATAAAATGGTATAGATTTTTTAATAATTAAGTTCAAATATTTATTAAGTGATAGAATGTTTATAATGAAATATTTATAATTAGTTGTTAAAATATTATGCAATTTTTAAGCTAAGACAAATGCCTAAATGCTTTATAAGATAGTATAAGTTATTACAAATCGAAAGTAAAATTTGCATTGATACAACGCTTTTTTAAGATTAATTCAACTTCAACAAAAAATGCTTTTGAGGAAAGTCATTTTTATGTTATCAGTAACAATTACTTAAAGTAGTAAAACAAATCCACTCATGTTGGTATTATCAAATCAAGATAAATGTTTCCTTTGCAAGTTGTATAAAAATCGCCTTAATTTTAAAACACATGGAACATTAATCTAGAAATTATTGGTTTCTTGAAATTCATGTGTTAAATGAAAATTAAAACAATAAGGAAATCGCTTAACACATGTTTAGATATGTCATGAGTAGATTATAATTTTATGTGGACAATGGAATTATTGTTTCTGTGGGGGAACTCTCATCATGAGTTGTAAGAAAATAAGATGGTGGAAGACGTAGTAGGGTCAAAATCAAATTGATTGAGCTTTCTAGTACTCTCCAAACTATTTAATACGTCAAATAGGTTAAGGGTAAGAAAAATCAGGCAAAAAGAAATTTGAGTGTATTCCAAAACTGAAATTTATAAATAATCAAAAAATTTTAGACATAACAATGCTTAGACATATACTTTATTGTTTATATCATAAATTAAACCTACAAACTAATAGTTTCTTGAAAAATAAAAACATAATAAACTCCAATTTTGCTTCTTAGCCTTAAAAATAGTATTTAATTTGTTATTCTGGCCAATTTCAAAAAGGGAACAAGGGTTCTTTGTGAACCCGCAAACATACGTATATGATTCAAGCAAATCAACTTTGAGATGAAAAGAGTGTATCTTGGGTTTGTAGGTTGAAAGTAGGTTCATCTTGGTGTGAGATTTCATCTTGGTTCAGATATGAAAATGAAGATTATTGTTTTTGTCATGGATTGTATCAATCTTCCTACTTGTTAGTAGGGGTATGATTGTCTACATTTCTACCTTACCACTGGTAGAAAAACGCGATTTCGTCACACAAAAAATGTGTGACGATATGCGTATAGTCATACTTGCTTTTTCAGCGGATGTGTCACCAAAGGTCGAGTGACCATAGATCGTAAATGTGTGACCATATGTTTTTTAAAGTCAAGCATAAATGTGTATGTGTGACTATTGTTCATGTAATGCCCACATGAATTTAATGTTTGTGTGGCGTTTCTTAATATTCAGTCACATAGATGTAATTATAACGTGACCAAAAGTGTTAAAATGTGTGACCATATGCTTTTTAAAGTTAAGTAAATGTGTATTTCGTGTGACTATTGTTCACCCAATGGTCGCATTAATTTTATTTTTTGTGTGGCGTTTTGTAATATTCAGTCACACAAACATTTTATTTTTGAGGATTTAGTCACATACAATTAATTAAAAAGTGACCAAAAGTGTTAAAATGTGTGACCATACGCTTTTTAAAGTCAAGTGAATGTCTATTTCGTGTGACTATTGCTCACCCAATGGTCATATAAATTTAATATTTGTGTAGCGTTTTGTAATATTCCGTCACACAAGACATTTTAATTTTGATGATTTAGTCACATAGTTGTAATTTAAAAGTGACCAAATGTGTGACCATATGCTTTTTAAAGTCAAGTAAATGTGTATTTCGTGTGACTATTGTTCACCCAGTGGTCACATGAATTTAATATTTATGTGACGATGTGTAATATTCCTTCACACAAAACATTTTAATTTTGAGGATTTAGTCACATAGTTGTAATTAAAAAGTGACCAAATGTGTTAAAATGTGTGACCATATGCTTTTTAAAGTCAAGTAAATGTGTATTTCATGTGACTATTGTTCACCAAATGGTCACATGAATTTAATATTTGTGTGACGTTTTGTAATTTTCAGTCACACAAGACATTTTATTTTTGAGGATTTAGTCACATAGTTATAATTAAAAAGTGACCAAATGTGTTAAAATATGTGACCATATGCTTTTTAAAGTCAAGTGAATGTCTATTTCGTGTGACTATTGTTCACCTATTGGTCACATGAATTTAATATTTGTGTGACGTTTTGTAATATTCAGTCATACAAGACATTTTAATTTTGAGGATTTAGTCACATACAATAAATTAAAAAGTGACCAAAAGTGTTAAAATGTGTGACCATATGCTTTTTAAAGTCAAGTAAATGTGTATTTTGTGTGACTATTGTTCATCCAATGGCCACATGAATTTATGTTTGTGTTGCCTTTATGTAATATTTAGTCACACAACGAATTAAGAAAAAAGTGGCCAAAAGTGTTAATAAGTGTGACCATATTATGTGAGGGCACCTTTTAGTCACATTTAAGAAATCAATAATTTGTGTCACAGTATGAATTATATATATATATATATATATATATATATATATATATATATATATATAAACAAAAGAAAAAACACAAAACTAATGCGAATTACACAACAAAATTGGAATGTATATAAGTAAACAAAATACGTAATCATAATGAAATAAAATTGTACACTATCATACTTTTAACGAGTTATACATTTAACAATCATAAATCTAAATTTTTTTGACTCTTCAATTGGGGCCTCGCTTTTTTGTAATGCTATCAGTTGTCACATAAACACCTTTGCGCTTTGTTTGTAATTTTGGTGCAACTGTGTTCTCGCTAATCTTCTCTACCATATTTGGTGGTGTAATTTCCTATAGGAAATAAAATATGCATGCATGTATCAAACATTACATTAAATATGAAGAATACTATATATAACTAGGTTGATAAAACAGATGTATGTATGTACATTTTCATCAAAAATAACTTCTTCCATTGGCCATGCGTAAAATCCACCTACTGCGTGCTTGACTGTTTTGAAACCATTCTTTCCAACGTCCGGTATGCATGCTGCACCCACTAACGATTGGTCAATTGAAAATCTGTAGCAATCTTTTGGAAGTGATGCGTTATGAAGAGTTTGTTTTCCATTAGTCTTGTATACGGTACCCAAAGCAATAACACTTGTTCTCTTAGAGTGCCACAACTTACACTTAATTGCCTGAAAAACACACAATGATAAGAACAAGACAGCTACACAACACAGAATGATCCGCTGATGCAACAAATTAAGATCTATCAGCTATTTTAACTACAAAATATAATAAATAAATGAACAGCTAGACAAGACACAATGATCATCAGGTGATAGAACTAGACAGCTGATCACACAAACACACATCAGCTGATCACACAAACACACAATATATGAACATGTGGAAATACATACCTGTACTAGTGGTGGAGATGTATTTTCTTGCGATTCAGAGTCTCGACGTCGAGACGTGTTTCTTTGTGATCCAAGCTTTTTGTTAGCTTTGACAGATTTAACCTTTTCCTATATGTATACAACACGTTAATTAAACGTGACATGTATATAAAATTAAAAAAATCACAGGGGGATACATGGTAGATGTTTTATTACTTACAATTGTTTCCATTTCGTTGTTAGAAGTTGCAAGTCCATTAGACTTCTGAATGCTCGCCTCCATCTCACATACAACATCATCACTTAACGGTGTTCTGCCTCCATCTCCATTAGACAGTTGCAATATAAATTAAGAAATGCATTTCTTAGCAACACACAATGTAAATGTTAGCAAGATTGGAAAAAAAGTCTTTCCTTTGATATCAAAGACCGTATCATCTCCTCTTGTTCCTTCAACTGACCACTCAGATGAGCAAGCATTCCTTTTGTTTCTGTGATCTCGTTGGACAAATTCTGGATTACTACTTCCTTTTCTTGACGCTCGCGTCTCTCATTATCGAGTTGACATTCAAGTAACGCAATTCTTTCATCGGATGCTTGTCTGTTTCGAGGAAGATCAAAGTACTTATTGTATGTCACTCCACCTCCAACTCCTCTTGCATAACCTCCATTTGCCTTACCAAATACAAGTGTCAGGGCATCAGTGCCCTGAGCAACCTGCAAGGTTCCTTCTTTGATCTTGTCCTCAGTATCAATCTGCATATATGGAAAATAAGTTATTATATATATTAAATTAAACATAAAGTGATAATAAAATATGCAGTCATACTTACAATTTCATCTCCCACTGATTTAGTCTCATCATCTGTAAAATTTTCCGATTTGTTTAGCCTTCCTTTCAACCACATTATACAACGCGGGGGTTCTTCATCAGGTTGGATTTCTTTATTTTTTATCTTATAAACGTCAAATACATACAAAATGTAAAGTTAAACCAAGTTCAAATACGTAATAAATTATAATATATTATAACAGTTTACCATTTTCTCTTTGACATGTACATATCCACCTCGTCCCATTGTATGCTGATAAACAGACTTGGAACGCGCCGTTTTAGTTGCAACTGACTTTTCCTAATTACAACACAAATGCATTAGGTGTTTAGATGCAAACAAAAAATTATGAAAAGATATGAACTTAAATAGAAAATGATAAATTAAAACTTGGTATTCCTCTGAGCTCGTATACTTCACAAAAGTGACCCACGCTGGGGCTTCAACAATCGTACTATCTTTCGCCGGGACTTCATTTAATTTTGAAGGTGTATTTTGATTGGGCAATATGTATGTTTGTCTCATTTTCCTTCTGAAATTCCTTAGAAGTCCACCAAGACGATGCATTATTAAGTTTCTATGACTCTCGTGAACATCAAAAAATTGCTGCAAAAAATAATCAACACAATATTGTAAATTAGTTTCATATAATGTAAATGCATAAGGATAAAGGTAGTTATATCATGTGTACTGTGATTTCATCCCAAAGTTTATCTCTTGCTTCTGGACCCACCTTCTTCCAGGATAAAATCTTCTAACCTATATGCTCACGAACAACGTTTCCTAAAAAAACTTATAAACAATGCTTTGTTTGGCCCTGATATCCTATTCATCACATTGAAGGTTACCAGAAGCTTTGGTCCACCAGGTTGGCCATATTCTTTGCGAAACTTGGATAACCTGGTTATTCCCTTCTTAACTACAGGTTTGCCAAGCAGAGGCTTTTCGTTGTTATCTTCCGCCTCATCATCAGTATAATCCTCTGATTCATATCTAAGATTGTTGTCACCCATATCATGATTAACAAGATGATGGTCCTGATCATCGACTTGAGCAAGTTCCATATTTCTTGAGTAGAGATTTGTAAAAGGGAAATATTAGAATTCCTAAACAAATCAATCGAACAGGAAAGAGTTTAAAAATTTTCAATTAATTTTTTGTTATAGAATATATACAATACGTCTTCATGACTGGCAAAAATGTGTTAAAAAATTCAAATAATTGGTTGCCGGGAGAACGAAAGTTTTGAATTTTTTTCATTCCCTAATCGGCAATAATCGAAATTTAAGGAAACTGAATAGTCGGAATTGCCTTTTTTTGAAATTTCAGGAAACTGAATTGCCTTTTTTTGAAAGTAAAGTTAAAAATTTTGGCTCCAAAGGCCTAATTAAATAAGAATTTAATTTTTTACATGGCGTAATTAACAATATTTAAAAATTTCAGGTGACTTTAATCTATAATATATAAAATTTTAGATAATATAAAATTTAGACAATTGGTAATTAACATGGGTCATGGGTCACGTGTATTGGGTTATGACTAAGAACAAGACAGTAATATGGTTTATGTGTAATATGGTTCATGTTCATGTGTCATGGTTACTACCACCGTGACCAGTGACAATCGGTAATTAATAAGTGTCATGGGTCACGTTTAATTAATATGGTTCATGTGTCATGGTTGGGTTTAGGGTTTAGGGTTTAGGGTTTAGGGGGGTTATGACTAAGAATAAGACAATAATATGGTTCATGTGTAATATGTTTCATGTTCATGTGTCATGGTTACAACCATCCTTACTGGTGACAATCAGTAATTAATAAGTATCATGGGTTATAGTTAATTAATATGGTTCAGGTGTCATGGTTAGGGTTTAGGGTTTAGGGTTTAGGGTTTAGGTTCATGAGCCATCAACAAGTGGGCCAAAACCTTACAATGTTACAGCAGAGTTTGTTGAAAACATAGAATTTGGTTCACAAATTCCAACAGATGGACCATAAACAGTAGAAATGGTTAATGCTAATAAAGATAATTTTGATGAGGAAGACCATGTCAAGTTTCAAGAACTATTATTAGACGCCGAGAAACCACTTTTCAAAGTATGTCCTGACTTTACAAAGTTGTCTGCAATAGTCCAACTACTTAACTTGAAGAGCAAGTACGGATGTTCAGATAAGTTCTTTACTGAGTTACTAGGATTGTTAAAAAAGATGCTCCCTGATGGTAACGAATTGGTAGAAAACACTTATGAGGCTAAAAAAATTATGAAATTGATGGGGTCTGGATACATATTGATACATGTATGTATCAACAACTGCCTTCTTTACTGGAAGGAGGATGAGAAATTGACTGTGTGTCGAACTTATGGGATATCAAGATGGAAGGTGGATAATAAGACACATAAAGTGTACGAAAACATTCCAGCAAAGGTAATGTGGTACTTCCCAGTTATACCAAGACTGCAACGACTCTTCAAGATACAAAGTATTTCAGAAGACTTAAGATGGCATGCGACAAGGAGGATAACAGATGGTGTTTTACGTCACCCGACAGATTGGCCAGTCTTAACTATCATATACAACCTTCCTCCATGGTTGTGCATGAAAAGAAAGTTTATCATGCTTTCGGTATTAATATCAGGATACTCGGGAAATGATATTGATGTTTTTTTGGAACCTTTAGTTGATGATCTGCAACGCTTATTCGAGGAAGGTGTTGATACTTATGATGCTTCCACAAAAGAAACTTTAATCTACGTGCCGTTGTGTTATGGACAATAAATGATTACCCTGCACTTGGTACATTATGTGGCTGCCCATGCAGTGGATTCAAAGGTTGTGTAGTATGTGGGAAAGATACATATTGTGTTAGACTTCCTGCCTCATCAAAACAAAGTTATGCTGGTCATAGCGATATCTACCATATAACCATTCGTTCAGAATGCAAAAGAAGGCGTTTAATGGACAACAAGAATTTGGCCGCTCTCCAAATCTAATGACCGGGGAACAAATATACAACGAGGTACAACATATTGAAAATAAGTGGGGAAAAGGAAAACAAACAAACAATAAGACATCAGAAAACCAAGAAGATACGAGAGGCAGAGATGGAAAGATTCAAAAGCAGAAAAGAAAAAGAAAACAAGCAGAGGGGTAGTTCAAGCCAAGTAAATGAAGAAAACGGTGCGTATTGGAAGAAATTCAACATTTGGTATCGAAAACTTAGGTATTTGAGGCATAATTCTGTTTAACATTGTATTGATTTCATGCATATAGAAAAGAATGTTGGTGAGAGTCTAGTCGGAACTTTACTAAATGTTCCGGGAAAGAAAAAAGATGGACTGAATGCTTGATTGGATTTGGTTGAGTTGGGTATAAAACCAGAGTTGTTTGCTAGGCAAGAAGCAGACAAAACAACACTACCTCCAGCAGGTTACACATTAACGAATGATGAAAAGGATATATTTTGTGAAACATTATACAACATCTGGGTACCACAAGGCTATTGTTCAAATTTCTCTAGTTTGGTCAGCCTAGAGGAAAAGAAGCTCATTGGCTTTAAATCACATGACTATCACATGCTAATGCAAGAGTTTTTGCCCATTGCAATTCGTTCAATAATGCCTCAAGCCACACGATATGCTATTATCAGGTTTTGCTTTTTCTTTAAATTGATATGTAGCAAAGAAATCACATTACAAGAACTAGATAAGATGCAAGAAGAACTCTGTGTGACACTGTGTCTTATGGAGAAATTCTTTCCTCCGTCATTTTTTGATATTATGGTCCATTTGACTGTGCACCTAACTAGGGAGGTAAAATTATGTGGTCCTGTATGCTTTCGGTGGATGTATCCCTTCGAAAGATGTATGAAGGTTATTAAAGGACATGTGCGAAACATAAATAGACCAGAGGGATGCATTGCTGAGGAGACTATTGCAGAAGAAACAATTGAGTTTTTCAGCGAATATCAAAAATCAATGAAAACTATTGGTATCCCACCTGATAAACATGAAACTGATGACGATGAGGAAGGAAAACCAATGTCGGCCGGAAAATTAAGTGAAGTTTCTGCGGAACTTTTTCAGAAAGCACATTTGTATGTAATACAGAATACATATGAAATTGCACCGTATATTAAGTAAGTATTACTAACACATGTCTATTTTGTTACTTATAATGTTCTATCATATATAATAATTAATCAAACACCTTGTTTTAGGCGACACCAACAACTTTTGGAAACAGAAAACCCGGGTAAACGAATAGCATTGCTGGAGAATGAGCACAGTAAATCTTTTGCTAATTGGTTACACAATGAGGTAATCCGTATGTTATTTATAGTTGTTGTTTGTTGTTCCTTAAATTTGAAGCTCATATATACTTGTAATATATTAATAAAATTCAGGTTGAGAAAGAGTTAGCGATCTCTAAAGAAAGTGTATCAGAAATCGTAAGGTGGATTTCATATGGACCACGCGCCACCGTAGTTAAATACGACGCATATAACATCAATGGGTATGCATTTCGTACAAAATATCGTGATGACAGGGTTTACCAGAACAGTGGGGTTAGTGTTGAGGCAATAGATCTGCACATATCTAAAGAAGTTGCAACCACGAGACAAAGATTTTATTATGGGGTTGTACAAGAAATATGGGTACTAGATTATCGTTTCAGGAAAATTCCTCTTTTCAAATGTGATTGGGTTAATCATAGAGCTGGTAGAGTCTAACGCGATACTAATCTTGGTTATACATTGGTTGACCTGAATAAATTAGGCTACAAGGTTGATCCATTCATATTAGCCTCACAAGCACAACAAGTATTTTATATGAAAGATCAGCTAGATAAAAACTGTCTATTGTCTTTAAGACACCTCCCAAGAATTACAAAGATACATATGACGAAGTCGATGAGGAATTTAGTACTGTCGTTCACTGGCACAATGATAACATATTTCCACATGTAGATCGACGTGACTTGGGTAATGAATTACGAGACGATTACTGTCGAACTGACTGTGGCGGTATTGTTATACGCAAATTGAAGTGAACAATCTTTTGGTGAAGTTAGCACACTCTAAAGTTCATTGTATTTTTTGCTTAACTCATATAGATGATAAATTGTATCTTTTTAGTACATATATTGCCATTTATTACTTGCAAATTACCATAATATATTTGAAATCTGTTGATCATAACATAAACAAAATATTAGATTTACAACAGTTCCCATTTTATCTGTGTCAAGTCAACAAAACGGCAACTGACTTCAAAATAATTCACAGTTTGACTATCTAAAGTCAAAATTCGGGGAAATGGGATATTAATCAGGTCAATTCAGTCAAAATGGTTCATACTGTTTTAGCGCCTTTTTCACCCAATTTTTCCCGCACTTTTGCCTCTATTTTTTGGTATTTATATGCCTTATAATATATTGCATCTGTTAAAAGAAGATACATCTTCTCAATCTATTATAAATATTTCATCTTCCATCTATTTCACGAACATACTGCCCTTTCATCTGATTTCATTCCCAAAAAATGGATGTTCCTGAATCGCAAAACCCTTCAAACCACAACAGAAAAAAAATACACATACTTTAGTTTCTTGATGAAAGAGGTTGATCAATACATCTTGAAGGACAATAAAAGACTTACAAATGTTGAAATAGCTATTGCCGATATTCAGATGAATATAGACGAATTGAATCTCCGTATTTCTCAGATTAATTCTGAATCGAAGATTTCGGTTTTCGACAGGGCCTATATTGATTTTCTTAATTCTCAATTGGCTCATCACACAAGTATGTATGCTACGAATAACCAATTACATAAGCAGATTATCAAGTCTCTTGACTCTCAAAACTTGTACTCTGATGGGCTTGTTGATTATTTAAATTAGTTTTTTTTCTTTTTTATAATCTGTCCCTTGATGTAATGTTTTAAAAATTCACAGATGTTAATCAATGAATATTGTTTGTTGTTTGCTGTAATATTCGTTGTTTGTGTAGTTCAATTGAAAACAACCAACATCCTCTTTTGAACTAACCAAAACGATTCCCAATATCGAATTCAAAACGGTTCCAATTTTGACTTTACAAGATTTCCCATTTTGACTATCTAAAGTCAAACTTGGGGGAAATGAATAATGAATATTTTTAATTTATGTGACTGTTAGAGATATGCCCACTAATGTACGTACGCCATAGACCGCTGCTGATGATGTATGAGCCTATTGAGTCATACACCGGGGTCAAACCTGACAGCAACTTAAGTTAAGGGACCAAATATGACAAAAGACAAAAGTTGACATCGCAGGCCGCGTTATTGCCGCTAACTTTAAAGGGTTAGCGCCGCTAAGTCCTAAGAGTTAGCGCCGCTACGGCTGCATGTACTTTGTGTCACATCCCTGGCAGGCCGCGTTAGCGCCGCTAACTTTAAGGGGTTAGCGCCGCTAAACCCTAATAGTTAGCGCCGCTACGGCTGCATGGGCTTTATGTCAAATTACCTCCCAAGCTGGCCAATGCGAGGGTAACACCTAGAATCCACTATGGCCGGTTTGTGGGATATGGATAAGTCTGGAGGCAGCCAAGAAGAGGGACTTCATTTTTCTTTTTGAAGTTGATTTTGCTCTCTCTCTCAAATAACAAGCAAAAATACTCTCTTTGATGCTACTATGATCAAGAGAGAGTTCAAGAGAGTTTTACTCCAGATTGTTGGTCTCATATAGTAGCTGTCCCGGAGTGGTTTTCTTGGTGAAGTTCCACAACGGCTTGCTAGCACTCGTGGTTGACTTGTTCCCGGGGTATATCCCAATAGAAGATCCGGTTTTCGTTCTTGGAGGATCATCACCACGGTTTGAGATTACTGGAGCTAAGGAGAAAGGTATAACACCTCTTTCTTTTCAAGTTGCATTTCTTGAACATAGAGTTTGGTCCATTTGTGGGATTTCGGTTTTTATGCTTTGATTGCTTGTACATTGGGCTATTTTGTTTGTACCTTGCTTCCGCTGTAAGCCCACGAAATCCCAACAGTGGTATCAGAGCCACCTCTATGTTAGATCTGCACTTGGTGGCTTGAAAAATCCCGAAATCAAAATGGTTGTTTTCTGTTCGAACAGGGTTAGCGGCGCTAACCTCGGGTTAGCGGCGCTAACTCATAAATGTTAGCGGCGCTAACGCGCTGTAACAGTTTTAATTTTCAAAGTTAAAATCAGTTTTGGTCTCGGGAATTTTTAGCCTTTTTGTGATTCTGGAAATTTGTTCCAGTTTAGTGTTTGGTAATTTTGTTACCACCTTGTTTGTTTGGTTGTATGTGATAGATTTGAAATTGGTAACCTTGTCTTTGACCTTGTGGTTGACTTTGTGTGTTTGGATGCATTTGGTGATTTTTAATCACATGGGCTGTAATATTTATTAAAATTGTTATATTTGTAATAATATTGTGGCTTGCATGCCATTTCATTCATCCATGTATTTGTACTAGATAAATAGGAAATTAGTGTGGCTTGTACGCCATTTCAATTTCTATTGTATTTGTTGTACAATTTGGATGAAAACACACAAGATGGAGTCGGAAGGAGATGGAGCGTGTCCATAGAAGCCGGTGAAGTCCATTGGTGATAGCGGTTCTAGTGGGAGCTCGCATTGAAGACCTTCCGTCCCTTAGTTGACCACGTTCTACCCGTTTTGGCTCACGGGAAGAACGTATAGGATTTTGGCAAGGGTTACCAATTTATTTCGTATATATGCGTGTGATGTGATTTTATTTTATTCTTGCATGGTTTGCTTAGGATTCGCATGCTAGAAAATTTTTCCGAAATTAATAAAATCACAAGAGATTTGGTAAAAATGGTTTACAACTCTCTCGCGCGCTCACATACAAGATTAACTCACCTAGTGAAAATAGGTTTTGTCACTAAACAAGTTAATCAGTAACCAAGCCGAAAACAAAAGCCCGTTTTCATAAAAACGTAAATCTTGCACCATCCAAAAGATGACACCACCCAAATCTAGTGAAGCATGGAGTGATTGTCGAGCTTAGCACGAGTTATTCCATGTGGATCTGTGTGGAAGGTGAGTGTGGGATCTTGAAATTATCGGTTGTCGAGCTTAGCACGAGCCGGTAGTTGTCGGGGTATCACCGTGTATCTTGTTGGACGATTTGCAATTACAAATTAGAATCCTTGAGTGATTGTCGAGCTTAGCACGAGTCAACCAAGAATTTTAATTTGGAATTGGTGCTAGTAGGGATCAAACATGCCAAACGACCGATGGTTGTCGTAGGATCCCGCAAGTATCTAAGAGTTGCAATAGAGATTGCAATCGGTAAAGTGGTTATCGGCCTAAATAGCTCCATGAAGTGATCCGCGGCAACCCCGTCATGAATTGGAGTGAAATATGGTTCTTAGCCCTTGTTAAAATATTTTCGAGACGATAAGGGTAATTATTTTAACGAGGATTCAAATCAAACTAACTAATTCGTGTACTCTACTTTAATATAGGATGTCGAATCAAAACCACAACACGTCGAATTTTTCACTTCGTATGATTCTACAAAGGGTGAAACTCATGGGAGTGAACTTTGTTGACTGGCTTAGGCAATTGAGAATTGTCCTACGTGCTGAGTCTAAGTTGCACATTCTTGAGGAACCCCTTCCTGAACCACCTGCTATCAATGCGGAATGGGCTATTCGATATGCGTATGAGAAGCGTGTTCGGGATACACATGATGTTGCTAGTCTCATGTTATCAAGTATGAGCTCGGAACTGCGAAAGCAATTTGAGCACATGACTGTGTATGACATGATTAACAAGATGAAGGATGTTTTCCGACAGCAAGTTAGACAAGAACATTTTGAGTGTGTTAAAAGTCTAACCGGTTGTAAGATGCGGGAAGGCGGGAGTGTAAGTGCCCATGTTTTGAAGATGAAATCATACATGGATCAGATGGAGAGATTAGGTTTTCCTATAGGGAGGGAGCTTGGTGTGAATATCATACTTCAGTCTCTGCCCGCCACATATGAAAAGTTTGTAAAGGACTATCATATGCATGGAAAGGAAATGTCTATAGATGAATTGCATGGAATGTTGAAGGTTGTAGAATCTAACATGTCCAAGCATGCATCATCTTCATCCACTCTTGTTTTTGGTTCTAAGGAACAACATAACATGAAGAAGAAGAAATCGATCCCATTAAAAGAAGAAGTTGGAGTTTCCAAGCTTGCTTCAAGTTTTGAGTCTATGGACATTGATGATGTGCCTAAAGAGACTCAACAAGGGGTGGTTTGCTACTTCTGCGGTAGATTTGGGGATTGGGGCCGTCATGCCTGCCCTTCGTGCCGAAAGGATATAAAACTTCTCAGACAAGAGAGAGTTAATTTTCCTACTTGAGGCACATTCATGATTATACTTCATTGCTATTCCTTATAAGCTGGGATGTTTACCCGAGCTATAAGACTCATGTTTGTCATAAATTTATTTTTGTTGCAAAGTGTAGGTCTATTCGTTGTAAAAAGGAAAAAGCTTGAAGAACCGGATCTCTGAAGAAGAAATTTTGTTAATTGTATTCTACAAGAGAAATGGGAGTGTTGGTCTCGCCATTAAATCCGGATTTATTATTACTTTTGTTTGTATGCCCTGCGTGGCAAGAACTACTTTAGTGTATGCTCCTTTGGAGATGATGGATGTTTTTGAATCTTGTATTTTATAAAGATTTTTCATTTTAATAGTTTCATTTCAAATTCGATCCATGTCTATGCTTTTGTGTTATTTTGACTATTTTAGTGCTTAAATACACATTTGATGACGATGGATATGACTTAGAATTGAAACAATTTTGAAAAATTATTTTGAGATGATTTTATCAAAACTTATCCATATCATTGCATACATAAAGGCTCGTTATAAGTAATAAGACAATCATGAACAATTGATTCATAAATCCAAAAGTGATTTGGATATATTAGCTCTATGGCATAATCAAACTTGACCAAGTAAACAACATTTGCATCACTTAGATCCATGTGGTTAGGATCTTTGTAAAAGTTTAGCCTCGGGCTAAATGAAAGATACAAATCTTGTTTATTGGAATAGGATGATTAATGAAATCCTTCACCAGTATTGGTTAGGAAGGATTGTGACTTGTTGGATATGATCATATTTGTGTGGATAATCCGTTCAAGTATGCCACAAAGAGTGACACTAGTGAAATTCTTCATCACTATCTTTATGGTAGTAGTTGAGAGAATGTTTACTAGAGAAAAGGCTTATGTCTGAAACCTAGTGGTGTTCGGAACTAACCTAAAGAGAATTAAGAATCAATAAGGGCATATAGATATAAATTCTTAGATCTAGAATAGATGCTAAGTTTTCTTATCTATATTGGTTTAAACATAAAATGAATCATGGGTTTAACCCATAATTCGTTTTTCCAAAGAAACACATTTGCACATGGTGTTACTTTAAATAAAACCGGATATCTGTGTTGATGATCTGGTAAAAGGCAGGCCTAAAACATGTATTCAATATGGTTGGTATATATTAATATTATGAACCAAGTCCTCGATCTAAAACACAGCATTGTGGTCACTTAAGCATCGAATGAGATATTGACTAGAAAGAGTTCTTTGCTTGTCAATCTCATAACTTAAATTATCCAGTCTACATTCAGTGGGAGATTGATGAATTATAAGTTAATGCCTACATATTTAAGTAGTTCATCTGAGTTTTGGATAATTGTTTCTTGAACTTTTGGGAACCATGTTTGGTTGCGCAAAAGGGAAAGTACAATTTACAAAAGCATTCCAGTGGAAGAACGTAAAACTTAAATAAAAGACCTAATGTTGACACTAGCATTTAATCAGCATAGAGATGCTGGTAAAACCTGACAATATCCATTGCTTCTTTATATCTGATGGAAATCAAGAAGGTTGTTTAGATATGAGGTTGTCATATTTTACTAACAGCAGCTTGATGGTAAATCATTGTGATGTTACCATTCATCGGAAACATAGTGGGACCCTGTGTTCACTAGTGAATAGAAGAAGATAATGGTGTAACCTATTTGCTGCATCCAAGTACTTGACTTGGGTTAATCCCACACCTAAGGTGTAATTCAAGAAGGGTGAAGGGACTAACATATATGCCATAATGGACAACTTCAAATACCGACTAGAGACAAAGTGTTTCATATTGATTTTATGGAAACAAGTTCTAGTGGTTATGTTGAAGATAATTTGGATAAAGTGTAATTTTGTTGTCACCTTGTGGAAACAAGTTTGCTCACATGGACAAAAGAGATCTAAATCCTTCATAGGATCAAGTTGAGGAAATACTTAAGGCATTTTCCGAGGGTCTCATTCATCCATAAAAACCAGATTAAGTCTGGATTAAGCGAAACATTGTTGTCACTATGGGGAAACAAGTAATCTCGCATGGAAATAAAAGGCCAAGATCCTTTGCAGGATTAAATTGAGGAAATGTTTGAATCATGTTCCGAGGCCTTATATATCCATTATGTCCAAATTGTGTTCATGACTAAGGTCAGCAAAACTTGCATCTTGTGGCTGTAATCCTGCTTTATGAGAAAGTCAAAGGAATGAGTTTTCTAGAAAGCGTAGATTAAGCCAAATACCCTTGTCAGGGCTAGTGGGAGCATCATGTGTTCCTAGTCAAATATGCTCTATGAAAATAATGTCCTAATTTAGGGTTGTTCTACAACCTAATGGTGGAATTGTTGTTCTATGAGTATAAATAGAAAATATGGAATCAAGTGGATTTTCTAATTCAAGAAGTACTGATGTATGTTCTTGATGTTCGACGAAAGTAGAATTGTCTTGAGTAAGTCATTACTGCAAGCAAATCTATGCTTATGAGACTATCGATTTTATCGAAGTTTAGATTAATCAAGTATGTGGTATAGATACGACATTTAGACCTAAATGAGTGTCATTGACTCTATTGTGAACTTCGGTTACATTGAGAGTATGTCGACTCTGATAATCATAAGTGTCATTAATCCTATTGTTGACTTCTGTAACATTGAGG
Source organism: Pulicaria dysenterica (assembly GCA_947179395.2). Taxonomy (NCBI): domain Eukaryota; kingdom Viridiplantae; phylum Streptophyta; class Magnoliopsida; order Asterales; family Asteraceae; genus Pulicaria; species Pulicaria dysenterica. The sequence goes on from OX359289.1 coordinate 82,739,287, forward strand.
ATATGATGACTATGATAACTTTGTAAATGATCTCTTTAATAAACACTTCGCTAGTGGTTTAATAAGAGAATACAAAAGAGTACAAAGGGATATCGGGTACATGATCCCATAATTAAGCCATTGTCAAATACTAGTGATGACTTTCATACTAGGTATAAAAGCATTGTTCATGCTTATGACCGGGCTTAAATATCGTTTTAGTATATGTTTGATTTACTTATAAGCTTTGGGAACGATACAGACAGTATTGTAATTTATGCTTGTTTCGATATGCGAGTGATTCGGTTACATTCATAAGACTTTACTGTGTTCCATCTTAGCATGTTTAACCACTTCCCAGAATGTTTATACATTCTAAAATTCCACAGTCAGTCATTCTTCAAGGGAAGGAAGTTTGAAATAAGGCTGAGGTTAGGTGTTGGTTATGCATTAATCAAGGATTGAATGCATGAAACGCAACAGTAACCTGTGCTTGAAAGGGGTTTCAAGTGACTGGAAGACCCACACCTGAGTTCACTTCATGGATCATGGTCACAAGTAACTCGGGATAATAATATCATTACGTCCTTCGACCCGAGATGTATGAATTGCCATAGCATGAAACTTTCTTACTTTGGTTATTTCAAAACGTAGTTCGTAACTGGCTATTATAAAGGGAATAGCTGGGTAAGACAAGGTTCATGTTATGGGATTGTACAGTCAACGGAATTTGTTCCTCTTGTATGAGAGATATCCCTGGGCCCCTCGATGATTGGGCGCTGACACCAAAATAAGCATGGCCATGCGCAAAGGAATATTGATTGAGAATCAGATATGTCCTTAAATTTTGGTCACCACCAATCTTGATCGAGAAACATAATCGTGAACGATCTGGAGATTGACATATTAATCCATGTCTCGTGTTCACAAGGATATCGCGAACAAAAGGATGTTTGATCACTTATCTATAGGACCTCTACGTTTTATGTAGCTTATGGTTTTCTGCAAGGAAGCGGAACCCATACTGACTTGGGGGCATCGATGCTTTGCTAGAGGCCGCTCTTTGTCTGTGGTTACATGGGTACGGTGCATTATGTGCAAGTGGGAGTCTGTTAGAGATATGCCCACTAATGTACGTACGCCATAGACCGCTGCTGATGATGTATGGGCCTATTGGGTCATACACCGGGGTCAAACCTGACAGCAACTTAAGTTAAGGGACCAAATATGACAAAAGACAAAAGTTGACATCGCGCCGCTAAGTCCTAAGAGTTAGCGCCGCTACGGCTGCATATACTTTGTGTCACATCCCTGGCAGGCCGCGTTAGTGCCGCTAACTTTAAGGGGTTAGCGCCGCTAAACCCTAATAGTTAGCGCCGCTACGGCTGCATGGGCTTTATGTCAAATTACCTCCCAAGCTGGCCAATGCGAGGGTAACACCTAGAATCCACTATGGCCGGTTTGTGGGATATGGAGAAGTCTGGAGGCAGCCAAGAAGAGGGACTTCATTTTTCTTTTTGAAGTTGATTTTGCTCTCTCTCTCAAATAACAAGCAAAAATACTCTCTTTGATGCTACTATGATCAAGAGAGAGTTCAAGAGAGTTTTACTCCAGATTGTTGGTCTCATATAGTAGCTGTCTCGGAGTGGTTTTCTTGGTGAAGTTCCACAACGGCTTGCTAGCACTCGTGGTTGACTTGTTCCCGGGGTATATCCCAATAGAAGATCCGGTTTTCGTTCTTGGAGGATCATCACCACGGTTTGAGATTACTGGAGCTAAGGAGAAAGGTATAACACCTCTTTCTTTTCAAGTTGCATTTCTTGAACATAGAGTTTGGTCCATTTGTGGGATTTTGGTTTTTATGCTTTGATTGCTTGTACATTGGGCTATTTTGTTTGTACCTTGCTTCCGCTGTGAGCCCACGAAATCCCAACAGTGACCATATGTACTGGATTTTGGCTACACTTAACTCATGTGTGACAAACTCAACTCTATGATTTAGACACATAAATAATTACTTCAAGTGACCATATATAGACTCATGATTTAGACACACAGACACTTAATATGTGACTAAATATCAAATTTAATTAACTGTTTAATTTTGAAAACACACGATAAACTTTAGTCACAATGTATAAGTTATGTGACCATATGTACCGTATTTTGGCTACACTTAATCATGTGTGACAAACTCGATTCTATTATTTAGACACATAAACAATTACTTCATGTGACCATATGTAGACTCATAATTTAGACACACAAACACTTAATGTGACCATAAACAACATTTAGATACACATCTGTCATGATATGTGGCTATTATAAATCTATATAGTCACACATGATTGTGCTAGAAATAAATGTGACTATATACTTTACCTTTTGTCCATGTTAAGCTTTAGACACACATAATAAGTTGCGTGACCATATGTACGATTTTGGCTACACTTAACACATGTGTGATGATTTCGATTCTATGATTTAGACAAATAAACAATTACTTCATGTGACCATATGTAGACGCATGATTTAGACACACAAACACTTAATGTGGCCATAAACAACATTTAGATACACATCTGTCAGGATGTGTGGCTATTATAAAGCCATATAGTCACACATGATCGTGCTAGAAATAAATGTGATTATATACTTTACCTTTTGGCCCCGTTAAACTTTAGACACACATAATAAGTTGCGTGACCATATGTACGATTTTGGCTACACATAAATATTTGAATGTGTGGCGATACATTACCGAATGGTTACACGATCCGAGTTCATAAGTGACTAACTAATAACGAGGAACTTATTATCGTACCTTTAGTCACATAAAAATTCGAACGTGTGGCCGTTTAATTCCGACTATGTGTGACCAAATCGCAGATTTGTACTAGTGTACCATACCCTGCTTTTGCGGGATTGGGTACCGTTGTTGTTGTTGTTGTTATTGTTGTTGTTGTTGTTGTATCAAGATGTATCTAAAGATTATTGGTTTAAATACGGAAATGAAGGTTATTTGTTCACCGATTTGTTTGTGAAATTTAGAGGTGTTTTTTAGATCAATTGTTTTGTCATTTCGTGATTCTTCACTAATCATGTATACAGTTTTATGACTCTTTACAGATTTGTACATGAATCCATGTTAGAGTTTCGTGGTTTGCTCATATTGACTTTGTTCAATTCAATCCAAACTATTTGTGGATCGAGGTTGAAGATTTTAGTGTTCATCTTCTTCCTTTTTTTATCTATTCCTGTGGTTTGATATATGTGAACAAGTACTCATCTTCTTTCTTGTTTATCTATTCTTATTTATGTGATCCGTTTTGTTTTTTTTTTGTTTTTTTTGATTGGGTAAGAGTTTATCAACTTGTATGCTTTTTCTTAATTTGATTATTAGTTGACTTGATTGGAAAAAGGTTTATGATTTTGTCTTGGTTGGTCTAACTGTTCAAGTCATGTTCTTAGTCTAAGTGATCATGTAGTGCTACTTGTGATGAAGAACATACGAATTTATTTATTTATTTTTTAATATCAAAAAATTATAATTAAAAAAAACTTGTAACTTGATAGAAAGTTATCTACTGCATACAATGTACCAAAATTAGATGTTGGTTGTATATTTATGTACAATTTAAGTTGGTTACATAAAATGAGATTTAGACCAAAATTCACTTTATTTTAACGCAATTTGCCACAATATAATATTAAACAGGTCATCGTTTCAAAAGCATCATGTAATCGACATGCCAACTTAGCATATGTTAGTCCCGAATGGATACTACAACACCAAATGTTTGTAGAAGGGGGGTTTACTTTAAGAGACACACGGTTTACTTTTATATAATTCTTATTGATGTGAATCAAGAATTACATGAACTAGATGCGGAAAATCTAAGTTCAATAAAAGGTGGCAACTAAATTCGTCTAACACATAGACTAAGCTAATCTTAAACAACTTATGTCTAAGATGTTCAACACATGAACAAGTTTGTTATACTGAAAGTAAAATGCTAACTCTTCTAATGCTCAACAGATGAGATTTCAGTATTCAACTATCTATTCACATTCTTAGCATGTTTCCATGCATGAGTATATATAAGCAAAGGTGTCCGGGTTGATGAAGAGGAGAATGAGACAAATGTACTTGGTTTAATAATATTATAATAGATAAACTTAGTGGGTGAAAAGTAAGTTAACTTTATATACAAAGTGTGTAAAGTGAACATACTTTTTAGTAAGGTGGTAAGGTGTTTACCCACTATCTATTATTATATTATTAAAGTTCTACCTTTATATCTTGGAAAAGTAAACTTCTACTTCCATGCTTGTGCTTTAATCAACACCATGCTTTTTGAAGACTTGACTTAACCAAGTATAGAGTTGCCATCCATACTTAGTTGTTGAAGCATATCTTCGAGATCTTCTCTTCTAAAGTATCTTTCACCTTTTCCAGGGGATCAAGATCTATCCTTTTTGTCTCTTTGCAAATACAAAAAGTGCTAAGTACTTTTACAAAGAAAGATCTAAGGCATAAAGTGAACAACACATGTTCTGCCTTTGACTTAAGAAACCATTACATACAAACGCTATTCTCTGAGTTATAGTATAATTACTCAGCTAACAGACACTGAAATGCAAATATAATTTTGGTCAGCTAAGGATAAATATGAAAGACTCACTTGACTATATTTGCTCAGCTGATCGAATTGCTCAGCTACTAACACAAATCATAATGCAGCTAATAAGCTAATCAAACTAAACAATCAGCTGATCCCAAGGGATCAGCTAATCATTTGTAGATGATCATCTTATAAAGGAAAGATTGGATAAGTAATAACTACCTTATCTGACAGATGGGAGGCATCAGCTGATCAATGATATACTGTCAGCTGATCCTTGACTGCTCAACTGATCTTTGAGGAACCCTCAGCTGATGGTTTGCACCATCAGCTGATTCTTTGTAGATGCATAGCTGATGCTTCTTGAATTGTCTTTTCTTGTTAGCTGATCTTCCTGAAGCTGGTCCTTTGGCTGATACTCAGTGTTCAGCTGACACTTTGGTTCGTCAGCTGACATTTCTTACTTAGAAATTCTTTAAGTCTAATATGAAAAACAACACATGTTTTTCACTTATCCAAGTCCTAAACTGAATATGTGGTTTTGTTAACATCAAATTCTATTTTAATTAATAGACAGGTTTAATTAAGGTTTGATATTGCTATCTCCCCAACAATCTCCCCCTATTTGATGATGACAAAACCTTATCTTGTTTAAGAAGAATCAGTTTGACTTGGATTTGTGAGGATAAAACTTTCAAGTGCAATTTTGGATACCTAGCTATCTGTTTTTGGTATCTCTTTAATAAATGTTCCCTGATATTCTGTTTTTGGGAATCTTTTCATTTATGAAGTACCATAGTTCTGTTTTTGTGGTATCTTTCTATCCTTTTTCTGTTTTTAGGATTTTTGATTTTCTATATTTACACTAGGTGAGTTATCTACTAAGAATCATCTATACTAGCAGTTTTAGCTAAGTAGTCCATGATCAAAGTTTCACGCTTGATTACAAAACAAATAATTACAGAAGAGTTTGTACAAACTAATCTAACTAAGAATTAACTAAGTACAGAGTTTGAACTATTCTAGAATTTTAAAATACAACTAGTCTAGTTATGAAGTATCAGTTGTCTTCCCACCAAGGTTCTTCCTTGACTTCAAAAGTTCTGATTTGTGGATTTTCAGCTAGAAGTTGATCAGCTCTTGATTTAATCAATTGTTCAAAGTGCTCACTTCCTGTCAAATCTCTTATAGCTATTACAGCATGAAATATCAGATCTTTTTGAGCTTTCCCTATCTCAGATTCTCTCAGAAATCTCCAATTACCAGCTCTGTTCATGAAGAACATTCCTCTTTCAGGTTCAGTTATATACCTGAACATTTCAGGATGAGTATTGGGAGGAAGAGCAGTGTTCAGATTCTCATAAGCAGGGAGATAGGGATGATCAGGATTGAGAATGATTTGTTCAGCAGCAACAAAGGATTTAGAAGTCTTCTTGAATGCATCCTCAATTGCTTGAACATTAGCAACAAATTGATCATGAGTGAAGAGTCTATGATATACTGACATTCGAATCCAGTACTCAAACTTTCCAATGAATCTTTGAAAAATTTCACTTTTGGACTTTAGGAGATGGTACCGGATCTCAATCATCTCAAAGAAGGATAGCAGTTTGCAGTGATGTAGATAGGTATCTTCATAAGTGTTTCTTTCATCTCTTCTCACTACTCTGAGATAAGGACCTTCATCTGTACCTTTGTAAGGAGTAACACTAGAAATGATGTCTGCACATCTTTTATTCACCAAGTTTTCTTTATTATCGCAGAACTCCTTGGATTGCCTTTCAGTTTGATGAGCAGTGCTTCCAAAGTTGAAGTTGAGCAAAACTTGAATGGCTTCCTTGTGAGTCTTTCCTCTTTTGAGTGCTTTCTTGGTGGAAGGGTCATCTTGCTGTGGTGCAACTTGTACTTGATGTGTTTGAGAGGACATCATGATTAGTTCTTCTTCTTGTACTCTTCTCAGTTCATCATCAGTAACACCAATGTTTGCAGCAAGATCTTCAGGAGTAGTGAAATCCTGATGCCTTTCCTTGGTTTTCAATACTTCTTCAATAGATGTACCAAGTGCAGCAGCTAAGTCACTAAGCTCTCTGAGACTCTCATCTTCTTTATGAAGTTCTTCCTCTTTTCTTTCTTCAGCCTCAATCTCCTCAGCAGACATAATTTTCTTTCCTTTTCTCCTTGATGTGCTGCTGGGAGTTGGTTGACTTGATTGTACTGGAGAGGAAGCTTGGACTGGTGGAGATTTTATAGAGAGGCTTTGCTTTTTCAAGTTGAGCAGAGAGGACAGAGGCACCCTATCTTCATCATTATCATCAGAATCTTCTGATAGCACTTAGATTGGTGCACAAGATTCATCTTGTCTAGGATTTTTGGCACTTTTCCTTCTGGCCATTTGTTTTAGCCTTCTTTTAGGCCTCTGCTCATCTTGAGCAGGTTGCTCCCCCTCAGATGGATTTTCCCTCTCAGCAGTTGATTGATTTAGAATTTCTGCTTCATTGAGGTCTGCTTGATCTGCTGCTGCCTTATCAGCTTCTACTGCTTGAATAGGATCTGGTGATGAGCTTGAACTAGTAGAATCCGAGTTTGACTTCTCCCCCTTTTTGTCATCAACAAATGAGAAAGGAAAGTTATGAGAAGAATTGGCAGGCTTAGTAGGTGCAGAAGGTGTGAAAAGGGAATAAGGAGATGGAGAAGGTGTAGAGGTAGAGGGAGGGATACTTGAAGGTGAAGGAGAGGCAGTAGGGATAGTAGGTTGGGTGAAGGATGGAGGTTGTCTCAGCCTTAGGATAGCATCAGTGATATTGGTAAATTCGTGAAGGGTTTCACTGTGCTTTTGTCTGGAGTAGTGGCTTAAGTGTGTGACCTCATCATCTATGGATTTTAGAAATGAAGGGACTCTAAGAAGAGAGTCAGGGATGGTTACATAAATGTTAGGAGGGGAAGGTCTGAGAGATTGAAGTTGGGAAAGGAGATTGGAAATGGTTTGGTTTAAAGAAGATATGGTCTGTTTTGAAATGGGAGGTGAAGGGGTAGGATTAGGGGTAGAAGTTTGGGATAGGAGTTGATCCAATTTATGAAGAATTGGTGATAGATCAACTGGGCCAGGGGTGGGTTGGTGTTGGGATTGATTAGCTTTAAGTGACTCAACCTCTTGGGTTAGATGAAAGAGTTGAGTTTCTGTTTGGGTTTGGAGAGAGGTGAAGGAGGCTTGAAGACTATCCATCTTTTAAGAGATGGACAGTAGGTTTTGGAGAATTTGAGGTGAGGGTTCAGATGAGGTTGAGGGAATGGATTGGGTTTGGAATGATTGAGCTTGGGTGCCAACATCAGGAATGGGTTGGGGTCCCTCACTTAAGCTTTGGTGTGTAAGCCTATGATCACTGAGCAGAGATAGTGCCCTGTACCAATGGTTGGCTTATGCCACTGGTATTGACATGCAGTGTAGGAGTGTGTGTAAGAATAGAAAAAATAGAAGGTAAAAGTATGTGAGTGTGAGTTGGGGTTAAACTCACGTGGGCTCCCCTTGTTACATCAATAAGCTGTTGTGAGCTTATGGAGGGTGTTGGCTGACTCAATAGGGGTAAAGAAACAGTGTGACCTTGGGCAAAGGTCTGTCTTTCAATGGTATCACTCTGTTGGGAGAGTGACCCAGATTGCAGGATTCCCATTGTTACAGATGCACCTTGTTGAGAAGATGCATCCACTGGCTTAAGGGTTAAGTCAACATCCATAAGCTCCCCCTCAACATAAGAGGAAACTATAGGAGTTGAGGTCTGAGGTGCAGTGTGCAATCCCTCTGAGATAAGTGCAGTATGCACTATCTCTAATGACCTTGTATCTATATGGGTGACAGAGAGAGTAGAACTATTGACTGTTGGGAGTACACTAGAGCTTGGATGTTGTGGGGGTGTTACAACTAGAGAAGAGGATATGTTCTCACTGGTGGGGTTTACCAAGTGAGTATCCTCAAGGGTAGTAGAGATTATACCTGAGATGTGCTGAGTCTTGCTGATCTGAATCAGTTGAATGAGATTGTCAGAAGTTGTATCATCCTCAGCATCATCACCATCAACTGTACCTCCACTTTGTTGATTCTATGGTGTGCTAGAACTGGAACTGACAGAGAATTCAGTAATGGACATTCCAATTTGAGAAGATGAGGTGGAAGTTGGAATATTTTCAACAGATATAAACCCACAATCACCACCATGGAAATCATCATCATCTCCATCACTGTCATTACCAACATCCATATCCTCTTGGGCATCTTGATCCTCTATAGGAGCAAGATCATCATGAGGGATACCCTCAGATCTATCTGAACCTTCATAAACATGATCATCACCACCAACCACTTCTTCCAATATCACATCCTCTTCTGGATGTGCAGCACCCATCTCACTTTGATCTTCAACCACAAGATCTGCTGGTTGATCATTCATAGCTTCATGCTCACCTTCCTCATCATCACCACCATCTGCATCTTCAATTAACTCCTGCATTTCAGGAGTGATGGCAGGACCAGCATCATCTCGTATCAAGTGAAACACCTTTTGACCAATCTGTGGGATTGACATTGTGTTATGTGTAACATTCAGATGTGTATATGCCTCCCACTGCAATGCTTGTAATGCAATCAAGCTGAGAAATCTGATATAGGGCACATGGGTCATTGTTGTCTTTTTGACAGTTGCCAATGTGATCTTATCCACCATCTCAGTAAAGATAATCTGAGCAAAATATACATTCCTCCCAGTCACCAGAGCATGAAGAACCATAAGCTCAGTCTGATTCAGTAGGTCATGGCTTCCTGACCTATGACCAAAACATCGAACGATGACACCAGCCAAGTATTTCCAGGGGTGACCTAAGACTGACAGCTTGTATCTACCATGAGAAATAGGTTCATTGTAGCCAATCAGTGGCAGAACCTCCAAGGTTTGTTCAGCAGTAGCAAAGGGTTGTAATGGGGCAAAGTTGGGTATGGATAAGGCTTGTCTGAGGGTTTCAGCAGAGATGACAATGGGGGTTTGGTTATTTAGGATAGTGCAAGTGATGGTTTGATTGTTTGGGTGGTATCTGGCAGTGTACCACATCTCCCCAATAATGCGAGGGAAGATGAATAGAGGAAGAGCAGATAAATAGGGAAACAGAGGATGTGCTCTTAAAAAATTAACCACGGGTTCAAAGCTCTGGTTTGCTTTGGATTGAGGTATGTCGGTGTTAATTAGGATGTTATTTGGGGTTATGGTGAAGAGAGAGTTAGGAGTAACATTCTCACCTGAAATAGCTTGTGGGACCTCAGTAGGATTGAACATCACCATTGTTGCAGAGCTTTGGATCACAAAGACGAAGTTATTTGAGAGCAGTGAAGAAGAAGGGTTTCAGAGAGTAGAAGTTTTGAGAATTTTGAAAGCGTGAGAAATGAAAAACCGCTCAAAAAATGAGACATTAATAAAATAAGTGTTGGGACACAAGAATTTTAGCTCTGAGAATCATCAGCTGACAGATGAGAGTCTCAGCTGATCCTTGTTGAGACAAAATGAGTGTCAGCTAATGAAGTCACTTAGCTGAGTGTCTAGGACTTAGCTGATGGTTGATCAGCTGAGGTATAGCATCGGCTGATGGTCGTTAGCTGACAGAATGCCATTAGCTGATTCACCAATATTAAGACATTAAGAAGCTTAGATAAGTACTTCATTTCACACACAAATGAAATTATTTTCTCACACCAAACTAACTACTATGAAAAGAATATTTTACAAATTTAACATGCCAAGTTTGGATATTAGGAAGTTGAACCGAGACTCATCCAAAGGTTTTGTAAAAAGATCAGCTAATTGAACATCAGTGCTTATGTAGTGCATTGAAACTTTCTTTTTCTGCACATTATCTCTAAGAAAATGATGTCTGATTTCAATATGCTTGGTCTTAGAATGCAAAACAGGATTGTTAGAGATAAAAATGGCACTAGTGTTGTCACATAGGATTGAAGAGTTTTCAACCTTTATGTCATAATCAAGTAGTTGGTTCTGCAGCCATAGGAGTTGAGCACAGCAGCTTCCAGCAGCAATGTATTTTGCCTCAGCTGTTGAACTTGAAACAGAGTTCTGTTTCTTGCTTGACCAGCTGACTAACCTTCCACCTAACAGTTGACAACCACCAGATGTACTCTTTCTGTCTAGTGTGCAACCTGCAAAATCAGAATAAGTGTATCCAACTAACTCAAAATCAGAGTCTTTGGGGTACCAAAGACCTAGATTAGGAGTTCCTTTGAGATACCTGAAAATTCTTTTAACAGCAGCTAAGTGAGATTTTTTGGGATCTGCTTGATATCTAGCACAGGACATGTTGAAAACATAATATCGGGTCTGCTTGCTGTGAGGTATAAAAGTGACCCTATCATACCTCTGTAAGCTGTAATGTTTACTGACTTACCATCAGTGTCCTTTCGAAGATTTAAGGCAGTGGACATGGGTGTTTTCATTGAAGAACAATTTTCTAACTCAAATTTCTTAAGTAAGTCATTTATATACTTTGTTTGATGAATGAAAATTCCATTAACCTCTTGTCTAATTTGAAGTCCAAGAAAATAGTTTAGTTCACCCATCATGCTCATCTGATAGTTATCAAACATGAGTTTAGAAAACTTTTTACAAAGATCCAAATTTGTAGACCCAAATATTATATCATCTACATATATCTGTACAAATATTACATCACCCTTGAATTTTCTTATGAATAAAGTGCTATCTATGCTTCCTCTTATAAAGCCTTTGGTGGTTAGAAAAGAAGAGAGGGTATCATACCAGGCTCTTGGAGCTTGCTTTAGACCATACAAAGCTTTGTTCAAGAAGTATACATGGTCTGGCTTGCTTGCATCCTCAAAACCTGGAGGTTGTTTGACATACACCTCTTCCTTCAATTCTCCATTGAGGAAAGCACTCTTAACATCCATTTGAAACACTTTGAAGTCTTTGAAGGCAACATAGGCTAGAAATAGTCTTATAGCTTCAAGTCTTGCAACAGGGGCAAAGGTTTCATCATAATCAATACCTTCTTCTTGGCAATACCCTTGTGAAACCAACCTTGCTTTGTTTCTGATGATCAGTCCTTGTTCATCCATTTTGTTTCTGAACACCCACTTAGTACCAATGATGGTTTTGTCCTTTGGTCTTGGCACCAAAGTCCATACATTGTTCCTTGTGAATTTTGCCAACTCTTCTTACATGGCATTAATCCAGTGGGGATCATTTAGAGCTTCATCCACCTTCTTTGGTTCAATCATAGAAACAAAACCTGTGTATAAACAGAAATTACAAGTTTTTGATCTTGTTAGTACATGTCCTTCTATGTTACCTATGACCTGATCTTTAGGATGATCCTTGTGGTCCTTATAGGCATTTTGGATTCTGGGAGAGTTTGGATTATTTTGGATTATGGGAGTTAAAATTCTTTGGTTTGGATCAGCTGATGAGACTTCTGGTTGATCAGCTGACAGAATTTCAGGAATGTTATCTGTTGGAACTTCTACTGATGAGGGAATGTTTGATATGGAGTTAGAGTCTATTGATGTTGAATCATGATTCTCATCATTCAGAAAAAGTGTGGATTGGTTTAAGATAGGATGTGCATTGGTTTGATGTATATTTGGAACAGTTTCTTCCAAATCCTCTACATCAGCTGATGGGAGTGGATCAGCTGACACTGGAATGTTGTCTTCAGTATGCAGCAGATCATTAAATTCCTCACATGTAGATGGATTAGTAGAACAGGAAGCAACAAAGTCATTTTCATTAAAACTTACATTGATTGATTCTTCTATGACCTTTGTTCTGAGGTTGTAGATTCTGTAAGCTTTGGAGATCACAGAATATCCAACAAACACACCTTCATCAGCTTTTGGTGCAAACTTCTGCAATTGATCTCTCTGATTCAGAACGAAACACAGACACCCAAAGATATGCAGAAAGCTGATGTTGGGCTTCCTTCCCTTGAGCACTTCATATGGAGTTTTGTTGTGCCTTTTGATAACTAGGGATCTGTTCTGAGTGAAACATGCACAGCTGACAGCTTCAGCCCTAAGATTGAATCCTAACCTACTCTCACACAACATGGTTCTTGAAGCTTCTATCAATGTTCTGTTTCTTCTTTCAGCTACACCATTCTGTTGTGGAGACCTTGGAGCAGCGAAGTTTTGAGATATGCCTTTATCATCATAGTGACTATGGTGGAGCCAATGTGGACAGAAAATCAACCTCTGGAGGATGTCAATTCTTTGGATCAAGGCTGGTTTCATGGCAATGCAAGAAACAAACAACAGTTTCAACTTCAACAGCTGAGGCTGAATACATTGCTGCATCAAGCTGCTGTTCACAAGTGTTATGGGTCCAAAATCAGCTTCTGGATTATGGTTTGTCTTTCTTAAATACCCCTATTTATGTTGATAACACCAGTGCTATTAGCATAGTTAATAATCCAGTGAAGCATTCTAAAACCAAGCACATTGAAATCAGATTTCACTTCATACGAGACTGCAATGAAAAGAGATTAATCCAAGTTATGAAAATTCATACTGATGATCAATTAGCTGATTTGTTCACTAAAGCTTTTGATGTGAGCAGATTCAACTTTTTGATTTCCAACATTGGAATGATTAACTTGTACTAACAGTTGTTCATTATTCCATGTTTTTCACACTAACAGTTTGCAACTGTTAGTTACGTTTTCTAACAACTGTTATCATTTAAGTATTCAGAGAGGGAAATGCAATTTCACACATCAGTTTTGGACATATCTGCTGATCTGTCTCACAAACAGTTTTCACACCCGTGACTGTCCTTGTTATGAGGTAAAGGTAAATTCACTTTCTTGAATCAACAGTTCCAAACTGATAAAGGTGAGTCATTTTGCTTGTTATATAGTGCATTTGATATGACAAGTCACTGCATGCTATTAATGGAAATTACTGGACATTAATGGTCATTAATGGCTATTAATGGACATTAATGCCTCCCAGTTTTTCTATAAATAGGCTTGCACCCATCCTTCACAAATCACACCTACATTTGCACACACTTCTCTCTGCAAATGGCTACTAACTTCTTTCTTATAACCCTCGAAGATATTAATGTTAGACAAAGTTATGTAACCATCCCTGCCCCATTTGTAAGAATGCATGAGCTTTGGCAATACTCATCATGTGTTCTTGAGATGGATGATGATCGAGATAGGTTCACCTTGACACAACATCCAGATCCACGTAGGCCAAATAAACCAATTGATCATATTCGTATAAGAGGTGATTTTGAAAATTTCACTCTCTTCCATGAATTGCCTACACCATGTTGTCTAAGATTCGTCTTGAACCTGGCAGGCACTACAAACTCCGTAGTGTTGTTCAATGTTCGAAGATATAATACTCATAACCACCAGAGGGCCTCAGATGATGATGCAGTGGAAGTCATTGTAATAGATGACTAGTTCCACTGCACACCCAAGAGGCAAATTATGACAATCGTCTCTGGTGGTGCATATGATGAGAAGGTCTACTGCACACCCATTGGTAGGTAGTATGTTTTGAAAATTGTTTAAGGCATGTCAACGGTTAACGGAGAAAGTTGTCTACACTTACGGTGTAGATCATTGTTCTCCCACACCTACTAGACGGCCTTGCACAATTAGATAAGCAGTACCAACAATGGCTTGTGCATTACATGACCATTCTTTGAAGACAGGCTTCTCAGTAAGGCGATGGCGGCACTGTAGAGGCTATTCTGAACTCGATTCTTAAATAACGAAGACATTCTCAAGCAAGAATGTGATGATGATTGTCTTCCCTTATAGTTCAGATTTGATGATACAAAATGTTAACGATAATTTGTCATATGTAGATCTCGGAGTTAAGACAGTTCTTATAAGCTGTGTTTAGATCTATAGCACAAGACATTATTGTTTTCTCAAAATTATTGTAGCTCAATTGTGATTATCTTGAATAAAATATATCTTATGTTGATGACTGTGTTCTCTAATGATTTGTTATTATTGCTTCAGCATTTGACATATATGAGCTAAAAGTTTGTTTGACAGTTGCACAATTCTGTTTCAATCAATCCTAACAGTTTTCAACTATTAGCATATGGCTTCGGCAACTGCTAGACAAAGTCCATGTGCAACTGAGGGGGAGAAATTTGTCAACTGAGGGCGAGAAATGAAGAACAGTTGTAAACACTAAACAACTGTCAATTCATATAAATGATCAAACAAAAGGGAGTTAACTTTTGAATAACAGTTGTTACATCTTATGAAAACAGTTCCTCAACTGTTAGTTCATTTTGTCCGTCAACTGTTAAGCTATTAAAGGGTGCTTTGGTCTTTGCAGAATTTTGGAAGCCTTTGGATTGCGTTCAATAATCGAAACATATATAAACCATTCCCTCCTCAGAGGTTTCTTTACGCATACTGAACTTCGTTTGAACGCTAAAACCCTAGAATTTTGCTATCAAATCGCCATGGCTCCCCTTCCATTCGTCAAGGAACATAACATGCTTGCTTTTCTTTCAAAACCCGATGATCTTCACACGTTTCACGATATGATTGATTATCTCTCATTGTCCAATATCAACACTGCTCTCACCATCAACCCTACCATATACACTTCCTACATTGATCAGTTTTGGAAACATGCTCAACTTCGAACAACTGATGACGTGCAATGGATTGATTCTACCATTGATGAGTTGACTGTCTCAATATCTGAGGACACCATTCGCCACCTTCTACAACTCAATGATAGTGAGGATGAGTATTCTGATTCAGTTTCACTAGATTTTTTGCATGCCGAGCTTGTTAAGCTTGGGTATGAGGGTCCTTCCGGGAAGGGTACATTCTATAAGGGACAATTTTGTGCTCACTGGAAGTATTTGATCCATACTCTCCAGCAGTGCATTAGTCCTAAAAGAACAGGATGGAACGAGTTTGGAAGCAACATTGCTTTGGCCTTGATCTGTTTGGCCAACAATCGTTGCTTCAACTTTTCAAAATTAATTTTCAATGGCATGGTAAAACATCTGGGGACCAAGTATGGTCTCTTTTTGATGTATCCTCGATTTGTGCAAGTGTTGTTAAACTTTTTGATGCCAAATCTAAAAACACACAAGAGGGTCATTATTCCCTCTGCTCATGTGGCTTCCACTTTGAGCAAACTGTTGGTTAATGGCAAGAGTTTCTCTGGTGCCATAACTCCTCCACTCTCTGAAATGGTGGAGTTTCTGTCAAGAAACAGGACTGCCAGTGTTGAGCATGAAACCCATCGTATTGCTACACCACCAACACTGGAACCCACAGTCCAAGATACTCAAAATTCCCAACCTGCTTCCTTTGAAAAAGCTACAACACAAGCCCCTGCACTAAAAATTTTTAGAAAGAAGAGGAAAACTGTTGGTGCTCCTTCCACCACAGTTAGAGAACCCCAAACTGTTAGCCCTGCACAGGTGCATTCACCCGTGCAGAATTTCGAAAGGGAACCTTTGGTGATGTCTCCCAGGCACAATGAGGAGGTGATCATTCCTCAAGAGGGTGATCATATGGTTTTTGAGGCTGACACTACTGTTTTATCCGCAAGGGATAAACAGGACAGTGTTAACATAGCTAAGACTTCAACCATGGCAACAGAGACTAGTAAAACAGTTTCTGGTAATCCCCAGAACCAAGAACAGAGGGGTACTGATGGTGATACTCAGGGGAGTCAACCACCAGTGAAAAATGTCAATGATATGGTCACAGTGGAAACACTAACTGACATTGAGACTAGACTGAAACAACATGCATTGACGGATCCTAACTTTGCACCTTACCTTGCTGCTCATATACACCTAAAGAAAAAGATTGTTCTTCAAAACAAAAGGATAGTTTCTCAAGATGAGAAGATAAAAGAACTGACTGAACAGTTGGAGAAGGCAACTGAAGTACTCAAGGTAGTAGCAATTCACAATGAGGTGCTAATAAGGCAAGATAAGCAGCTGAACTTTCTTGATGAGAATCTGAAGAAGGCAACTAATGTTCTTCATACTCATGACATGCTGCTTAAACCCAAATCCTTGGTGAAAACCTCTTCAACTGCTCAAGCTAAAGGAAGAAGAAAATCCAAGCAGGAAGGAGTTAAACAGACAGTTCCACAGGATAAACAAACAGTTGTTGCTACAACTGAAAAACAGTTGCAACCATTGATCCAACAGTTGCTGCTGAAGTTGCTGAAACAGTTGCTGTAGTTGATGAAACTGTTGTTGAAGATGTGCAAACAGCTGTAGTTGAAGAAGAAAGGTTATCAGCGGTGGATAGAGTAATGATTAACAGAATGGTTATGCAAGGTGATTATCCAACGACTGAAGCTTTCAGATCATGGTCCAAAGTCAAACAAAATTACTTAATTGAAATAGGTGCTCAAATTCTCAACATCAGCACATTTAAAATGGCTCAAAGGATCGATGATGGATGGCTAGAAGGAAAGGTAAAGAAGTTGGAACCACTTCCTCCTAAAGCAGGATTTAAAGGCATTGCTTTTGCTGAGAAACAGAAAGAAGAAAAGAAAGAAGAAAAGATGCCCCCTGTATCAGTAAAAGGAAAGGAAGTGATGGTTGATATTCCCAAGCTGAAACTTTCTAAAGAACAGCAAGAAGAACGGGATAGGGAATATGCACAGAGATTGAATGCTGAGCTTGAATTGCAAGAACAATCAGATTTTGAGCTAGCTAAAAAGATAGGTGCTCAAATGTCAAAAGAGTTAGAAGAAGAAGAGAAAAAGGAGAAGGAAGCTGCTGGTAAGGGAGTTAAAAGAAAATGGGTAATAAAAGATAAAACAGTTACAGTTAAGCCAACCAAGAAACTTCCCACTTCAAACAAAGCTGCTGTGGTTGACAAAATTTTGAAAGATAAACTGACAGTAGACGTTCAGCAAGGGATTGACAAATTGGAAAAAGAATTAGGTGAAAAGTATCATGTTGTTGAATGGAAGTTTGAAGAAAAAGCAAGTGATAAACATTATATTACTATTGCAAGGGAAGATGGATCTGTTGAGATGTATGACAATTTTGTACAAATGATGACAAGAATATCACCAGAAGATGTACAAGAATTGTATGCATATGGAATTAAGCACTTTAGTGACTCAAATGAAGGAATCAAGATTCTAATGGAATATCTTACAAGCATTTGCAACCCATTGAAGATTATGCCCAAACTGACAGCAGAGGAAGCTTTTCCCATAAAGGCAGTGAAGGTATATGCAAGATCAAGGACGTATTACGTGGTAATGGGAAATACATTGCATGAGTGGTTTGATTTGAACTTCATTGAGCATCACAAGACTAAGCTGGAGTTTTTGATTAAAGCTAAATTCCATGGAGACTCAAAACAGAAGGAAGACTTACTGAACAGATTCAAAAGGAGATTAGAAGAAATGTAACTCATTACTTATATCAATTTGTCTATGATCAAACCAACAACTTAAATATATTGTTCAATACTTTAAGTTAGGGGGAGATTGTTGGGAAATAATCTAAGTTATTGAGCATAAAAAAAGAGAACTGTTTGGTAAAGGTTGGTGAAACAGTTTAAAACTGTTTGTTGAAAATATGAAAACAGTTGAAGACTGTTAGTATAAACATCTACAACTGTTTGAAGACCTTGAAGCTGAAGACTGTTAGAAGGATAAAGAACTGTTGTGTTCATTAAACAGTTTCTGTTGAGCTATATTTGGAAAATCCTATCTTTGAAGATATCTCGAAATACTTTGAAGATTATCAAGATTATCTCAGAAGATAGAAGATTACCTAACTGTCAACAATTCAAGGAGGATCAAGAGTCTATATATACTTCATTAGATGATCAATTTAGGACGACGACTTGATCTTATTATTCAAAGCATTTGTTCTTATTGTTATTTAATTTTTCTGAAAGTGTTTAACCTCTAAGTTTCTTGTTGAAACCTAAGAACAGTCTGTGTTCTTCGTCTAACAGAATAAGTTAGATTGGGGGTGAAGTTTGCTTTTGTAATCATTCTGATTGGTTAATAAAACTACTGTTTGATTGAATTAATCTATGTTTAAAATCTCTTGAAAGAATAATGCATTCTGAATCTGTAAACAAAACTTTGTTTCCATTGTCACAGATTTGAGATACACTTAACAAATTGTACTTAAGCTGTTCTACAAAGAAAACATCATTAAATGTAAGTGTACCTGCCTCAACAGCTCCTTTACCTGTGATTTTTCCTCCCTTTGGATTTCCTCCAAATGCTACAAATCCTCCATTGATTCTTTTGAAATCCTTCAAACATTGTGGATTTCCAGTCATGTGCCTTGAGCATCCACTATCCACATGCCAAATTCCTCCTTGATTGGCCCTATGAATGCTCTGCACAAATAAAATCAGTTAGTAGCAGGAAGTACCCAGGACATGCAGGTCTTGGGTACACCATTCAAGTCATAATACTTAAACAGAGTTTTGTTCTTTTTGATTTCATCCAAATTAGATTTCTCTAATTTGTGTGAAGAATACTTTGTAAGAACATGTGGTTTCCAACTGTTGTGATTAACAGTGGACACCTTTGAACAAACAGCTGGTGGAGTTGGTAAAACAGATGAATCAACTTGTGATTCCTTTTGATTTTCAGTTTGAAGAACAGTTTTACCTTCTCCAGAATCAGTTTGTTTTTGAATTTTCATCCAAGCCAAACCAGCAGTTTTTGGTTTTGCTAAAACAGTTTTGGAATTGTTAGTTGGTTTGGATGTAACTGTTTTAGAACTGTTTGCCAGTTTTGGCTTAGCAGTCTTAGAACTGTGGATCTGCTTTGACTTAACAGTTTTAGAACTGTTATTCTGTATTTTGGGACTTTTGTTTTGAGTGCCATTGGTCTGTGGGTTATAGTAACAGTCTTGAACTAAATGATTAGATCTCCCACAAATGTAGTACTTTTTTTTTTTCACAATAGGTAAACCAGTTCTTTGTGACCAGAATTGGTTCCTATTTCTTTGATATCCTCTAACAGCTGCAGATTGAGGAAACTTTTGGACACCATGTTTTTGGCATGTGCATGCAGGCATTTCAGTATGCCTTTTCTTAGGCTTGGGTTTAGCCTGAGATTTTGAAGCTTCCATCTTCTTCTTTGCATACACAATCTCACCAACTTTCTCCTTTCCTTTGGCTTTTGTACTAACAGTTGGGCTTTTTAGATTAGAACTGTTTGGGTTCTTATGAGAACTGTTAGTGTAAAAATAGGGACTATTGGCAACAGTTGTGGAACTTTATATGGAATGGATTGCTTTTGAAGGTGTTGGCTCAGTGATGAGGGATTCTGTGGATGCTTTTACAAACACCACAGGATTGAAAGATGGTTTTGTGGAAATGGGTTCACAACAGATGTGATTTTCATATGGAATCACTTCATCTTTCTTCACAACTATCTCAATATCTTCAACACTAACTACAGACAGAACTTCATCTTCATAACTTTCAAACTTTGGATCAGCTGACTTTAATTCATCTGCTAAAGGTTCATTGACATATCTTTTAGCTGCCTCAGACAAGGGTGTTATGTATGTGTGATTGTATGGAGGTGGGGTTTCCTTATATCCAAGTCCAATTTTCACCTTGTCTCTCACTTGAGATTGTAGCAGAGTCTCAAGCTTAAGGTTTGCAGCCTTGAACATTCCAAGATCAATGTACACACCCTCCAATTTCTTTGTGAGTTCATTCACCTTGTTTTCCTTTTCAACCAATTTCTTTTTCAGACTATCAATCTCATCTTGAAACTGCTCTTTCTCCCACTTATGATATTTTCTATCATAGTCCATTTGCAGTTCATTAGCCTGATAGTCTTTAATTTTCTTTTCAAAATCTTCTATTACAGCAGTATATTCATACCTTCTCTCCTCCATTTTACTTAGAGCAGCACATACTTTCTTATTGTGCTCTCTAAACCTCTTAACAATAGCTCTACATTCACAAGGACATAGTTTAGAAGATACCTGTATGTCCTTAGATTCTGGAGAATCCATCTTGATGGAGGAGTCAGTCAATGCCATCAAAGCTTTGTTGTTGGTAGCCTCCTCTGCTTGATCACTCCAATCAAATCCATGGCCTTCTTGTGAGACCAATGCTGAGGAGGTATGGTTCTGAGTTGGCCTCTGACCTTGATTCTGAACTTGTCCACCAGATCTGCATTCTCTTGCAAAGTGGCCAAGTTGTTGACATTTGAAGCATCTCACCTTTGACTTGTCAAATCCAGCCTTGCCATCAGCTCTGAAATTCATGTTTTGCCTTCCAGTCCTTTTAATGAATCGCTTGGCTCTAACAGTAAGCATGGCCATCTACCATTTGAGATCCATCTCCTCAAGATCATCAGGGTGCACTTGTTCAAGATCCTCATTGGTGAGGGTTGAATGTGCATGGCTGGCAAGAAAAGCTTCAAGAACTGCATGTGGAGTATTCATATGTAGTCAAACAATAGAACTAGTACCTGCACAACTATCAATAGAGTTAGTTAATGAATGGTTTGATTCCATACCTGAGGAAGACAGGAGAGCAGCGTTTTGATTAGGGATAACAGTTTTTCTTTTTCCCTCTATCTCTCCCTCAAACACTATCAAACTATTATAGAGGTCATCTAACTCTATGTCTTCAAGAGAATCCTTGGTTCTCCATTGTGCAGCAAACACAGTCCATTCATCACCTAGAGACCTAAGAAACTTTCTATTTATCTCATCTTGATCAAGCCTAACCTTAGCACTCTCCAGTTGACTCACCAGTTTGTAAAACCTATCAAATATTTGGGTGATACTCTCATTCTTCCCACTGGTGAAGTTCTCATAGGCTTGTTTAAGAAGATCTCTTTGGTTTCTCTTAGAACTAGCATTCCCAGCAAACCTCTTCTCCAGAGCATTCCAAAGTTCATGAGCATCATCAAATTTCTTGAATTGATGTTGATACTCATTGGGAATTGCAATCTGAAGGATGCTGAGGGCTTTCATCTCAATCATTCTATCCTTCTTTTCAACATCTGTCTTTGGAGGTGGTTTCTTCTTTGGTTTTCCATTCTCATCCAGTTCAATGGGATTAGTGGGAATAGTTTCAATGATTTGCCAAACAGCATAGTCCATCAGTTGAACATGCTGTTTAATTCTTAGTTTCCACATCTCAAAATCAGATGGTTTGAGCATGGGAACACGAATGTTGGACCCTGACCCACTGTTATCAGAAGAACCTCCCGAATCCATTGAAACAAATTGATTTAAAGACAGTTTTAAAAAAATATTAAAACAAGGTAAAGCAAAAACCTTCAACTGGTGATCAAAGGAACCTTAATGATAAGGCTCTGATACCACTTGTCAGGATCGGATATAGATTATATCAAATAACAAGAACTAACTTTTAAATAATAAATCAGAGTAAAATAAAAGTTAATCTTTAACTATGATCACAATCAACTAAGAAGTTGCGGAATCACACTTAATTGATTAAAGAAGGTTTTAAACATAGATTAATTCAATCAAACAGTAGTTTTATTAACCAATCAGAATGATTACAAAAGCAAACTTCACCCCCAATCTAACTTATTCTGTTAG
Source organism: Pulicaria dysenterica (assembly GCA_947179395.2). Taxonomy (NCBI): domain Eukaryota; kingdom Viridiplantae; phylum Streptophyta; class Magnoliopsida; order Asterales; family Asteraceae; genus Pulicaria; species Pulicaria dysenterica. The sequence continues at coordinate 82,761,515 of OX359289.1, forward strand.
ACGAAGAACACAGACTGTTCTTAGGTTTCAACAAGAAACTTAGAGGCTAAACACTTTCAGAAAAATTAAATAACAATAAGAACAAATGCTTTGAATAATAAGATCAAGTCGTCGTCCTAAATTGATCATCTAATGAAGTATATATAGACTCTTGATCCTCCTTGAATTGTTGACAGTTAGGTAATCTTCTATCTTCTGAGATAATCTTGATAATCTTCAAAGTATTTCGAGATATCTTCAAAGATAGGATTTTCCAAATATAGCTCAACAGAAACTGTTTAATGAACACAACAGTTCTTTATCCTTCTAACAGTCTTCAGCTTCAAGGTCTTCAAACAGTTATAGATGTTTATACTAACAGTCTTCAACTGTTTTCATATTTTCAACAAACAGTTTTAAACTGTTTCACCAACCTTTACCAAACAGTTCTCTTTTTTATGCTCAATAACTTAGATTATTTCCCAACAAAACCTTCTAGAGTTTGATTTCTAAACTCAGTTCCATGATCACTTCTGAGCATCCTTACCAGATTTCCATTTAGCACTTCCATCTTCTTAATGAAGCTTTTTTATCTCTTCAGCAGCCTCACTTTTTGCTTTTAGGAAGATGACCCAAGTGTATCTTGAGAATTCATCAACCATCACCAATGCATACTTACTTCCACCAATACTAGCAGTAGCTACAGGAGTAAATAGATCTATGTGCAACATGGAGAAAGGTTCAGTAATGGAGAAGGCTTTCTTAGATGGAAAAGAAGTCTTGTGCTGCTTTCCTTTCTCACAGGCAGAACAAGGTTTAGGCTTAACATAAGTCAGTGAAGATAGTCCTGACACTAGATCACCCTTGCTCAGCTTGTTTATATTTTTGAAGTTTAAGTGAGAAAGCCTTTTGTGCCATAACCAGTTTGTGTCAGTTACAGATTTTGTATACAAACAGGTTAACTTGGATGCATCACTAGAGGACATATCAAGAGTATATACATCCTTGGTTCTCTTTGCACAAATTATTGTTTTACCTTCTTGATCTAAAATGGAACCACTTGTCTTTGTAAAGAGGACTTTATGATCACCATCACATAACTGACTTATGCTGATGAGATTGTACTTAAGCCCTTTAACATATGATACTTTGGACAAGGTTAAGTTCCCATTATGAATTTCCCCGTAGCCTTTTGTTTGCCCACAATTGTTATCACCAAAGGTCACCCTTGGACCCTTTTCCTTCTTATAATTACTAAGCAAAGCTTTACAACCCGTCATGGTCCTTGAACATCCACTTTCAAGGTACCATGTGTTTAGACCCTACATAGATAAGATTGAAAGAAGGTTATTGCACCAAGCCAACCACTTCATATTAGGTTGTTTATGAATGAGAGGAACAACTGTGTTATCAAACTCAGTCCGCTGTCTTGAGTTACCTTCAAGAGAACAATCACTTGCCTTATCCCCTTTGCTCCCACATTTATAACATTTTTGACATTTGGAGCTTTTGACATGTTTTAGTGATTGCCCGGGAGATGTCTTAACTATCTTCTGATGACTATGGGTCATCAGCTGACAGATTTCACCATTCAGCTGTTGCAGCTGATTCTGTAAACTAATTAGGTCTTTGTTCACAGTCACCTTAAATTGATCCTTAGGAAAAAGGAGTTTTTGATCAACCTTAGATGTGGCAGACTTAGACTTCATGTGAACATTTAGTCCTTTTCTCTTGGTTTCTTTTATTGAAAGAGTTTGAAGTGATACTGGATCAGCTAAACAGTTTACAGAGGATTATTGATCAGCTGACAGGGTATCAGGTGAGCAACTATCATCTGTTCTCTGATCAGCTGATTGAGGATCATCAGCTAATGAAATGCTAGTCAGCTGAGCACTTATATTTAATGTATCAGCTTTCACGGTTTGACAACATAATGTCTCTTTGGTATCAACAAATGATTCCATTCCTATACTGACTTCCTTTACAATTAAATTATCAGTACTTTTTCTTTTTGTCAAAACACTAGAACTTGAACCAACTTTTGAAGTGGTTGAGTCTTTCAGCTTAGTACTTTTACTTTTGAAAAATCTGTTAGTGATAATACTTTTTTCTTTTACAATCTTTTGAAAAGTAAGAGGTAAAATATCAGCCTTTTATAAGATATTTATGTCCTTCCTAAAATCAACACAATTAGCAGCTTGGAAGTAATTTCCACCAATAATAGCTTGAACTTGTTTAGGAATCTGCTCATTGACACACTGAGTGGTCTTTACAGCAGAAACACACCAAGATTTAACTACTTTTTGAAGGTCATTAAACTTCGTGGTTGCTTCATTGTTTTCTTTTACCAAGATCTGATTAAGTATCTTTTGATTAGCTAAATTATCTTCCAACTTTGTCATCTGTTTCAGTTTCTCAGCTTTAAGACTTAACTTCTCTTTAAGTGATTCTATTTCTAATTTTAGCTTCTTTTCTCTTTGAATATTTGACTGAAACTCAACACACAGATAATCAAACATAGTGTTCTTTTCATTATCTTCATAGTTAATAAATTTTCCAACCTGATACATAGAAGAAGGATCCCAGTCAAGAGAAGTGCAAGCTTTGGCAGCTTTCTTCATGTCCTCATGAAAGGAACTTGTACTCCATGTGTTGGCCATCAAGCTGAGCTGAGCAGAGAGGACCTCATCTTCATCACTTGAGAGATCTTCCTCAACCCAATCTTCTTCTTCAGCCACCAACACCCTGTTCTGAGCTTTCTTCTTTTTCTTGTCAAGGACAGCAGCAAGAAGCTTCTTATACTTGGCTTCATAATCAATCTTTTTGTCTGAGCTTGAGAAACCCTTGAAGCCTGTGCTTCCTCTGGACTTACATTCACTGGCATAATGACCAGTCTTGCCACAGGAGAAACAACCTTCAGAAGCCTTTGATTTAACCTTGGCTTTTTCTCCTTTGAAGGGTTTCTTTTCAAACCTCTTGACACTCTTTCTTTTCAAGAAAGGCTTGAACCTTTTTACTAACATGGCAGCCTGTTCTACAGCAGCTTCAATGCTATCCATGCTCTCCAAATCTTCATCCCCTTCAGCCACTTGCTCTTCATCAGAAGACTCCTCCTCTTCCTCTTCACTGGACTCATCCACCACTGCAGCAAAACTTCTTGATCTGTTATCCTTGGACACAAGAGCTGTAGTGGGAGCCTTAACAACTTCCTTCATCTCTTTGGTAGAAATCTTCCTTTGCTTCACTGATTGTTCATGATTCATAAGATTTCCGTACAGACCAACCAGTGAAAGACCCTTTATTTTCTCACCATGTTTTAGCATAGTGATAAAATGATCCCAAGATTCTGGGAGAGAGTCCAGAAATTTAGTAACAAGTTCCTTGTTGCTCTTGGGAGCATCTGCCCTACGTAGATCATTAATAAGGCAATTGAACCTGGTGTAGGTCTGAGTAAGACTTTCACCTTTATGAGCAAAGAAGAACTCATATTCTCTAACCAAAAGAGTTTTCTTGTTTTCTTGAACTTCCTCTGTACCTTCATAAGCCACAGTGAGAGTGTCTAGCATCTCTTTTGCAGATTTGCAGTTTAGTACTTGATGATATACATCATTTGCTAGTGCAGAGACTAAGGCTGTTCTTGCTTTAACATCAAGATTAACAAGCCTTTTGTCTTCATCAGACCACTGATTTATGGGCTTTATGATCAGTCTTTCAACAGCAGGAACTTCGTCAGTTGCTTCAGTAACTTGAATTGTTGAGGAAGGAACATAAGGACCTTCAGTAACAGTCTTGAGCATCACATCATCTAGGCTTCACATATAGAGAAGAACTCTACTTTTCCAGAGAGAAAAGTTTTCTCCATCAAACGTTGGACACCTTGTGAGTTAGCCATTGTTGGAAGAACCGTTAGAAGCAGCAATGTGAGTGGCCATTTTGTAGTGTGGGATAGAAGCAATTGAAGAGTATGCAAAACAGATCTTAGATATGAGTTATCTAGCCTGCTCTAATACCAGTTGTTGGTCCCGAATGGATACTACAACAACAAATGTTTGTAGAAGGGGGGTTGAATACAAACTTTAGCAAATTAAAATTTAAGAGACACACGGTTTACTTTTATATAATTCTTATTGATGTGAATCAAGAATTTCATGAACTAGATGCGGAAAATCTAAGTTCAATAAAAGGTGGCAACTAAATTCGTCTAACACATAGACTAAGCTAATCTTAAACAACTTATGTCTAAGATGTTCAACACATGAACAAGTTTGTTATACTGAAAGTAAAATGCTAACTCTTCTAATTATCAACAGATGAGATTTCAGTATTCACCTATCTATTCACATTCTTAGCATGTTTCCATGCATGAGTATATATAAGCAAAGGTGTCCGGGTTGATGAAGAGGAGAAGGAGACAAAGATACTTGGTTTAATAATATTATAATAGATAAAGTTAGTGGGTGAAAAGTAAGTTAACTTTATACACAAAGTGTGTAAAGTGAACATACTTTTTAGTAAGGTGGTAAGGTGTTTACCCACTATCTATTATTATATTATTAAAGTTCTACCTTTATATCTTGGAAAAGTAAACTTCTACTTCCATGCTTGTGCTTTAATCAACACCATGCTTTTTGAAGACTTGACTTAACCAAGTATAGAGTTGCCAGCCATACTTAGTTTTTGAAGCATATCTTCGAGATCTTCTCTTCTAAAGTATCTTTCACCTTTTCCAGGGGATCAAGATCTATCCTTTTTGTCTCTTTGCAGATACAAAAAGTGCTAAGTACTTTTACAAAGAAAGATCTAAGGCATAAAGTGAATAACACATGTTCTGCCTTTGACTTAAGAAACCATTACATACAAAGGCTATTCTCTGAGTTATAGTATAATTACCCAGCTAACAGACACTGAACTGCAAATATAATTTTGCTCAGCTAAGGATAAATATGAAAGACTCAGTTGACTAGATTTGCTCAGCTGATCGAATTGCTTAGCTAATAACACAAATCATAATACAGCTAATCAAACTAAACAATCAGCTGATCCCAAGGGCTCATCTAATCATTTGTAGATGATCAGCTTGTAAAGGAAAGATTGGATAAGTAATAACTACCTTATCTAACAGATGAGAGGCATCAGCCGATCAATGAGATACTGTCAGATTATAAAGGAAAGATTGGATAAGTAATAACTACCTTATCTGACAGATGGGAGGCATCAGCTGATCAATGAGATACTGTCAGCTTATTCTTGACTGCTCAGCTGATCTTTGAGGAACCCTCAGCTGATGGTTTGCACCATCAGCTGATGCTTTGTAGATGCATAGCTGATGCTTCTTGACTTGTCTTTTCTTCTTAGCTGATGTTCGTAAAGCTGGTCCTTTGGCTGATACTCAGTGTTCAGCTGACATTTCTTACTTAGAAATTCTTTAAGTCTAATATGAAAAACAACACATGTTTTTCACTGATCCATGTCCAAAACTGAATATGTGGTTTTGTTAACATCAAATTCTATTTTAATTAATAGACATGTTTAATTAAGGTTTGATATTGCTATCTCCCCAACAGCATACAATAACTTTTTTTTGAACAACCAATAAACTAGTTTCATTCAATTAATACACAGATTATAGTACAACTGATATCAACCCAGTAACACTAAAAACTCATCACATGTTAATATTCTCACAGTACAGTCGAACCAACATAGCACTACTTTGCATCAGACCTGCCACTAGCCATCCTAAGAGGTAGCTACACAGAAGCTCACAGTAGCAATCGAACAATACAAAGCAGTAGCAATCGAACAACCTTAAGGCATCGTCAATTATACGATAGCATAACAATGGCAAACCGCAGGTAGCCTAACACATCCGCTCCTTCCACTTTAAACAACTAGGGTTATCAAGTCACCCAACAGGCTCTAAATAGCACGTAGGGCTGAATCTATAGCAACAACAATAGCAGGGCCAATCACATCTCATGGTTACACACATAGTACATCATTCAGCATCATAATAAACCGCAAAACCATCTCTCCAACCTGCAAAAACAAATCTACACAAAGTTCTGGGGCCTGAAAGGAGGACTTGCATCAAGTAGAGAAAGATGGCCTAGCAAGTCAAACAGGGATTGATATGCCCCCTTATCACACCTCGGTACCAAAGAAAAGTGTGCATCCCGGCACAAAACATAGCCTCAACACTAGCCTATGACCATGGCTAATAGACGGGGAAAGCAAGGTGAGTGTGTGCAATCAGACAGTGCCACCTTATGGTGCAAGAATCAAAGATAGCCATAACCTCTAACTTACCTACGCCACCCTTGTACCACCATCCCAACCCCTCCCAAATAGAGAGTAGTGACCGATAGAGGAACTGCCCTTAATTGGACCGTACGAACTTCAATATCTAACCGTAACAACCATCACCAAAAGAATCATGGCAATCGGTTATTACAAAAGAAACTCTGAGGTTCAAAAGGGTCCCTAGGCTTACTCTCGGAATATATTTACGGTCGAGAATTATTGACAACTCAAAATCTCTCACCCCTCCTGCACACACACCCTCGATCCTCACCAATATTTCGGGTATGATTTCTACAAAGAACTGTAAGCTGGCTCAACGGGTTATAATAAATCAGGAACCTAATACCCCCAACCCACGTCCAAACCTCCCTCATTAAGAAATGCCTAACTCAGCAGATATGTCTTACTCAACCTCCCTCGCCGATCTCCGATTCCCTACACCATTGTCACCCGTCACACAGCCAAACCATCCCACAGACAAAAGACTCTGTTGACACAAGAATCAAATGACGAACCACTACAACACCTGGAACAAAACACCTCAAGGGGAACTAACCCCAGCCACTCTACTGAAGCACATAAAATGTTAAAACCCACATTCAACGACAATGAGTCGAGACCAAACTATGTAAACCTCGACTACTATGACAGAGACCACCCACACCCTACTGAACCTAACTCACACGCTAGAACCAATATACAATGACTAACCACTACTACCAGACCCTTTGAACAGTGACCACCCGACACAAGACCCATGCAATGTAATTATGCCCCTTCCATTGTACCTGACCCTTTATACAGTGACTGCTCATGCCGGACACATCGAATAAAGTATTGCCCCCCGGGAACATCCCGTCAAAAGACCACGAAACCAAAAATAGTTGGTCCCTGTCGAGACCTACTCATACCTATACAAAGCAAAGCGTAAGAAATACAATATACCTGCAAGTACAAATACCACCCATCCATGCCACGAGTTGTCCACTAATCCTCCATAAACCACAGAATCCTGCAATCACAAATACTACTAACATCGCATTGTTAGATAGCACATTTTAAAAATACTCCACTTAGATCACACCGTATTGCAGATGCACCCATACGTACTAACCTAAACCGTACGACCCGACCACACGACTTACACCCCCATCCCTATACCCAGGCTATCCAAGGCGCCGCCTTACCCGTCCCCTTTTTTGCCAGAGCATCTGCATCCTTATTCAACTCACGTGGTAAATGTAGTATCTCAAACCCTACATAGACCATTAAGAGATTTTTAATTCTACCCAACACATCCCCCACCTCTTGAGGTGGCTCTACAGTATCGTTGACTAGACTAACAGCTAGCCTAGAGTCAGTATAGAGTTTAATGGAGTCAACATCTACTACTTTGTTGCTCCTCAAGACCGGAAGCCCGTAGTATAAAGCTTCCATCTCAGCTACCAATGGGGAACACAAAGTGATAGATTTTGAAAAAGCCCCAATTAGACTTCCGCTGTCCGCTTGTCTAAACACACCCCCAATTCCTGCTCTCCCCACACGGCTACTGACTGATCCATCACCATACATAACACTGCTGCCAACCCCCTTCCCTACAGAATCACTACTGAGCGTGGATAACATGTTATCACCCCTTAGAACCTCCACCGGCCTAATACACATATCTAGGGAAGACCCTGCTACCGACGGCCATTTCCCGAAACACCACCGGCCAACTCTTACCCATACCAAATCCACCAATCTCTCGAAGCACATTTGTTTATTATTGAACACTAGATTATTCCTTTCTGTCCATAGAATTCACATCACTCAATATAGTACCAGCATCCACACTTTCCTAATCCACCTACTACTACACAACTTAGGCCATAACTCCACTAGGTCTACTACATTCCTAGGTAACACCCAAGCAATGCCTACCGAACTCATCACATTTGACCACACCTCCTACGATCTATAACAATGTAATAGCAAGTGTACCGTGAACTCATTTTCTTTACTACAGAAAGGACACACATCCTCATCTGGCTTCAGCACACCTCTCCTTACCAACTCGGACCTAGTAAGGATACTATTCCAAATCGCTTGCCACACGAATAAACGCACCTTAGGAGGTCCCCAATGCTCCCAAATGTTTGCTACTCCATGTACCTCTTTTACCTCCTGGACTTGATTTAACAGGCTACCTACTGAAAATTCACCACTACCTTCAAACTTCCATGACACCCTATCCTTCTGATCTTTCTGTAGACATTGAGAGTTTATAACAGCCATAAACTCATTAAATACACCAACTTCCCAATCGAAGACCCTCCTCCTCAAATTGATTACCCATACCCAACTCGAGCCCCTTCACTCCCAAAATTGCACAACTTACCTTCTTTTTTAACAGCTAGCGCGAAAATTCTTGGAAATCTGCTCTTCAACACTAACCCTCCACACCATCTATCATTCCAAAAATCAAACAAATCACCTTTTCCTTATTTAACCACAAAACCCTCATTAATTACTTTACACAACAAATGCGCAGAATTAATTATCGATGCTATATTCCTCCAGACATTCGACAATTTGTTACGGGCCACACCTAACTTGTTAGGCCTTGATAACAAGTGGTTCATGTATCAATGTATGATAGAAGAAGGATTGCATATGTAAACTAGAGAGAATATAGATTTACACCATGAGAAACACCTAGTTTATTTCTTCATTATGCCCACAATCCTTAACAATTACATTAGTCATATCCCTATATAAACTCCATGAGTATATTATATAGAAATTCCTATTTCTATACAATTTATGAATTTACATAACTCCCTAGCCCCTAAAGAGAAATCCCCATACTTACATTTAACTAAATCCTTCTAAACAGAGCATTCCCCGTTCCAATAATGCCACACCCATTTAGATAGTAAGGCATGATTCTTCAACCTCAAGTCACCAATCCCCAAGCCCCCATACTTTTTCGGCTTCTGAATTTTATCCCAAGCCACCATACACATTCCTTTCCTCTCCTCACCACTCGACCACAAAAACTGCCTTCGTTGTTTTTCTAACTCCTTATATACCCCAACCGGTATACTAAAGAAGGACATATAATACATTGGTAAAGTGTTTAATACTGACTTGATCAAGGTGATCATACCAGCCTTTGACAAGAACCTTTCTTTCCATAACTCTAAGCTCCTCTTCACTTTCTGTATCACCGGATCCCAGAAAGAGAGCTTATTAGGGTTCCCTCAAACCCAGGTAAGAGCATGGTAAGCACCCAATCTGACAACCTAACAACTCCCCTACTCTAGAGAGTCTCTCTTCACACACATTCACTCCATAAACTACACATTTCCTCATATTCAATCTCATCCCTGACATTAGTTGGAAAACTTTAAGCACAATGCACATGTTCCTGATCTGGTTGATCTCCTTCCTATTAATCAACATTTTATCATCTACGAACTGAACATGCGATATCGACATCGAATAATGCCCAGCAAGACTAAAACCTTCAAATAGCCCCATCTCCACCCCTTTCCGAAATAATGCGTTTATACCCTCAGCAACATTATTGAACAACAGTGGGGACAACAAATCACCCTACTTAAGGCCTCTTTTCATAGGAAACCTTCGGGATGGGGAGCCATTAACTAATACTGATAACTAAGAAATCCTAAGACACCCCAACACCTATGATGACCATCTCTCTCCAAAATTCATTTCTTTCAAGATTCCTAACAAGTAATTCTACTCAATAGAGTCATATGCTTTCTCAAAGTCTAGTTTCAGAAGAATACCTTCGTCCTTCTATGATTTCATTGCATGAATGATCTCTTCCACTAGCATTACGCAATCTAGTATCTGTCTACCTTTGGTGAAGACAAACTGAAAGTCCCCTATAATCTCCACTATAACCGCACTCAACCTCCTAGCCAATAATTTCGTGACTAACTTGTACACACTTCCCACCAAAGAGATCGGCCTGAACACTTTAATAGTGGTAGGCGAACTAACTTTTGGAATGAGTGTGATAAAGGACTCACCTAGCTCCCTTGGTAGTACCCCATCCGAATAAAACCCTTCTAGCAACTTAACCAAGTCATCCACTACCAGATCCCAATTTTCTTTGAAGAAGCGCAAATTAAAACCATCCGGCCCATGAGCCTTGTCGCCGTTGCAGCTCCAAACCGCAAACTTAATGTCCTCTATCTTGAAACCTCTCTCTAACCACCTCGTACTTTCCTCCCACAGCCTCTTAACCCCCAGACCTAATGTGCTAATACAACACCCTCGCCTATCGAAGTGTCTCTCGGTGTTGGTGTTGACCCGAGATCAATTGGTCTAGGTGATCATCTCGACCCATTTTGAGTGATCCCTATTATATATATGTATAAGCGAGTTCGTTTTTCTACTTGTGTGTGTGTGTATATATATGTATATATATTGTTTATAACTTGCCAACCTTTAAACACGTTTTTATTCTTGATCATGTGACAATAATGTGTTTAATATATCAAGTGTCTTTATTTTATGACAAGCTAATTATATTATTGCGTTGTTAATAGGATTATTATGTTTGTATTATCATGCTTAACCACTTCCGTGGACCTAGTGGATCATTGTGTTTATTTTTCTCTTGTTGTGGTTGATAATTATATATATTTCTTGGTGTGGGAGGCGTGCATGCCACTTACAACCCCTATTAAATTTTGTAGCCTGTGGGCCTATGAATTCTTTGGAATTTTATAGTATACCAGTTACAGAAATTGTATAGATTAGATTTATATATATGTAATTTAAGATCAACGGATCAAGACGAGGAACATAGGAAGAGCCACTATGAAAGTTGGAGCCAGTGGGGCACCAAGTTCAGGTGATGTGTGTTGTATGATCCACTTAGGTGTTCTGACCATGAGTCAGTTGGTTGGCTTAAAGTATCGGCAATGGTCTTAGGTGTGTTTTTGTTTTTTTTGTTTTACCATATATATATATATATATATATATATGGGGAGGGTTTATTTGAGAACCGTTGTTAGTGAGTGAACCGCGAGAACCAATCTCAACCGTTCCATGGATATGGGAAGTTCATGGATGGAGAGCGTGGAGGGGATAGAGTGTGGCATGGTGCATATAAGGAATTCATGGGTGGGCAATGACATTAAAGGAGGGAGAATTCATGGTGCATATATATCCCTTAATATATTTTATCTTCTTTAATAATAATAACAATTAATAATAATAACCTTTTTTAGATAATATCCAAGATATTAATCCAATAATTAACAATATATATTTATTAACTTATAAATAAATAAATATATATATATATATATATATATATATATATATATATATTCTTGGTAATTATATTAACCTGGTTTTTTTCACAACTCTCAATACAGGTTTATGACCAACTGTCATAACACCCATCCCCCACAGCGTGAAATTTTTCTTCTTGAATTACGTACGCTCACATGTTTGACCCTTGAGTGTTTTATGGCATTGGGTGTATAATCAGGGTTCGATGGTCATGCACCCAAATCCTATCACACTCCCACTTGTGTTTACTATCAACCCGTAGTCTTGATGATACTGGCATAAAGGTGCTTATAGACAAGTCCTTAGGGTAACCAAGCACATAAGAACTCTTATACCCAGGTGTGATGATCAAATCCTTATAAAACAAAATGTTTCATAATTTATAAAGCTAACTGTTTTATAATCAAAACTTCCCCCCCTATCTTATGATTGGGTATACTTTAGGCTTTTTCCTCTGCATCACGATATTTCGATTGTGAGTGTGAGCATGGAATGAGTCAACTCTTAACACTCATAACCATTTCTCAACTATCCGACTTCGACTGAGTGATAAATGACAAAGAACATATCAGTTCATTTGGGCATGGCCATGCACTTCCACAGTCTACATCAGTCAAGGGCCCGGAAACATCTCTCCTGAAAAGGAGGTGCAGAATGCCTCTCGCATACTTTCATTTCCCAAACCAAATAGCTTAGGCTTGAGGACAACGTACGTGACGAATACCTTTGACTCGTTATCCACGCGGTATTCTTCACGATATTACTATCCGATATCCACACCCCTGGTGAATACCCGTACATCCTTGGCCTACACTCCTGGTAGCTACCTTCAATCACTATGAATCTCCACCACGGATTACAATGACGTTATTATCTCCCTAATCGAGGTTCCCACCAAGATAGGTAGTCATGGACAAGATTTTTTAATAATAATCCTATTATTCATGAATATTACCAAAACATACAAAATTTGTGAAGAGTAATGGGATTAATAAAGTACTCTCCATATTCACTATCCTCGAATATAGTACAGAATTAATACTGATCCACCATCTCGATTCACGATGTCTATTTTTATTACTATGTTGGTTCAAGCGGACTTATCACGAATCACTTCTTGAAACCACAACATTACTATGAACTAAAATGAGCATACACTAACTAGTGTTCCCACTCATTTTGCTAGACAAATTGTTTTCCGCAAACCCTGAAAACAAGTCTAGTCTTTCTAATTTTATCATATTATCTAAACTCGGAGACCTGGATTAACTCCTTGTTTCTAAATATATAAAATTATTCCATAACCACTCTTGGTTATATTGTAGATGTATAGGTACTTTTCTATTCCAAGAAATAGACTGAAATAATAAACCCTTTTGTTTACATCAACTTGTAAACAAAAACTAGATATCCTTTGTGCATAAACACATATCTAATAACCTGTTTATTATTCCCAATACATAACTCTTTTTATATGTTTAATATTTGTGACATTGAATTTCAATATATAATTATGACCTCCTGGGACTAGTCCATTTACTTGGACTCATTTTGTAACCTCAAAATTCCCGTCATTAAGATTATATACGTACTTGAATTTCAATAAGCTAATAATTTTCGTGCTTCTATAAGAACTTATTTGCTTCAACGCAAATATACATATATGTATATTAATTTTTCAAAAACCCGATAAATACCTTAGCGTAGTTCAATTGCTCCCACTGACTATTATGAAAACATAGCATTCTGTCAGGATCGGATATTACCAAATATCAATAACAAGAATTATCTTTGAGAATTAAATCAGAGTTGTATAAAGATAATCTTTCAGTTTGATCACAATCAACTAAGAAGTTGCGGAATCACACTTAATTGATGTTTAAGGTTTAACACAAGAACAATTCAATTAATCAACACAATAAAATACTTTCAAACACCAGATGTATTAAAAACCGATTACGATTACAATAATCACCAACACCTCTAATCTAACTCTTTTGTTAGACGAAGAACACACCTTGTTCTTAGGTTTCAATGAAATTAGAGGCTAATACACTTTCTGAAAGCAAATTAACAATAAACTATGAATGCGTAGAATAATCAAATCAAGAAGTCCCTCTAATACGATATTCTATTCCAAGTATTTATAGACTCTTGATCCTCCTTAAATAGTTGACAGTTAGGTAATCTTCTATCTTCCGAGATAATCTTGATAATCTTCAAATTTTGATAAAGATATACTTCAGATCCACGAAGATAATGATTTCCATGATTAGCTCAACATAAACTGTTTGTTGAATGAAACAGTTCTGGTCTTCTTCTAACAGTCTTCTCTTCAAGGTCTTCTAACAGTTGTAAACACTTGAACTAATAGTTCTGAACTTTGTACTAACAGTTGTAATGCTCACAGCAACTGTTAGTCACAACTGTTTTCATACTTCACTTAACAGTTTGCAACTGTTTTCCCAGAATTACTTCTAACAGTTTTCAACAGTTTTCACAAATTTCCTCTAACAGTTTTACCTTTGCATGTCCAACAGTTTCCATTACTTAGCAAATTTCCCAACAATCTCCCCCTAACTTAAAGTATTGACCAATACATTTAAGTTGTTTGTTTTAAGGGTTCAACCATAGAAAAATTAACATAAGCAAAGAAAATATTAACATTAATTATGCAAAGTCAAACTGTTACAATCAAAACATAAAAGGAAAAATTACTTTTTACTTGACTGAATGAGCTCCAACCTTTCCTTCACCCTTTTCATCAGATCCTCCTTCATGTTAGCAGGACATGACCATAGAACTTTGCTTTCAACATATACATAAGCTTTATTTTACCATGATCAACAAACTCAAAATCAAACCATTGAGTTTGTCCCTTTCCCATCACCATATGATATACTCTTGATTTTTCATATACTTTCATAGAAATTATTGGGAAGGCTTCATCAATTATCAACATGGGCATTATTCCCAGTGGATTGCATATACTTGTTAAGTGCCTCATCAAAACTCTGCTTTCAATTTCTGCATCTCCTCCATAGTGACTTATTCCATATGCATACATCTCTTGAATATCCCTTCTAGTCACACTCTCCATTAGATGCAAGAAGCTAGCATAGCTTTCTATTGGCTCTACTTCTCTTACAATGGTCACCCCTTTATTCCCAGTTTCAATCCTTAGAAGTTCGAATCTCCACTCAGTGATGTGAGATTTTTGGCCTAGTTGCTCTGCCACAAGTTTATCTATTCTTTCTTCCACATCCACCCTGATTCTGTCTTGAAGTATGGTTTGAACCATACTAGCTTTAGTTTGAACTGTTTGGGATTGTTGAGACAGTTGAGGTTGAGCTGTCTGCTTTTTCTTCTCAGCTGCTGGCTTAGGAGGTGGAACTGGTTTCTTCCTTACAACTCTTTTTCTTTTTACTCCCTTACCAGCTTTCTTTGCCTTTTCTTCTTCATTTATTTCAGCAGTGAATTCATCAGCAAGCTGTTGAGCCAATTCAAGATCTTTCTTTTCTTGTTGCTTAAGCTCAGCATCCAGCCTTTGTGCTAATTCACGATCATGCTCTTCTTGTTGTTCTTTGGTGAGCTTTAGCTTAGGAATATCAACCACAACCTCCTTTCCCTTACCTAGCACAGAGGGCATCCTTTCATCTTTCTTTCCTTCAATAATTGCAATGCCTTTAAACCCTGGCTTAGGTGCAAGTGGTTCCAGATTTGAGACTTTGCCATCTAACCACCCATCATCTATCTTTTGAGCCATTTTGAATGTGCTGATGTTAAGAGTTTGAGCACCTATTTCAATAAGATGATTCTGCTTAACCTTTGACCATGTTTTGAAAACATCTGTTGTTGGATAATCTCCTGTCATAATCATTTTGTTTATCAAAACTCTGTCAACTGCTGACAGCCTTTCTTCTTCTTCAACTGTTTGAGAACTAGCAGCTGTTTGTTGTTGAATTGGAGCAACTGTTGTCTCTGGAGCTGCAACTGTTTGAGTATCTGGTGCAACTGTTTGTTCAGTCTGCACAACTGTTTCAGCAACTGTTGGTTGAATCACTACTGGCTTTAAAGATTTCTCCCCCTTTTTGATTGGAACTGTTTGAGAACGGGTTCTGGCACTTGTTGTGGACTTTTTGAGCACTAGATCATGGGCTTGAAGGACATCAGTAGTCTTCTTCAATGTATCTGACAGAAACTTGATCTGTTTGTCTTGCTTGGTAATGAGCTCATTGTTCTTGGCCAAGAGCTTGTCTTGTAAAGAGTTACTCTTCTTGAGATAAAGGAAAGCAGCAAAAAATGGTACAAGCTCTGGATTCGTCAATGCTTTAAGTTTCATACTTGCCTCAATGTCAGCCAGTGTTGCCACTGTGAACATATCATCGGCAGATAGAACTGGTGGGTCGCTCCTTGAAGTTCCCTCACCAGTGCCCCTTTTTTTTGGTACTGGGGATTTCCAGAAGCTGTTTGACCAGCCTCTGTTGCCGTGGTTGAGGTCTTAGCAATGTTAACACTGGAATGCTCATCCCTTGCGGATGAAACAGTAGCATCAGCCTCAAGAACCACATGATCACCCTCTAGTGGAGTTATCACCTCCTCATCGTGCCTGGGATACAGCACTATGGTTTCCCTTTGAATATTATGCACAGGTGAATGCACCTGTGCAGGGTTAACAGTTTGGGGATTGGGGACGGTGGTGGAAGGAGCACCAACAGTTCTCTTTTTCTTTTTAAACGTTATGAGTGTGGGGGCTTGTGTTGTAGCTTGAGACAAGGTAGCAGAGGGGGATATTTGAGTATCATGAGCTGTGGGTTCTAGAGTTGGAGGTGTAGCAATAAGTGGGGCTTCATGCTCAACTCTAGCAGCTCTGTTTCTTGAAAGAAACTCCACCATTGCAGAGAGTAGTGGAGTTATGGCACCAGAGAAGCTTTTGCCATTTATTAGCATCTTGCTCAATGTGGAGGCCACATGAGCAGAGAGAATTATGACCCTCTTGTGTTTTTTGAGATTTGGCAACAAAGAGTTAAGCAAAACTTGCACAAATCTGGGGTACATCAAAAAGAGACCATATTTGGTCCCGAGATGCTTTACCATACCATTGAAGATCAGTTTTGAAAAATTAAAACAACGATTGTTGGCTAAACAGATTAGAGCCAAGGCAATGTTGCTTCCGAACTCATTCCATCCAGTTCGTTTGGGACTGATACACTGCTGGAGAGTATGAATCAGATACTTCCAGTGTGCGCAAAATTGTCCCTTATAGAAGGTACCCTTTCCCCTAGGGCCCTCATACCCAAGTTTTACCAACTCAGCATGCAAAAATTCTAGTGAGACAGAATTAGAAAACTCACCATTGCGATCATTGAGTTGAATATGTTGGCGTATGGTATCCTCAGAGATTGAAACAGCCAAACCATCAACATTTGAATCAATCCATTGCACTCCATCAGCTTCTCGGAGTGTAGCATGTTTCCAAAAGTGGTCGATATGAGAAGTGTAGATGGTTGGATTGATGGTGAGAGCAGTGTGGAGAGTTAACATTGATAGATAGTCAATCATGTCATGGAAAGCATTGAGATCAGCAGGTTTCGAGAGGAAGGCAAGCATGTTGTGTTCTTTGACAAACGGAAGGGGAGCCATTGCGATTTGAGAGCAAAATTCTAGGGTTTTAGCGTTTGATCGAAGTACAGTAAGCGTAAATGAAACTGTGAGGAGGGAATGGCTTATATATGTTTCGAATATTAAATGCAATTCAAACTTCCTCAGAGTTTCGGCAAAGACTAAAATACCCTTTGAACAAAACTAACAGTTGAAGGAAATAACGAGCTAACAGTTGAGAACTGTTTTTGTAATAAACGTCAACTGTTATTGAAATGAAGTACTCCCCCTTAAATGAACATTCCGTTTATCTAACAGTTGTGAACACCATGTACTAACAGTTGAAAACTGTTAGTTGTATCACATACAGCTGTTCCCTGAACACTTACTCAAACAGTTGTTAGACAATAAAACTAACAGTTGCAAACTGTTAGTGAGAAAACATAGATAAACAAACAACTGTTATTCCATGTTAATCATTCCAATATTGGAGATCAAAAAGTTGAACCTGCTCACATCAAAAGCTTTAGTGAACATATCAGCTAACTGATCATCAGTATAGACTTTTATAACTTGGATTAACCTTTCTCATTGTAATCTCTAATGAAGTGAAACCTGATCTCAATGTGCTTTGTTTTAGAATGCTTCACTGGATTGTTGACAATTCTAATAGCACTTGTGTTGTCAACATAAATAGGTGTATTCAAGAAAGACATACCATAATCCAGAAGCTGATTCTGGATCCACAACACTTGTGAACAGCAGCTTGAAGCAGCAACATATTCAGCCTCAGCTGTTGAAGTTGAAACTGTTGTTTGTTGCACTGCCATGAAACCAACCTTGAGCCAAAGAATTGGCATCCTCCAGAGGTTGATTTTCGGTCCACATTAGCTCTACCATAGTCACTATCAGAGTATGCCACCAAATCAAAAGGTGAATCCTTAGGATACCAAAGACCCAGTTTTGGTTGGCCTTTGAGATATCGAAAGATTCTCTTTACAGCAAACAGGTGTGACATCTTTCGACTGCATTAAAACCTGGCACAAAGACACACAGCAAACATTATATCTGGTCTAGAAGCAGTTAAGTACATTAAAGAACCTATCATAGACCTATACAAATGT
Organism: Pulicaria dysenterica; assembly: GCA_947179395.2. Classification (NCBI taxonomy): domain Eukaryota; kingdom Viridiplantae; phylum Streptophyta; class Magnoliopsida; order Asterales; family Asteraceae; genus Pulicaria; species Pulicaria dysenterica. Next base: position 82,779,841 of record OX359289.1, read on the forward strand.
ATGTCTACATCCTCCCCCTCAGGATCTGCTCCCAACAGTTTGTGTGTTTCCATTGGAGTACTTGCCAGCTTCACATCTTGATAGCCAAACTTGTCCAAAATGTCTTTGACATACTTTGATTGACTGAGAAATATACCAGTTGGCTTCTGCTTCACTTGTAGTCCCAAGAAAAATATGAGTTCTCCCATGGAACTCATCTGAAATCTCTTATGCATGATGACTTCAAACTCCTTGCACAGGCTGTCATCAGTGGATCCAAAGATTATATCATCACCATAGATTTGAACAAGCAAAATCTATGTTTTAACAATCTTTGTAAACAATGTCTTGTCAATGGTGCCTCTCTTAAAACTATTCTCAAGCAGATATGATGATAATGTCTCATACCAAGCTCTAGGAGCCTGATGCAATCCATACAATGCTTTATCCAATCTATATACCTTGTCAGGATACTTTGAGTCTTCAAAACCAGGTGGTTGACACACATATACCTCCTCATCAATAGTTCCATAGAGAAAAGCTGACTTGACATCCATTTGATACACCTTAAATCCTTTATAGCTTGCAAAGGCAAGGAACAGTCTGATTCCTTCTATCCTTGCAACAGGTGCAAAGACATCATCATAGTCTATTCCTTCCTCTTGTGTATAACCCTGTGCAACAAGTCTAGCCTTGTTCTTGATTACAATCCCTCTCTCATCCTTCTTATTTCTAAACACCCACTTGGTGCCAATAGCTCTTTTGCCTCTTTGAAGTTCAACTAACTTCCAAACTTGCTGAATTTGAAACTGTAAGAGCTCTTCTTGCATTGCTTCCACCCATGAAGGGTCTTTTAAAGCCTCTACTGCTTTCTTTGGCTCTATCTGAGATAGAAAGCAGGCATTCACATCAAACTGTTCAGGATTCACATCACTATTTTCACTTTGCAGCATACCTCTAGTTCTGACAGGAGTAATGGGATCACCTATAATCTGCTCTATGGGATGATCCTTGTGAATTCTTAAGGTAGGGATGTTTTCTTCAGTCAGTACATTCCCTAAATTAGACAGATCAATCTCAGATTCACTCTCATTCCCAGAAGAATTACATTCCTGATCTGCAACTGTTTGATTAATAGATTCATTGTTTTGTTGGAGAACAGGAGATTTCATATCCTTTGAAGGTTCAGCATCATCATTCATTGGACTAACAGCATTGGAAGAGTCATTTTGAAACAAAGGAATCACTACAAAGTCTTCAGTGACTTTGTTTTCACCAACAGTTGTTGGACTTGAGCTAACAGTTTCAGAACTGTTTGAGACAGTTTGTGGATTTGCATTAACAGCTGTAGGAACACCTGCAACTGTTTCTGTAGAATACTCAAAAGAAAGAGATTTAGACAATGCATCAATATCAAATAACCAATCAGGACCATTACCTGCAATATTGATCATATTCTCATTGAAGGAGACATTCATACTCTCTTCTATGATCCTAGTGACATTGTTAAAAACTCTGTATGCTTTACTCTGAGTGGAATATCCTACAAAGAATCCTTCTTCTGCTTTAATCTCAAATTTGCCTAATTGTGACTTGGTATTAAGGATAGTGCAGGGACATCCAAATGGTTTGAAGAAGTTGATCAAAGGTTTTCGTTTAAGGAACAACTCATAAGGAGTTTTCCCTTTGGACTTGAAAATTTGTACTCTATTCTGAACATAGCAGGCCGTGTTCACTGCTTCTGCCCAGAAGGTCATTGGGAGCCTAGAATCAGCTAACATAGATCTAGCAGCCTCTATCAAAGTCCTATTCCTTCTCTCAGCCACTCCATTCTGTTGAGGAGTCCTAGGTGCACTAAACTGTCTTTCAATTCCTTTTTCCTCACAAAAGTTGTTTAACTCATAGTTCTTAAACTCAGAACCATTATCAGATCTAATGACTTTCACCTTCAAATTCAGATTGATTTTCAATTCTAAGAATAAGAGACTTAACTAACTCAGCAATTTCATCTTTAGTTCTAAGAAATTGAACCCAAGTAAATCTGGTGAAGTCATCAACTATGACTAAACAGTAAGCTTTCTTCCCTATACTGTTGTGCATATGGATCTTTTTGGTCCTACATCCGTGACTTATTCCATATGCATACATCTCTTGAATATCCCTTCTAGTCACACTCTCCATTAGATGCAAGAAGCTAGCATAGCTTTCTATTGGCTCTACTTCTCTTACAATGCTCACCCCTTTATTCCCAGTTTCATTCCTTAGAAGTTCGAATCTCCACTCAGTGATGTGAGATTTTTGGCCTAGTTGCTCTGCCACAAGTTTATCTATTCTTTCTTCCACATCCACCCTGAGTCTGTCTTGTAGTATGGTTTGAACCATACCAGCTTTAGTTTGAACTGTTTGGGATTGTTGAGACAGTTGAGGTTGAGCTGTCTGCTTTTTCTTCTCAGCTGCTGGCTTAGGAGGTGGAACTGGTTTCTTCCTTACAACTTTTTTTCTTTTTACTCCCTTACCAGCTTTCTTTGCCTTTTCTTCTTCATCTATTTCAGCAGTGAATTCATCAGCAAGCTGTTGAGCCAATTCAAGATCTTTCTGTTCTTGTTGCTTAAGCTCAACAACCAGCCTTTGTGCTAATTCACTATCATGCTCTTCTTGTTGTTATTTGGTGAGCTTTAGCTTAGGAATATCAACCACAACCTCCTTTCCCTTACCTAGCACAGGGGGCATCCTTTCATCTTTCTTTCCTTCAATAATTGCAATGCCTTTAAACCCTGGCTTAGGTGCAAGTGGTTCCAGATTTGAGACTTTGCCATCTAACTACCCATCATCTATCTTTTGAGCCATTTTGAATGTGCTGATGTTAAGAGTTTGAGCACCTATTTCAATCAGATGATTCTGCATAACCTTTAACCATCTTTTGAAAACATCTGTTGTTGGATAATCTCCTGTCATAATCATTTTGTTTATCAAAACTCTGTCAACTGCTGATAGCCTTTCTTCTTCTTCAACTGTTTGAGAACTAGCAGCTGTTTGTTGTTGAATTGGAGCAACTGTTGTCTCTGGAGCTGCAACTATTTGAGTATCTGGTGCAACTGTTTGTTCAGTCTGCACAACTGTTTCAGCAACTGTTGGTTGAATCACCACTGGCTTTAAATTTCTTCCTGAAGCTGCTCCTTCTCCCACTTATGATACTTTCTATCATAGTCCATTTGCAGTTCATTTGCCTGATGATATTTGATTTTCTTTTCAAAGCTTTCAATGACAGCACTAGATTCATATCTTCTCTCCTCCATTCTGCTCAGAGCAGCACACACCTTTTTGTTGTGCTCCCTAAACCTTTTTACTATAGCTCTACATTCACCTGGGCATAGTTTAGAAGATACCTGTATGTCTTCTGATTCTGGTGAATCCAGTTTGATGGAGGAGTCAATCAAGGCAATCAATGCTTTGTTGTGAGTGGGTTCCTCTGCTTGATCACTCCAATCAAATCAATGGCCTTCTTGTGAGACCAATGCTGATGAAGTTTGGTTTGATCTTTGTCCTTGATTTTGGCCTTGTCCACCAGATCTGCATTCCCTTGCAAAGTGACCAAGTTGTTGACATTTGAAGCATCTAACTTTTGATTTGTCAAACCCAGCCTTGCCATCAGCCCTGAAGTTCATGTTCTACCTTCCAGTTCTTTTGATGAATCTTTTGGCTCTGACAGTTAACATGTCCATCTGCCACTTGAGATCCATCTCCTCAAGATCATCTGGATGCACTTGCTCAAGATCCTCATTGGTGAGAGTTGAATGTGCATGACTAGCAAGAAATGCTTCAAGCACTGCATCAGGAGTGTTTACATCTAGTCCAACAGCAGAACTAGTACCTGCACAACCATCAATAGAATTAGTTAAAGAATGGTTTGAGTCCATACCTGAGGATGACAGGAGAGCAGCATTGTGGCTAGGGGTAACAGACTTTCTTTTTCCCTCTATCTCTCCCTCAAACACAATCAAACTATTGTAAAGATCATCTAACTCTATATCTTCCAGAGAATCCTTAGTTCTCCATTGTGCAGCATAAACTGTCCATTCTTCACCTAAGGACCTAAGGAACTTCCTATTGATCTCATCTTGTTCTAGTCTAACCTTTGCACTCTCAAGTTGACTAACCAGCTTATAGAACCTATCAAAGATTTGAGTTATACTCTCATTCTTCCCACTAGTAAAGTTCTCATAAGCCTGTTTCAGAAGATCCCTTTCGTTCCTTTTGGAACTTGCATTCCCTGCAAACCTTTTCTCTAATGCATTCCACAGTTCACGAGCATCATCAAACTTCTTGAACTGATGTTGGTATTCATTAGGAATAGCAATCTGAAGAATGCTGAGAGCTTTCATCTCAATCATCCTCTCTTTCTTTTCAGCATCAGTTTTTGGTGGTGGTTTCTCCTTTGGTTTTCCTGTTTCATCTAAATCAACAGCAGTAATGGGGTCCTTTTCTACGACTTCCCAAACAGCATAGTCTGTTAATTGAAAATGCTGCTTGAGTCTTAACTTCCACATCTCAAAATCAGTTGGTTTGAGCTTGGGAACTCGAATGTTTGACCCAGATCCAGTGTTATCAGAAGATCCACCAGACTCCATTGCAGTAATATGAATGAAAAACACAAGACAAGATAAAATTACAAAACACAATAGATTTGTGAAAAACCTTCAAATAGTGATCAAAGGAGCCTTAATAAAAAGGCTCTGATACCAAATATCAATAACTAGAATTATCTTTGAGAATTAAATCAGAGTTGTATAAAGATAATCTTTCAGTTTGATCACAATCAACTAAGAAGTTGCGGAATCACACTTAATTGATGTTTAAGGTTTAACACAAGAACAATTCAATTAATCAACACAATAAAATACTTTCAAAAACCAGATGTATTAAAAACCGATTACGATTACAATAATCACCAACACCTCTAATCTAACTCTTTTGTTAGACGAAGAACACAACTTGTTCTTAGGTTTCAATGAAACTTAGAGGCTAACACACTTTCTGAAAGCAAATTAACAATAAACTATGAATGAGTAGAATAATCAAATCAAGAAGTCCCTCTAATACGATATTCTATTCCAAGTATTTATAGCTCTTGATCCTCCTTGAATAGTTGACAGTTAGGTAATCTTCTATCTTCCGAGATAATCTTGATAATCTTCAAATTTTGATAAAGATATACTTCAGATCCACGAAGATAGTGATTTCCATGATTAGCTCAACAGAAACTGTTTGTTGAATGAAACAGTTCTAGTCTTCTTCTAACAGTCTTCTCTTCAAGGTCTTCTAACAGTTGTAAACACTTGAACTAACAGTTCTGAACTTTGTACTAACAGTTATAATGCTCACAGCAACTGTTAGTCACAACTGTTTTCATACTTCACTTAACAGTTTGCAACTGTTTTCCCATAATTACTTCTAACAGTTTTCAACTGTTTTCACAAATTTCCTCTAACAGTTTTACTTTTGCATGTCCAACAGTTTCCATTACTTAGCAAATTTCCCAACACATTACTTAAAATATCTTATTGACTTGATCAAAAACTTGATACCGAAGTCAAAGTACTGATTTTAAGTATAAATCTAAAACTTAGATGTCAAATAAGAATCTTAAAATTAATAAAATCTTAAACTTGGATTTTCTAATATCCACCATTTCCTACTACGGAAATTGGTTTATAAAACTTTACATCACCACAAGTATGAAACACTTGTATAGATTCTTATTTAAATACATATGTTCTTGATTATAATAGCTATCACAATCAAATTTATAAATGTATTACCTTTAAACACAACCTTAGAAAAAATGACTATTATCTCAAGTGTTTAATTTTAGTTCAAAACATGAACTTGTTTTCATCGACACTTATAATTACTTGATTAGATAGTCTTTCTAATATATATAATACCAGCTGTGTTATTTCAAGTAATTTCATAAGTTATAGTCAAGCAACAATATTAATCATATTACTCAAATGGCTTTCAATGCATACGGATTAAAATACTAATAAGTCAAACTTTGATTTGTTAGTCATCCTCTAGTCATATTTGACTAGATATAATCATAAGGTGCGCGCAAGGATATATCAACCAATAATTCATAATAGTTTAAATAAAATGTCTTGAAAGAAACCATCACATATTTCAAATCAAAAGTTTAAAATAAGTAAAAATATGAATTATTAATATCCTTCTACCGTACGCATCGTCCTTTAGCATACGAGGGCATTCCTTTGCTTCTCATGGACCTATTTGCAATAAACGATCGCAAAAATTTAAATACACCACTTATATACAATAAATTGAAATCAAAATACTGAAGTTAGTCAACCAAAGTACCTGTGGCGTTTCCACCACCCTCGTGACGCTTCGGGCAGTTGGCCTTGTAATGGCCAATTTCACCGCACTTGAAGCACCGGTTCTCGGCCCTTGCTTTGTTCAGTTTAAACTTCTTGCCCTTGCCCTTGCCTTTGCCATTTGCCTTGGCCTAGGGTGCAGATGGTCCTGGCTCGGTTTTACCCTTACCCCTGCCATTGCGCCCTTTCCTCTTTTTCACAGCTCCACTCTCCACCACTAGGACATCCTTGGACATGTTACCCATATTTGACTCACCTGTCTTAAGCATGGAATGCAACTCAGCAATGGATTTCTCCATGCTGTTCATGTTGTAATTCACAATGAACAGGTTATAGTCGTCTGACAGTGAGTTGAGAATCAGGTCCGTTGCAAGCTGCAATGGAACCGGGTGTACGAGACTTTCTAGGTGGTCCATGTACCCTTTCATTTTCATGACATGAGTACTACCGAAGTGCCCTTGGCCATTTTGCTAGTATTAAGAGCTTTCGTGACATCATAACGTTGTGAACGAGCCTGCTCTTGAAACATGTCCCTCAGCTGACGGATCATGTCATATGCTGATGTATCCATCATGCATGTTTGCAACTCTGGACTCATGGTTGCAAGCATGAGGCAACTTACATCTAGTGCATCATTGACACGCTTCTAGTAAGCCTCCCTAACATCTGCCCTCGCATTATTGGCCGGGGCATTTCCCACCGGCTCCTCCAAGACGTACCATTTCCTCTAGTGCCTGAGCACAATCCGCAGATTGCGCTCCCAGTTGAGGAAATTAGGTCATGTGAGCTTATCCTTTTCTAGGATGGAGCGGAGTGAGAGGCTGTTTGTGTTGGTAATGTTTGCCATCTAAAATTTCATCATGTAGTCCAATTAGTAACACAAATAAGACTTTTATTTCACACGTGTTGGTGCACGGTTTGGGCACCACAACACCAACCCCGTGCTATATCAGGTAGGTAGGTTCCTTTACCAATCATATCTAACTTGATACGACTCGTAGACCTTGTAGTGATTTTTAAATGAAACTATCTAAGTATGTTTATCTCTACACTAAGTGCATTTTGGGCCCGTCATGTCAGGGAATCACCAAAGTAGACTGCACCACCTAGGACGGGGTGAACTCTAGCCCGTCACACCAGGGAATCACAAAATCTTTCACCCCCTCCCCACAGCGGTTTGAACCCCGGTGTGCACGGTTTGGGCACGACAACACACGAAGGTACCAGGAGCAGGAAATGTGTACCACTAGATGGGTAGCACTACTGGTCTAAGATTTTTGTAGGTTTTATCCAAGTTTGAAAAACTTGATTCCAATTTTGAAAAACCATTTTAAAACTATCTAGTTTTAAAATCCGTATTTCTTAGTATACCTCAAACTAGGTACACAATACGTCTTATGACAAAATCATTTTGAAAAATAAACTGTTTTTTTTAATGCTGATACGACAATCATAAAATATTAAATTTTTTAAGACTGTTGTCGTATACCAATTTTATCATATTTTTGGTTTTACCTCTTGATTAATAAAAACCATTATTAATCACCTACTTCAACTTTACAGTCGCATAAAAAGCATAAAATTAAAGCACAATCACGCAGTTAATAATATGTTATAGTTTTGCCAACTATCTCCTAGGGGGTCAATTTAAGGACAACTAAATAAGATAGATCCAGTGGCTGGATCTTAATGAAGAGATCTTCTTTCTCCTACTGGCCTCGATACCTCCGGTCTTAACCCGAGCAACTTCATTTGCTTTCTCCATCTTGTAAAGTCCTTTGTCTTCGGTTTTGGTTACAACTTTCTAAGCTAGAATACATAAACCTATTCTATTACAATTACATTATAGAAAGGGGTTGTAAGTGGCACACAGGCCTCCCTGAAATACTTTTACATTGTAAAAGGGGTTGTAAGTGGCACGTAGGCCTCCCTAAAACCAAAAGAAATACAGAAATAAAAACAACACAACCACAGGTCTAAGTTGGCAAAACCTATAACCTACATGTCCAACCACAACAAGAATATATTGTTGACTTGTTTAAATCAAACACATGTAGTTGACATGAAAAACTACAAATGTGATTTAAAGATACGAATGCGACTGTAGTATACAAGTCAACTAATTCAACAATATATACATATCAACAATATATATATAAAGCAACCACGCATTAAATATAAACCAATAATAATGCAAGTATAAACCTTTACTCATTCCTTCTCAAATTAATCAGGCTGTTAATTGAGATGAGAAAATATTTGACAAAACTTGACAAACTTACTTTAATCAACTTTATAAACTTATGGTATAATAACTATCATACCAAAATGTGTTTTTAAACCTAAAACACTTAATTGATTAAAGATTTTATCCTTGTTTTATTGTATGATAAAAATACACCATTATGGTTATTTATTATATTTTAATCAAAAAATATAATAAAATTTATATTTTAACTCAACTAGTTAAAATAAAACCTTAAGCATAATATATATATATATATATATATATATAAGTACACTAATTTTTCGGTACGTGAAAAATGATACTTCTATATATAACACCTTGTATTATCATTCTATCCGAATTAATTATCCCAATATACTATCCAAGTCCTAATGGGCCTAAACTCATTCTTGAGTTTTCCTAATTGGGTCATTAAGCCCATTAAGTTCATTAAACACCCTTAAGGCCATATAGGCCCATTTTAATTTAAAAACAATTATAAATTAAAAAAAAAAACTTGGGCTTTTACGAAGTTAAATTAATGAACTATCTAATTTAACCCTATCTGGGCCAAAAAAGGGCTTATTGGGCTAAAACCCCAAAATCGGTTGCGACCTAGCGGTTCGCACCGCTAACTGGGCTGAAACATTAAAGTGGGCCGAGCCACCTTTTTGGTCGAGTGGGCTTCTTGGGCCGTAGCCCCTCCTGGGCCGAGCCCTTTCTGGGCCGTAGATCCTTCCTGGGCCGTGGTCCCTTTTCCGGTTAACTTTAATTTGGATATTTTACATATTAAATATATATTAATTCCAAAAATTCCCTTTTTATCCAAAATTCAAAATTTTAAAACAAAATTTGTTTTATTATTTTAAATTTTAAAATCAAATTTATCAACATAGAACTCGTTGATAAAGATGTGATTTCTTAAATTTAAGGTTTATCCTTTAATCTAAAAACTTAACTAGTTTTGATTAAAAACCTTAAATATTCCATATTAACGCAACTGGTTAATACAATATATATATATATATATATATATATATATATATATACATATATATATATATATATATATATATATATATATAGTCCAATATATATATATATATATATATATATATATATATATATATAGTCCAATACATAAAGTTTAACCTTTTATAGTTTTAATCCTTTTTAACAAGTCAAACCTAACTGGTTTAACATTTTTGATTAAAAATAGAAAAACTATAAAACATTCAATTTAAAACAATAAACTGAGATTGACACAAGGTCAATCCCTATAAATCGAAAAAATATGCATACAAAACAGATAAACATATAATTTCAAATAACTGCTTATAGATTTAATCATTTAACCGGTTAAACTTAACTGGTTTACCTTTCTGATCAAAGATTTAAATCTACAAACCTTATCCAAAAAACAAACTGTTTTTAGATAAACTAGGATTGACATAAACTTGTCATATCCATGTGATTTTCGAAAATCACCATACACAATAATATTCCATAAACATGATAATAACAGATATACCAACACATTATGATAAACCGAGCCAAGGCTCTGTTACCACTATTGGGTTTACAGATCACAATTCATACTTGAGTTTTCCTGATTAATAATCAAACTGATTTGAACCAACTCACAATTGTAAACAAACAGAAACAGTTATTATTCATAAAAGCGGAAACAGAATAATAAACATAATCCTAAAACCCTAAAGCATTAAAGATCTTAGTTTATCACATGTGTATATATCAAGTATATGATTTTCGAAAAATATGATGAGTAGCATATAGCCATTTACGCAAAACATCATTATAACAATACAGGATAGGATCAAACTTGAAACTAAGCATTTAATCAATCCTATAACCATAACTGGAAATCGAAATATGTATATACGTACATATATTCCATCGATTTCACTACAGGGCATTAAGAACATGTTAGATGAAAATCATACATAGATTGTTAAATGCTAATCCACCCGTAATGAGGTACCACAAGTGCATGCTAGAAAGGCTTAATCCACACAATGTTGTTCTTGATCTTCTTGGCTACTTGAATCACCAAAAATCGGCTACCCCTTGTTGCCCGGGGGTGTTCGGCCGCCGATCACAAGAGAGAGGGAGAGAGATTTAGACTTTTTGATCTTTTCAAAGTGATTGAAATATTAACCTAATTGTTTAGGTTTAAAGCCCTATTTATAGATAGTTATCCTTAATTAGGCAACCTTTTTAAACCTTTTTTTTATTATTGATATAAAATATATCAATATATATATATATATATATATATATATATATATATATATATATATATATATATATATATATATATATACACACATATACATATATATATACATATACATATATATATATATATATATATATATATCCCTTAATATATTTTATCTTCTTTAATAATAATAACAATTAATAATAATATCCCTTTTTTGATAATATCCAAGATATCAATCCAATAATTAACAATATATATTTATTAACTAATAAATACATATATTCTTGTTAATTATATTAACCTGGTTATTTTCACAACTCTCAATACTGGTTTATGACCAACTGTCATAACACCCATCTCCCACAGCGTAATTTTTCCTTCTTGATTTACGTACCCTCACAGGTGTGACCCTTGAGTGTTTTATGGCATTAGGCGTATTATTAGGGTTCGATGGTCATGCACACAAATCCTATCATGTGTGTGTGTGTGTGGTGAAACTTGGTTTTTGGCTTAAGATCAATTTTGATATTTTTACCGAATAAAGTTTCCAGTTTTATTTCTTATTATATATATGTTCATATGAAACTTGGTTTTAGCCAAAGATCAAAGCTTTTTGTCTTTTTTTAATTAAAGTTTCATGTTTTATTTGGTAAATATATATATATATATATATATATATATATATATATATTGATGTGTGAAATCTAGTTATATATTTTAAACTCCAATATTCACCTATTCTAGCATAAACACACACTAGGCAAGTGTACCTAATCGTGTAGTAACAAAAGAAAGACAAGTAATGGGTATCGTATCCACAGGGAGTGATGCAAACACACAAGAGAAAACAGACTAAAATTAACCTAAATATTGGGTTTTTCTGTTTTAAGAAGATAACTAATGACTAATTACTAATTTAAAGCAAGCAAGTAAAATAAAGATAAACTTTTATAAATGACCAGAATGTGAACAAGTATCCACCTTAATCTTTCCCCCTATTGTGGTATATCTCAAGATCAATTTAATTAATTACCCGGATTGACTTAACCATATTCAATTTCCGATTTCATATAGTTATTGTGAGACAGATAAGATTAACAACTTCCAATTAATCATCAAATCCACACAACCTAGTTCATAATTCATCAACCATATTAAACAAGTTTAACATAACCAATCATGTTCTTGATGGCAAAGCCTAGATCATTAGGTTAGATTACCGTTTCTAGATTTTGATTACGAATCCAAGCAAACCCTTGAAGAATTCATAGACAAACCATTCAAAGAGGAACATAAATCATATAAACATCCTATTCATAATCAATATGCACCATAAATCCACAAAACATGAGATTAAAACCATAAAAATCCAAGCTTTGATTGAATAAACATGAAACTAGTATCAATCCTTAAGTAATCAAAGAAATCAAAACATATCCCAATTAGGGTTCAATCATAAGGTGAATACAAGAGATGATTAGCCTTACTCTAAAAGTTGGACAAAAAGAACTAACTGGGCCGACCCTATCCTAGGCCGAACCTCACTGGGTTGCCGTACAGCCGCAAAGGGGTCCGTGCTTTGGCTTTAGCCTCTGCTGGGCCGAAGACACCATGGGCCACGACTGGGCTTGGGCCGCAATCTTCATCTGCATCGCGCCGCGACGCCTTCTGGGCCGTCTCTATGTGGGCCGATGACTAGCCTCAACTGGGCTACCCTCATTTGGGCCATAACCGCCGATTCATCACCACCACCGGCTACCTCATCTAGGCCAAGACTGCCGCAACACTGGGCTGCCATAACTGGACAGCCGCCGGCAGTCACGTGGTGGTCGCGGGTGACGATTTCCGGTCAAATAAAAAAAAACGGAATAATAATATGAACAATTTTATATAAATCAAAATTAAATCTAGAAATCCTTAATACATTTAAAGTTCAAAACTTTTAAAACAAAACTTGTTTTAAATATTTAAACTTTAATTATCCTTATCAACATAACTTGTTGATAATAACTAGGATTTCAAAACTTTTAAAGTTTATCCTTTAATCTAAAACGAAACTAGTTTAGATTAAAAAAATTTAAAACAATATTAACCAAACTGATTAATATTTGTATCCTATAAAATTGATATATACATATACAAACATATATAATAGATCACATAATATACACATTGTGATAAACTGAGCCGAGGCTCTGATACCACTATTCGGTTTTATAGCACCTCCTATGTGTCATACTGATTCGAACTCAAACTGGTTTGAACCGACTCAAGGATGAAAACAAAAACAGTTATTATTCATAAAGCGGAACTTGAATAATAAACAACCTAAAAACTATAAAGGGTTAGAATCTTTATTTATCACAATAATATATATATATATATATATATATATATATATATATATATATATATATATATATATATATATATATATATATATATATATATCTCGATTTATGTATGTATGAAACAAATAATAATATGAACAACATCATATATATATATATATATATATCATCAAGAACATGAAGATGATGAGAGATTGTACATTTACTTACCTAGGGTTGCTCAAGTAATAATCCACCCGTGATGAGGAAAAACGAGATCCCGCTAGAAAGGTGAGCAAACCACGAACCTTGAAAATGCCTACTTGATGATCGACCAAAAACTGAGTCTCGCTTCTAATTTGTTGTTCTTTGGCCGAAGCCAATAGTGAGAGAGGAGGAGAAAGTTTTTTCTTTTCTAATTCCATAGAATGATTAATCTAAATTTCAAATACTAATCCTCTATTTATAAGAATAGATTCTCGGATTAGATTAGGAAACCATTTGAATATTTCCTTAATTTGAATTAGGATAACTTAATCACCAAGATATGTAATTATTAATAATTAATAATAATAAACTAAATATTATATATATATATATATATATATATATTATGATGTTGTTCATATTATTATTTGTTTCATACATACATAAATCGAGATATATATATCATCAAGAACATGAAGATGATGAGAGATTGTACATTTACTTACCTAGGGTTGCTCAAGTAATAATCCACCCGTGATGAGGAAAAACGAGATCCCGCTAGAAAGGTGAGCAAACCACGAACCTTGATAATACCTACTTGATGATCGACCAAAAACTGAGTCTCGCTTCTAATTTGTTGTTCTTTGGCCGAAGCCAATAGTGAGAGAGGAGGAGAAAGTTTTTTCTTTTCTAATTCCATAGAATGATTAATCTAAAATTCAAATACTAATCCTCTATTTATAAGAATAGATTCTCGGATTAGATTAGGAAACCATTTGAATATTTCCTTAATTTGAATTAGGATAACTTAATCACCAAGATATGTAATTATTAATAATTAATAATAATAAACTAAATATTATATATATATATATATATATCACATAATCGGCCGTGGGCCTTTTATGTGATAATATATATATATATATATATATATATATATATATATATATATATATTACATTATAATTATTCTTTAATTATTAATATAAACCTTAATAATTTAAACTTAAATTATTAAGCTTAATTAATTAACAATATATATTTATTTAACTATAAATATATATTTTCTTGTCAATTAATTATCTTGGTAATTAATCCTCTCCGTAAGTTAAAACCAAAACTTACTTTTACTGGTTTACAACTAACTAGTTACAAAACTGTTCTCCCACTTGTGGTTGCATTACTTCTCGGATTACATGTCCTCACAGGTGTGACCCTTGAGTGCCTTATCGCATTCGACGTGGCATCAGGGTTCGACGGTTATGCACACAAATCCTATCATATGTATGCGGCTTCTCCCAGATCCTTCATCTGGAAACATGTACTTACCTAACCAGAATTTTACTCCTTGTAATGGTGGAATCAGGGTTCGACGGTTATGCACACAAACCATATCATATGTATATATGTATATATGTATATATATATATATATTCATATATACATATATTTATATATATGTATATATGTATATATATGTATATATATACATATATATTTTAATGTGCTAAGTATATAATTATTGTTCCTTTAGTTGATCCAGTTGTGATCTCTGTGATTGGAATTTGGTTATATTTCTGTTGTGCATGTTGTACCCCACAAATCCTAATAGGCACCGATGTTACATCATCTCTTTGCAACTCGTTTTCTAATATTCTGATTTATAAACAATTACTTCTAACACATTCGTTTTGGTATCGTAAGTCTCGTGTGGTGTGCATGATGACTTTTATTTGTAGTGAATATCCTTAACTATTTTCTGAATTTAAATGAATTTCTATTTTAGTTATTTAAAAAAAAGATTGGGACATTACAAATTGGTATCAGAGCATTGGTTTAAAGAATTAGAACATACAAGAGGTGTGTTTGGACTTAGTCCGTGGTTCGATATGAGATTTTCCAAAACTATATTATAAACCACTTCAAAACCTGTTGTCAATTTGAGCCAGAGGTCCTAGTGAGCACTTCTTGATTATGTGATCATTGAGTTTTGATTATTATTAAGATATTGATGAACCAATTGATATATATACTTAGTATACTGTGAACACTTTGTGACATACATGAAACTGGATATATAGGTTTAGAACACTTGAACTAGTCTTATTTCATATTCTTGTTTGATTGTTGGGTAAGGGTAGATTCAAGATTTCGACTACCTATATGAGTAGGGTTATGTATATCACCGTATTCACGCTATACTATAGATAGAGGATGATAATATGATGTATATGTTGTATATGTGGTAAAGTATACATGATGATTTGTACATGATGCCTTATACTTGATACCATGTATGCCTAGAACTTTATTGATGCATGAACTAATCCCGTGAATCAAGTGGTTTAGTAATGATGCTAAGATTTGGTATGTATAATGTGATGGTAACAATGTGAGGGCCTGTATTGTTACAAACACACGCTACACATTAGAACTTGAAAGAATCACGAAGGATCTTGTGAATCTAGTGAGTGTTACTTGTATGTTATGGTATGTCCAGGTATCTAGCGGAGGTCGGGGGGCTTTCTGAACTGCTATTGCCCAGCGGACCGGAAGGTCCTCTACGTGAGCAACTTGCTCCATGGGGCCGCTAAAGACTGGTGGTCTCTCTTGTTACTAAAGGGTGAAACTTAGTTTGAGTCAACCTGGAATGAATTCAAAAGATTGTTTACTACAAAGTTCACACCGTGAGTTGAAGTGGAAAGAATGACGAGGGAATTTCTGGCAATGAAACAGACGATTGAGACTATCACGAAGCTGAATGAATTGTTTTCGTAATAAGGATGTGTTAAAGATGAAAGTCCGAGAGTTTGTGTACGAATCGTAGTAGCAAACCCTAAAACAAATGATGAGTGAAGCAAGGGCTAGGGACCTGGAGTTGGAGAAGCAAGCTGAAGAGAGGCAGGGTAAAAGAAAGACAGATAAGCAAATGCGGGGCACAAGAAGATGAAGTTCACTGTACAAAATCTGAGCGGAAGGAGGGAGGTTCCAAAGTGAAACAAATACGGAAGGTACCACGAGGGTGCGTGCGGAGATTGGGCTTCAACTTCCTACAATTGCGGGAGGAGAGGTCATTTGGGCAGAGAGTATAGAGCTACATCACTGAAGCTGTGTTTCGGATGTTACCAACGAGGACATGAGAAATCTGCATGTCCGCAATTAAATGCTAATCCTGTTAATGAAAATGTCCCGGCTACTCTCCGAATCACCGATGTCACTCAAAGGAGAAAGACCGAGGGGCCAAACCGAAGAGGACGTGCTTTCCAGCTTACTATAGAGGAAGCTTGAGCTGAACCAGATGTGGTTGCAGGTACTTTTCTCGTAAGTTCGAAAGCTGTACTCGTACAATTTGACTGAGATCTAGGAGATCTTTTGTATCATTTACGTTTTATGATAATCTTAAAGTTGCACCTCTTCTTTTAGAGATACCTTTAGAAGTAGAAATTGCAGACGACAAAGCTTTATCGGTAACAAAAGTGTATGGAAGTAACACCATTAAGATAGAGGGAAAGAAATTTAAGATTTCTCTTATACCTACTGCGATGCGGGATTCATGTGATCGTCGGTATGGATTTGCTGAGTCAACACCAGGCTACGATTGATTGTAAGAGCCGAGAAATAAGGATTGAAACTCCAAGTAGGGGAGAATTAGTGATCATTGGAGAGCACAACGAAAGAAGCACAACCTTCTGAATTTTTATGAAAGCAAGGAAATATCTTTAGCATGGATGCTCTGCTTTCTTAACATATGTGGTTGACGGAGCCAAAGAAAAGAGGGTGGTATAAGTAAATGATGTACCGGTGGTTATGGAACATCGAAATGACAAGTGGAATTCAAAATTGACCTAGTGCCAGGCGCGACACCAATAGCCAGAACATCATATCGGTTAGTTCCACTAGAGACGAATGAGTTGATGAGTCAGCTTCAGGAATTGTTAGACAAGGGTTTCATACAGGCGAGTAGTTTGCCTTGGGGAGCATCGATACTCTTCATCAAGAAAAAGGATGGATCCTTCCAGATGTGCATCAACTATAAACAATCTTACCATCAAGAATCGTTACCCGCTACCCAGGATAGACGATTTGCTCGACCAACTTCTACGAGCATCGTGGTTTTCAAAGATAGATATTCGATTAGGGTATCACAAACTTCAAGTATGGGAGGAAGACATCAACAAGACTGCATTCAGGACGAGGTATGGGTACTATGAGTTTGTGGTAATGCCCTTCGGACTTAACAACGCGGCAACCGCCTTCATGGATCTGATGAACAGAGTATGCCAACCTATGTTATACCGATCAGTGCTTGTTTTAATCGACGACATTTTAATATAATCGAGGACACGGGTGGAACATGAACGATATCTTCAAGAAGTATTAGAGACTCTGAGGCAGAAGAAATTGTACGTGAAGTTTTCAAAGTGTTCGTTTTTGTTGCGAGAGGTTCAATTTTTGGGGCATATCGTGAACCTGGATGGAATAAAAGTGGATCCCTCTAAGATTGAGACCGTATTGAAGTGGAAACAACCAAAGAGTCCTACCGTGATCAGAGGTTTCTTAGGTTTGACTGGATAATACAAACGATTCATACAAGACCTCTCAAAGATTTCCACCCCACTTATGAAACTAACTAAGAATAGTGAGAAGTTTAATTAGGGAAGTGCACAACAGACAACTTATAGGACTGTGTGACAGAAATTTGAGAGGCTCCGGTATTAACCTTACACAAAGGAATGGAAGACTTGGTAATTTATTGTGACGCGTCGCACTGTGGGTTAGGGTGTGTACTTATGCAACGAGGAACAGTGATCGCTTAAGCATCGAGAAAACTCAAACCCCACGAAAGCAATTACCCGACCTACAACTTACAGCTTGCGGCTGTGTTTTCGCGTTAAAATTTTGGAGGCACTCCCTCTACGGGGTTAAATGCACTATCTAGACCGACCACAAGAGTTTAAAGTACTTCACGGATCACAAGAATTCGAATATGAAACAGCGGAGATGGCTAGATCTGGTAAAAGACTACGATTGAATGATTTTATACCACCTGGGTAAGGCCAATGTCGTGGCTGATGCCTTGAGCCGAAAGTCAGGATATATGCTGTTAAATGTAAGATGTCTATAGATGACGGTTACTACTTTGCTATTTGACTTAACTTGACTAGCACAGACCGAGTGTAAAACTGTACTTTTTAATATAAACATAATACTGCGTGCGGAAGCTAATTACATATAATTACATTAAGACCAAAAGATAATTACAATCTTTGTCTGGTTTTACATTTACAGAATGCCACTACAGTGTTAATTACAAAAACAGGCTCTTTATAAAATTTCAGACATCAGAGTAGTGGTCTGTCCATTATCTCAGCCATCATATTTTTTGAAACACAACACGGAGGATCTGAAAAACAAACTAGTGGGGAATTAGCACAAAGCTAAGTGAGGGAACATATATCTAAACATATAGAAGGAAAACAGCCCAAAAACATAGCTTATATCCCAAGAGAACCGGCGGTGTTTCAAGCACCTACAACCAAGAAAGTTCGGCCAAAACAAAGGTTTACCGATAGCCCTGCTAACATGGACAACAGTACTAGCTCCGTTGAATGCAACAAATGCATGTCAAGATCTAATACTGTAAATCCCTAAGCAACAAGCCTAGCCGAAAACCCACGACGCTGATCTCCAAAACAACATGTATACATATTAAACAAGAGCATATTTACAATCAGGATATCACATCCCGTATATCCGAGATATAAATTCACTCACCACAGTCAGCACAACTGTAACACACTCAGATGACTAACTCACCGAGTCTTCTCAGTTCCTGAGATTATGTAAACATAAGTCAGTATAGATTTCAGTATGCTAATTTATACTAAGTAATATACTTATTCATACATCACATGTATACATACATAATACATATAACACATATATACAATCCATATGTCATGATCTCATTTATTAGAATATCCCAAATCTTTCTCCAAAACCGTATAAGGTACCATGCGGCTTCTCTGCCATGCGGATTTCTCATCACAAGTCCAAATCCGATCAAAGTGTTAAGCAAAATAGTACAATGTTCTAAATCCCGGATGCACCATGCGGAATTATCATAATTCCGGATCCAAGTCACAATCCCGGAAAAGCAAAGGTGCGTATTCGGTTTTAGTCAAATCCCGGATCCAATCATTAATTCCGAATAAGCAAAGGAAAATCCATGCGGTATTATACAAATTCCGGATGTCATGTGGTTTCTCAAAAACCGGAGAGGTCATAAGTCTATAATTCCGTATAAGTTCATAATTCCGGATGTCAAGGCAATATCATCCGGTTTTCATAAATCCCGCATCACATGCGGTTTCCTCGAATTCCGGATATCCATTCGGTTTTCTCCAAGTGTTAGGCAAACAATTATATTTCATTCGGTTTTGGTCCAATTCCCGTATAACACATTCGGTTTCTTCAAATTCTGGATATTGTTCATACGATATTCATATAATCCCGGATGTTACATTCGGTTTTCACAAATTCCGGATCATTCAACACAAATCCCGAATGATTCAAAGTTAGGAATTCTGGATGTTTCAAGTTCTTGACTATTCATTCAATTCCCTCAATCCTGATCTAACTTAGATACATGCATATGATTATAAACTTCCAGAAAGCCTTATAAACACATAATATACATGAATTAACATCATTTACTGTTGGTCCCTTGGTGAGAATAACAACAAGCAACATATGTGTAGAAGGGGGGTTGAATACACTTTCAGCGGAAATTGAAAAAAAATCAAAATAAAGTGTTACACATAGTAAATCAAACCACAGTCGAATGCTTTGCTTTTCATTAATAAGAAGATGATTACAGACTCTATCAAGTAAGCAACACTTGATATGTAAACACCTAATATAAATCTCTCAATCTTTCAAACTTTGCTATCTATAATCAACTTATGATTATAGATACCGGACGACTCTTTAAACAGGATTTAATCACATATTGAAAACTTACCAATTTCACAACTAATGTGAATATTCAAACACACGAATAGCTTGGAAATCTATGAGTATATTGATCACGTTGAACTGACAAACAGTGAATCAAGATTCGTAACACATACGGTTTGAGGTGAAACTGAGTTATGGCGCTGCAATTGTAGTCGTGCCTCAAAATTTATCTGGATGATAAGTATTTATAATGCTGTTCCTACAGATCCTAACAAACTAGAACAAATCCTAATTTGCTAACTAACTAATGGATAACCCGGAATCTTGAATCTTGAATCTTCTTATCTTGAGTCTTCAATCTTCAATCTTGATTATGGAATCTTCTTATCCTTTCCGTAGTTATAGAGAGTTAAAAGATGAATTTAAAACATATTTAAATTCTCTTAAACTGACTTCTTACTCGGACTGAGTTACTTAGCTTGAAACTCATCAAGCTGAGTTCTTCGAGAACTGACTCGAAAACAAACATGGACTAACATGTATAATAATTAACTCATCTTTAGAAGTCCTAAGAATTAGCATAGAACTTATCTAGCAACTCTGTTGAGCTGACTCAGTATATACACTGAGTCACTCAGCTTGAAACACATCAGGCTGAAAGCTCAAATATATATCTTAGGTGACATACACAACTTAACACACATAGTGATAATCTTACTAAGATATAGTAGAAGCTGATAGAACATATGCTCAGCTTATATTCAGCTTATGCTCAGTCTGAAACACTATAAGTGTTCAGTTTGATCAAGCCTCATAACTCTGTTTAAGTTATCTTTAGAACACATGTTACAAACTTAACTTTGTCTCATCAAATCTTAACTAATGAGATCATTTCCCAACAAACTCCCCCTACTTGATGATGACAAAACCATCAAACAGTTTTTAAGTTTGTTTAACAGAATTATGTTTTAAACCTTAAACTTATTAATATTTTATTTTTGAACTAATCAAATATTAATTGAACTTATCAATTATAAGTGGAACATACCAACTTTAAGTTGAACAAACTGACCAAACACATTAATGAATAAGAACTAATCAATTATTTAATCAAGCTGAACTAATCAGACTAAGAATTATGAACACATCATAAACAGTTGAACATATCAAACTCATACTTGTATTAATTGAACATATCAAGATACAAATGTTTCGATCACTCAGATCATGCACACTTAGTGCTTAAAAAATTAGAACTAATCTAATTTATACAATAGAACTAATCTATTATCTTATGAACTCAGGATGTAGAAGTTCCTAGTTGATGATTTCTTTGGTAATTTCATCTAGCAACTTCTTAGCTTCTACATTCCCTTTGAGTTCCTTCTGTTGGACTTTGATGATCTTGTTCAGCTTGTACTTAACCAATTGATTTGAACTTTCATCACCACAGCAACTTCGAATGTGTAAGGCATCTTTAGTTTTTAAATAGCAAATTTCATTCAGCTTGATAAAACTAGGTTTGCCTGCATGATCCTTAAACATAAAACCCTGAATAGGTGCATCAATACTCTGATTTTCTTTAAATTCTATACCTTCAGGAACTTCAAATAATTTCTCCCATTGCAGACCAAGAACTGGAACATATCTCAGCTCCTCAGCTCTATTAATCAACTTAGAAACTTCAGCAAAGATCTGTTGCTTGATTTGGCTTCGTTTGAACTTCTTGAGCATCATCATTATTCTCTTCCATTCTATGTAGCCCATTCTGTGAACAAATCTCAGGTCTACCCCCATTGTACTCTTATTGTAACGCTGCCGTTTCACAAGCTTAATTTATAAAATATAATTAAGCGTTTAACCAAAAGATATATTTACAAAACACAGCGGAAGCTAAAATTTAGTTATTTACACAAACTGTATCAGTGTTTAAACAAAACAACCCAGCGGAGTTACCAAATATCTGCCGACCATTAACCAGTAAATCAGAGTTAACAGAAACAACCAAAAAGGTAGTGTTCCCCAAAATCTTCGGCAGTATAAGCCAAAACATGGCACCCCGTTCTCACCACCATCTAATTACCTGTACATTGAATATATACATGGAGGGGTTAGCTATAAATAGCTACTGAATAACGATTAAACATAAGTATCGTTACAAAGATGTTATAGCATGCAGAAGGTATCACAAAGTAACAAACAAGTCTATCCAAACAGCTAGCGATGTTCCGGTGCCCAGGAGGAGTCACGTCTTGCAGGGTTGTAAGCCCGGCTCAATGATCCAAACTGGGGGAAACCGAATACATCTATCATATCGCGCCGGTGGGGGAGCGGGTAGCAGCCCACCATTGCATTTAACGAGCGGGGAATTCAGTGAGAGCCCCTATTAACGAGTGGGGAAGTCTATGAGAGCCCCTGGTTAAGGCACGGGGTTTTGCAAGAACCCGATCCGTGACCGTGAATCACCGTACTTCAACAGCATCAAAGTGCCGGCACGAACACGTATTGTCCGACTCTGGCCGCATCATAACATAATTGGCCTACTCAAGCCATAACATATCATATTAGCCTACAAAAAGCCATAACATAACATATTGGCCTACAAAAAGCCATAATACCAGCATATACCAAGTTTACAACATGATTAGCCTACTCAAGCCCAACATAAGTGCATAGCAGCGTATACCATAGAAAATTAACAACACATAAACCATAACTTACCTTAAGCTTGTTATAACATGTTTATCACGAAACCTAAGGTTAACCGGTACTCACCTTAACAGCTACAGCAAGCAAATATAGTGCTCAGTATCTTCTGGTTCCTCAGAATTGCAAATCAATGGAAGAGCAGCAGATCGAACTCGAATTTGATATAGAAATCACAAACAACTTCCTTTCTTTGATCTTTTCTTCCAAAATTTGGCAAGAGTTTGTCGTATGTGTGGGTAAACGAGAGAGTGTGTGTGTTTAGTGTGTGCACTGTGTTTCAACAGGGGATAAGAATCCCTTAGACCGACTTTGTGTTTAATTAAATCAAACGGGGTATTTTGTTCCCCTTTTCAACTTACAACTCATCTCTCGTTTACCCATTTTACCTAACGAGGATATTTTTTTAGAACCATTACCTAAAACTGATTACTAATTTACCAATTCTACATATTAGCATAATACTTTCTCGTAACACCTTTTTAATCACAGATAACACATATTATTAACAAATACTAATTAATGTCAAAGTACAACCATATCAGCACATAGTACAACTACCTACAACTACGCCTTATTTTGGGGTGTTACAAATCTACCCCCCTTAAGAAGATTCCGTCCTTGGAATCTGTTCGGTCTCAAAAAAATGAGGGTATCGGGGCTTCATCTCATCCTCAGCCTCCCAAGTGAGATTAGGACCTAAACTGTGTTTCCACTTTACCAAAACCAACTTGATCATCTTTTTACGTAGCTTTTGGACTTTAGCATCTAGGATTTCAACAGGTTCCTCCACAAGGCGTTAAGCTGGATCAACTTTTAACTCTTGTAGAGGTATGATTTGATCATCTTCGACCTTACACTTTCTCAGATACACATACGTTAAAAGTGTTGTGAATACCAGACAATTCAGGTGGCAACTCAAGCGATACTGTCTGATCGTTAACGCGTTGTAGAATCTTAAACGGACCAATATACCTAGGACTTAGCTTACCTTTACGACCAAATCGTATCACCCCTTTCCAAGGTGAAACTTTCAGAAATACGCGGTCACCCACTTCGAACGTAACTGGTCGCCGTTGTACATTTCCTGCCTATCATGCGCCGCTTTCAACTTCTCGCGTGCTATATTAACTTTATTAGCGGTTATTTGAATAATATCAGGACCCGCATACTGCTTTTCGCCAGGTTCTAACCAACAGGTAGGAGTACGGTATCGCTGACCGTATAACATCTCATAAGGCGGCATATCGATACTCGAATGATAAGAATCATTATAAGCAAATTCGATCAGGGGTAAATGAGTATCCCAAGAACCACCAAACTCAAGTATAAACGCTCGCAGCATATCTTCAAGCATTTGAATTGTTCTCTCAGACTGACCGTCGGTTTGTGGATGATACGCCGTGCTGAGATTTACCCGTGTACCAAGCTCACGTTGAAGGCTACTCCAAAAATGAGACGTAAAACGTGCGTCTTGATCACAAACAATAGATAGTGGTATACCATGACGAGATACTATCTCGTTAACGTAAAGTTAGGCTAACCGATTCATAGGCGCAGACTTGTTAGTCGCAAGAAAATGAGCGCTTTTGGTAAGTCGATCGACTATAACCCATATCATATCATGCCCTTTAGAAGTACGAGGTAATTTTGTAACGAAATCTATAGTAACATGATCCCATTTCCACTCCGGAATTTCTAACTGTTGCAAATTACCATATGGCTTCTGGTGTTCCGTCTTAACTTGAGCACAAATCTGACACTTTTCAACGAACGAAGCTGTATCACGCTTTAAGATAGGCCACCGATACAAAGTCTTCAAATCCTGGTACATCTTGGTACTGCCAGGATGGACAGACAACTTTGACTTATGCGCCTCTTGTAAAATGATTTCTCGATTACCACCAATATTGGGTACCCAGATTCAAGATTGAAACGTTTTCAAACCTCGACTATCTTCCTCTAATAGCTTTGACAATTAATCATCGTCTCAGCCTTCATATTAGCTTCTTGCAGTGCTTCCTGCTGTGCTTCCTTCAATTTAGCAATGATATCCGACACAATCATAAGTCTCATGAACTTAGCAACTTCAGGAGAACTTTTCCAACTCAGTGCATCAGCAACAACATTGGCTTTTCCTGGATGATATTTGATCTCACAATCATAATCCTTGATCAACTCCAACCAGCGTCGTTGTCTCATGTTAATTTCCTTTTGGGTGAATACATACTGCAAGCTTTTGTGGTCGGAATATACCACACATTTGGTACCGTATAAGTAATGTCGCCACAGCTTCAAAGAAAACACCATGGCTGCAAGTTCAAGATCATGGGTCAGGTAATTCTTTTCGTGAGGTTTCAGTTGACTCGAAGCGTAGGCAATCACTTTATCTCGTTGCATCAGAATGCATCCGAGACCCGCATATGAAGCATCGCAGTATACAACAAAATCTTCGCACCCACTAGGCAGCGTTAGAATAGGAGCTAGGCATAACAATTGCTTCAGAGTCTGAAACGCTTTCTCCTGTTCATCAGCCTACGCGTAAGTAACATCTTTGCGAGTCAACTTGGTTAACGGGCCAGCAAGTTTAGAAAAATTCTGAATGAAACGTCTGTAGTATCCAGCAAGACCCAAGAAACTCTTAATTTCTGAAGGATTTCGAGGAGTTTCCCAGTTCATCAGAGCTTCAATTTTGGTTGGGTCGACTTTAACACCTTCATTACAAATAACATGACCCAGAAAGTGCACCTCTTTGAGCCAGAATTCACATTTGGACAACTTAGCATAAATTTGTTCCCGCTGAAGGGTTTCTAAAACCACACACAGGTCTTGTTCGTGCTCCGCTTCGGTTTTGGAATAAATCAAAATGTCATCAATAAAAACAATAACAAATTTATCAAGGAAAGGACGACACACACGGTTCATCAAATCCATGAAAACAACAGGGGCGATGGTTAAACCAAACGGCATCACCAAGAATTCATAGTGCCCATACCGAGTTCGAAAAGCAGTTTTAGAAATATCATCATCATGAACGCTGACCTGATGATAACCAGAACGAAGATCAATCTTCGAGAAACATGTAGCACCTTGCAATTGGTCAAACAAATCATCAATACGGGGTAGTGGATATTTGTTCTTTACCGTTCGCTTATTCAGCTCCCGGTAATCGATACATATGCGTAAGGTCCCGTCTTTCTTCTTAACAAACAATACCGGAGCTCCCCATGGTGAAGAACTCGGGCATATGAAACCTTTATCAAGCAATTCCTGGATCTGTGTCATCATTTCCCGAATCTCAGATGGTGCAAGATGATACGGAGATTTAGCTACAGGTGTAGCACCAGGAACAAGATCAATCCGGTATTCTACATCCCTGACAGGAGGTAAACCAGGTAATTCCTCACGAAACATTTCAGGGTACTCTGAAACCACTCTGATATCTTTGACAGTCTTTTCTTCCGCCTCAGCATTAATTAAATATGCCAAGTAGGAATCACAACCTTTAGCAATGGATTTCTGTGCTTTAATCATAGTTATCAACGGGGTATCAGATTTAGGCCTCTCTCCTCGCGCCACAACATGAGTACCATCCGGTAAAGGAATCTTAACTAACTTTTTGGAACACAAAATTTTGGCATCGTGACTAGTAAGCCAATCCATACCAATAACAACATCAAAACCAGCCATCGACATGAGGAGTAGGGAAATGACAAAACAGTGCCCGTCAATAGTCATAGGAACCTATGGTACGTGCGATGTAACAAGGACTTGACTACCGTCGGCTACTTCTACTCTAACAGATCTTTCATTATTATAACAGGTAGTTGCCATTTATCATAGAAAATTGTTGACACATAGGAATAGGTAACACTAGAATCAAACAGAACACATGCTGGTACAGAATTAATTAAGAAAGTACCAGTAATAACATCACCTGCATTCTTTGCTTCATCTGGAAGGCTCTCCCCTGAGGACGTGGGGCACCTCCCTTTTTCTGAGCAACAGCTCCAGACGATCCACCGGCACCCGAACCTTGCCACTGAGGGCAACCAACTATTCTGTGTCAAGACTTATGACACTTAAAACAGACGTTATCTTTGAATCTACAGTCACGCGTCTGGTGACCCTTTGTTCCACACCTACCACATTTTACCACGTCCCAGCTTCCAGACCTCTGGAACGAATCACCCCGTGGCCTATTTCTAAAACCACCCTCAGCTCTCCTACTACCAGAAGACTGGTCGAACTTTCTCTTGTACCCTTCTGCTTGTTGTTGTGGTTGTGCTTTCGGATTTTGCCTATAATCATCCTCAGTCTGTCGGGCTATAGCAAATGCTGCATCCAGCGTTGCTGCAGACCTCACAGCAGATCGGTATTCAACAGGTAAGACGTTGGCAAACTTGCTAATCTTAGCTCTCTCGTGCGGTAGCAAATGAGGAACAAACTTCATCTTATCCGAAAACTTTGATATCAAATCTTCCATGGGTTTATCGCCTTTCTGGAGAGCTCGGAACTCATCTTCAATCCTTTGCATGTCGTAATCTGAGCAGTATTTTTTCCGAAGCTTTATCAAAAAATCCTCCCAAGTTAAAGCATCCAGAACCTCTGGCGGTGTAACATTCACAACCGTATCCCACCAGGTAAGTGCACGATCGCGTAACATCTGTCTAGCAAAAGTAACTTTATTCTTTTATTCACACTCACTGGACTCAAAAGCGTTTCGTATGTTCCGAATCCAAGTTTCCACAACAAAAGGATCACTTACACCATTGAAAACCGGAGGCTTACAGCTCATGAAAATTTTATAACCAACAAACTTAGAAACTTCGTGAGCGATTCGTAATGACTCTCGATCGTTCGCTTGTTTCAGTTGAGTCTCCAACTGACGAATGTAGGCATCCCTATCTTCGTTACTGGAAGAACTAGCCATCTGATCCAATTTCTATGCCAAAACAAGAATACTAGCTATAACTCTAGTAATCTAACAGTTATCACATACTAGTACCAATTTAACACATAACAATTAACATACAACGCTCATCACACCCCAATACCACCCAGGGAACACTTAATAATGGTCGGGCCTGGGTTTGAGATTGAATACTCGTCAAAGTACTCAATTCCGTCAAACCAAGGCTCTGATACCAAGTTAAAACGCCGCCATTTCACAAGCTTAATTTATAAAATATAATTAAGCGTTTAACCAAAGGATATATTTACAAAACACAGCGGAAGCTTAAATTTAGTTATTTACACAAACTGTATCAGTGTTTAAACAAAATAACCCAGCGGAGTTACCAAATATCTGCCGACCATTAACCAGTAAATCAGAGTTAACAAAAACAACTAAAAAGGTAGTGTTCCCCAAAATCTTCGGCAGTATAAGCCAAAACATGGCACCCCGTTCTCACCACCATCTAATTACATGTACATTGAATATATACATGGAGGGGTTAGCTATAAATAGCTAGTGAGTAACGATTAAAAATAAGTATCGTTACAAAGATGTTATAGCATGCAGAAGGTATCACTAAGTAACAAACAAGTATATCCAAATAGCTAGCGATGTTCCGGTGCCCAGGAGGAGTCACGTCTTGCAGGGTTGTAAGCCCAGCTTAATGATCCAAACTGGGGAAAACCGAATACACCTATCATATCGCGCCGGTGGGGGAGCGGGTAGCAGCCCACCATTGCATTTAACGAGCGGGGAAATTCAGTGAGAGCCCCTATTAACGAGCGGGGAAGTCTATGAGAGCCCCTGGTTGAGGCACGGGATTTTGCAGGAACCCGATCCGCGGCCGCGAATCACCGTACCTCAACAGCATCAAAGTGCCGGCACAAACACTTATTGGCCGACTCTGTCCACATCATAACATAATTGGCCTACGAGAGAGTGTGTGTGCACTGTGTTTCATCAGGCGATAAGAATCCCTTAGACCGACTTTGTGTTTAATTAAATCAAACGAGGTATTTTGTTCCCCTTTTCAACTTACAACTTATCTCTCGTTTACCCATTTTACCTAACGAGGATATTTTTTTAGAACCATTACCTAAAACTGATTACTAATTTACCAATTCTACATATTAACATAACACTTTATCGTAACACCTTTTTAATCACAGATAGCACATATTATTAACAAATACTAATTAAAGTCAAAGTACAACCATATATGCACATAGTACAACTACCTACAACTAGGCCCTATTTTGGGGTATTACACTTATCATCAAATTCAAAGTTGAGGATGATGGCTCCATCAATTCTGCTGAAGGTCATGCCTTTGATCTCTTCACTGATGCTCCTTCTGAAATAACATTCTTGAATCTGTGCATCTGTGTATGGGATAGGATCAGGTCTTAGACTAGTATAATCAGCTTCAGCTTGAGCCAAAGCTTTTCTCTCTTTTTCTTTTTCTTGGTCCCTTACTTCTTTTTCTTTTCTCTTCTTCAACTCAGCTACAGAGATCCTAAGCTAATTTGCCTCTTCTTGCTCGAGCATCTCTATTAATTCTCTTGTAGCTTTTTCTTCTTCCGTCTCTTCCTTAGTCTCAGAAACCCTATCAGCTTCAGATTCAGATTTTGTCACCTTTTGCTTCTTAGCTGCATGTTCCTCTTCTTCTAGTTCCAACTCCCCCTCAAGCTGAGTTTTCCTCTCTGCTCCTTTTGATAGTGCTAGTAAAGCTTCAACTTGAACTAACTTAGCATCAGCTTCAACTTAAACCTTCTCCCCCTTTTTGTCATCATTAATAGGGTCAAAGTCTTTTGGTGTTGGAGTGCAGCAACTGAAAAGGCAATCTCTTGAACATCTTTTGTTAGCTTCTCAAGTGTTTGATAGATTTTGCGTTTGTGCTTCTTCTGCTTGAGATGGAACAAAACCAAATTGAGCAGCAACATATTGCTTTAGCTGTTCAATGCCTGAGGAGGCAGATGCTTCTGGATGAGACTGACTTCTGTTTTTAGACTCAGAATGTATATCCTGTGAATTACAAGAGTCAAAAACATTAAGTGGTGAGTGTTTATGTGCATCATCCAAGGGTTGGTGTTTACCCTCAAATTAATTTGCACCAGAGTTTGGACCCTGTGAGTCATCTTGGTATGGAGATGATGCACATACACAATTGGTATACGATGTGATTTGAGACTAACTCAAATGCACATTGATATATGAATTAATGACACTTAGTAATTAAATCATAGTGTGGACACACCAAGCTGAGTAAACATATTACTCAGCCTACATCAAGCACTCAGCTTGAAATAAGCACTCATCTTGAGACTGAAACTCAGCTTGAGTAGAGCACACAGCTCAGAGTCAATGACACTTAGTCATTTTCGTTGGAGACTAACTCAAACTTACATTTTAACTACACTGAGTAGTTAAAGTATGTTTGGAACTTACCAAACATGTGAACCAATCACACAGTTTGAGTTAAGCACATAGCTCAGACTCAATGACACTTAGTCATTTCTGTTTAAGACTAACTCAAACATGTGAACTCATTACTCAGCTTGACATGTTTGTCAGTTTTGAAAACTTATTTATAAACTGTGCACTCAGCTTAAGACACTTAGTCTTTGTCAAACTGAAACTCAAATTCTAGATACACAGCTTTGGGTTGAGCATACCTAATTCACTTAGCAGATACATAAACCTCTTTTCATCAAGTGGTTTAGTAAAGATATCTGCTAATTGGTCATCAGTGGAGATAAATTTAATGTCAAATTTACCTTTTTCCACGATGTCCCTGATGAAATGATGTCGAATTTCAATGTGCTTGGTTCTTGAGTGGAAGACTAGATTGTAAGTAATGGCTATAGCACTTTGGTTATCACAAAAGATAGGAGTTTTCTTGAAACTCATACAAAAGTTTTGGTGCTGATGTTGCATACACAGGATTTTAGCACAACAGCTTCCTGCTGCAACATATTCAGCTTCAGCAGTTGAAGTAGCCACTGAGTTTTGTTTCTTACTAGTCCAGCTTACTAACTTCCCTCCAAGCATTTGGCATCCTATAGTTGTTGATTTTCTATCTAGCTTGCACCCAGCATAGTCAGCATCTGAAAAACCAACTAACTCAAATCCAGAGTCCTTTGGATACCAAAGACCTAGATTTGGAGTATCTTTAAGGTACCTAAAGTTCCTTTTCACAGCTTGAAGATGTGATTCTTTAGGATCTGACTGATATCTTGCACAAACACATGTAGCAAACATGATATCAGGTCTACTAGCCATCAAATAGAGTAGTGAACCAATTATTCCTCTATAGATAGACTAACACACAGACTTACCATCTTAGTCCTTACTCAGCTTGACAGCTGGTGACATGGGTGTTTTCATGGTTGAACTTGAATCAAAACCATATTTCTTTATCAAATCAAGAACATACTTGCTTTGATTGATGAATATTCCATCAGGCTTTTGTTGAATTTGTAAGCCTAGGAAGTATGGCATCTCACCCATCATGCTCATCTTGTACTTTTGTGACATAATTTTGGAGAACCATTCACACAGAGATTCATTTGTAGAACCAAAAATAATGTCATCCACATAGATTTGTACAAGAATCACCTGTCCTTTACTCTTTTTAATAAAGAGTGTCTTATCTATACTACCTCTGGTGAAATCCATTGATAGTAGATAGTTGGACAGTGTATCATACCAAGCTCGTGGAGCTTGTGTAAGACCATACAAAGCCTTGTCTAACTTATAGACATGATGTGGAATCTTTGAACTAACAAAGCCAGGAGGTTGTTTCACATAGACTTCCTCCTAAAGTTTTCCATTTAGGAAAGCACTCTTCACATCCATTTGATAGACTTTGAAGTCTTTATATGCTGCATAAGCTAAGAACAGCCTTATAGCTTCAATTCTAGCAACAGGGGCAAAGCTCTCATCATAATTGATTCCTTCTTCTTGCTTATACCCTTGTGCTACCAGCCTGGCTTTGCTCCTAACTATCACTCCATCTTTGTCCATTTTGTTTCTATATACTGACTTAGTGCCTATAATAATGTGATCTTTGGGGGTAGGGACAAGGCTCCAGACCTTATTTTCTCAAACTCATTTAATTCCTCTTGCATAGCATTAATCCAATCCTCATCCTCCAAGGCTTCTTCAGACTTCTTTGGTTCCATTTGGGATAGGAAACCAAAGTAGGCAGCATAGTTAGCTGTAGCCTTTGATCTGGTCATAACCCTTTCTTGGACATTTCCAATGATTTGATCTTGAAGAATTTAAATGTTGTAGTTGGAGAATCTTGTTCTGGATCTATGTGATATTGAGAATTCTGAGGTGAACAAACATCCTCAGTCTCAATAGCAGCATTGTCAACAAATTGATGATCACTATGATTTTCAGTCTGAGTGACTTCAGCTCCAAAGGGATTGATGAACTCATCATCCTTCTCAGCTTGAGAGTCTGTTGGGAAATTGGCTAAGTCATTGAAACTGTTATACATGCAAATATCAAAACTGTTAAGACTGTTAATGAGTGTTGGAAAAACAGTTCAAAACTGTTAGAAGAAGTGTTGAAGAAACAGTTTAGAACTGTTAGTGGAAATTGTGAAGACAGTTGAACCAA
The DNA here is from genome assembly GCA_947179395.2 of Pulicaria dysenterica. Lineage (NCBI taxonomy): Eukaryota > Viridiplantae > Streptophyta > Magnoliopsida > Asterales > Asteraceae > Pulicaria > Pulicaria dysenterica. The sequence continues at coordinate 82,812,476 of OX359289.1, forward strand.
CAGTTACTGTGAACTTTAAAGCTGTTATATAGAGTTCAGAACTGTTAGTACAAACTACTACAACTGTTTGAAGACCTTGAAGGTGAAGACTGTTAGAAGAACCAAGAACTGTTGAATTCATTAAACAGTTTCGGTTGAGCTAAATATGGAAAAACCCTATCTTTGAAGATATCTCGAAATACTTTGAAGATCATCAAGATTATCTCAGAAGATAGAAGATTACCTAACTGTCAGCAAATCAAGGAAGATCAAGGAGTATATAAATGCTAGATTAGAATTCATAATTTGTACGTACTCATTGATTATATTTTTGCATTCATTCTTCAAGTTGTAAGTTTGCTTTCTGAATAGTGCTAAGCCTCTAAGTTTCTCTTTGAAACCTAAGAACAATCTGTGTTCTTCGTCTAACATAATAAGTTAGATTGGGGGTGAAGTTTGCTATTGTAATCATTCTCGTTGATTAATAAAATTACTGTTTGATTGAATCTCTTTGTGTTCAAAATCTTCTTTAATCAATTAAGTGTGATTCCGCAACTTCTTAGTTGATTGTGATCATAGTTAAAGATTAACTTTTATTCAACTTTGATTTGTTATTCAAAAGTTAGTTCTTGTTATTTGATATAATCTATATCCGATCCTGACAAGTGGTATCAGAGCCTTATCATTAAGGTTCCTTTGATCACCAGTTGAAGGTTTTTGCATCACTTTGCCTTATTTTTCAAAACTGTTTTTCAATCAATTTGTTTCAATGGATTCGGGAGGTTCTTCTGATAACAATGGGTCTGGGTCCAACATTCGTGTTCCCATGCTCAAACCATCTGATTTTGAGATGTGGAAACTAAGAATCAAGCAACATGTCCAACTAATGGACTATGCTGTTTGGCAAATCATTGAAACTGTTCCCACTAACCCCATTGATCTGGATGAGAATGGAAAACCAAAGAAGAAGCCACCACCAAAGACAGATGCTGAAAAGAAGGAGAGAATGATTGAGATGAAAGCTCTCAGCATCCTCCAGATTGCAATTCCCAATGAGTATCAACATCAATTCAAGAAATTTGATGATGCTCATGAACTTTGGAATGCTCTGGAGAAGAGGTTTGCTGGGAATGCTAGTTCCAAAAGAAACCAAAGAGATATGTTAAAGCAAGCCTATGAGAGTATCACCAGTGGGAAGAATGAGAGTATCACCCAAATCTTTGATAGGTTTTACAAACTGGTGAGCCAACTGGAGAGTGCTAAGTTTAGGCTTGATCAAGATGAGATAAATAGAAAGTTTCTTAGGTCTCTAGGTGATGAATGGACTGTGTTTGCTGCACAATGGAGGACTAAGGATTCTCTATAATAGTTTGATAGTGTTTGAGGGAGAGATAGAGGGAAAAAGAAAAATTGTTGTTTCTAGCAACAATGCTGCTCTCCGGTCATCCTCAGGTATGAAATCAAACCATTCTCTAACTAACTCTTTTGAAAATTGTGCAGGTACTAGTTCTACTGTTGGACAAGATGTGAACACTCCAGATGCTGTTCTTGAAGCTTTTCTTGCCAGCCATGCACATTCAACCCTCACTAATGAGGATCTTGAACAAGTGCACCCTGATGATCTTGAGGAGATGGATCTCAAATGGCAGATGGCCATGCTTACTGTTAGAGCCAAGAGGTTCATAAAAAGGACTGGAAGGCAAAATATGAACTTCAGAGGTGATGGCAAGGCTGGATTTGACAAGTCAATGGTGAGATGCTTCAAATGTCAACAGCTTGGCCACTTTGCAAGGGAATGCAGATCTGGTGGACAAGTCCAGAATCAAGGTCAGAGGCCAACTCAGAATCAAACCTCCTCAGCATTGGTCTCACAAGAAGGCCATGGGTTTGATTGGAGTGATCAAGCAGAAGAGGCGACAAACAATAAAGCTTTGATGGCATTGACTGACTCCTCCATCAAGATGGATTCACCAGAATCTGATGACATACAGGTATCTTCCAAACTATGTCATGGTGAATGTAGAGCTATTGTTAAGATGTTTAGAGAGCACAATAAGAGAGTATATGCTGCTCTAAGTAGAATGGAGGAGAGAAGGTATGAGTATACTTCTGTGATAGAAGATCTTGAAAAGAAAATTAAAGACTATCAGGCTAATGAACTGCAAATGGACTATGATAGAAAATATCATAAGTGGGAGAAAGAGCAGTTTCCAGATGAGATTGATAGTCTGAAAAATAAATTGGCTGAAAAAGAAAGCAAGGTAGATGAACTCACAAAGAAATTGGAGGGTGTGGACATTGATCTTGGAATGTTCAAGGCTGCAAACCTTAAGCTTGAGACTCTGCTACAATCTCAAGTGAGAGACAAGGTGAAAACTGGACTTGGATATAATGAAACCCCACCTCCATACAATCACAACTACATAACTCCCATGTCTGATGTAGCTGATAGGTATGTTAATGAATCATTACCAGAGGAACTGAAGTCATCTAATCCACCATTTGAAAGTGATGAGGAAGGATTTGTGGAGGAAGTAAGTGATGATGAGGGAGTTGTGAAGAAAGATGAGGTGATTTCATATGAAAATCACATATGTTGTGAACCCATACCCACTAAACCATCTTTCAAGACTGTGGTGTTTGTAAAAGCATCCACAGAACCCCTCACCACTGAGCCAACACCTTCAAAAGCTATCCAAACCATAAAAAGTTTCACAACAGTTGCCAATAATCCCCATCTTTACACTAACAGTTATCACAAGAACCCAAACAGTTCTAAGCCAAAAAGCCCAACTGGTAGTACAAAAGCCAAAGGAAAGGAGAAAGTTGGTGAGGTTGTGTATGCAAAGAAGAAGATGGAAGCTCCAAAATCTCAAGCTAAACCCAAGTCTAAGAAAAGGCATACTGAAATGTCTGCATGCACATGCTAAAAGCATGGTTTCCAAAAGTTTCCTCAATCTGCAGCTGTTAGAGGAAATCAAAGAAATAGGAACCAATTCTGGTCACAAAGAACTGGTTTACCTATTGTGAAAACCAAAAAGTGCTACATCTGTGGGAGATCTAATCATTTAGTTCAAGATTGTTACTATAACCCACAGACCAATGGCACTCAAACACAAAAGTCCCAAAAGACAAAATAACAGTACTAAAACTGTTAAGTCAAAGCAAAATAGCAGTTCTAAAACTGTTAAACCAAAACAGGCAAACAGTTCTACAACTGTTACATCCAAACCAACTAACAGTTCCAAAACTGTTTTAACAAAACCAAAAACTGTTGGTTTGGCTTGGATGAAAATTCAAAAACAAACTGATTCTGGAGAGGGTAAAACTGTACTTCAAACTGAAAATCAAAAGGAATCACAAGTTGATTCATCTGTTTTACCAACTCCACCAGCTGTTTGTTCAAAGGTATCCACTGTTAATCACAACAGTTGGGAACCACATGTTCTTACAAAGTATTCCTCACACAAATTAGAGAAATCTAATTTGGATGAAATAAAAAAAAACCAAACTCTGTTTAAGTACTATGACTTAAATGGTGTACCCAAGACCTGCATGGCCTGGGTACTTCCTGCTACTAACTGATTTTATTTGTGCAGAGCATTCATAGGGCCAATCATGGATCTATCTGGCATGTGGATAGTGGATGCTCAAGGCACATGACTGGAAATCCACACTGTTTGAAGGATTTCAGAAGCATCAATGGTGGATTTGTAGCATTTGGAGGAAATGCTAAGGGAGGAAAAATCACAGAATTTTGGAAACTTTGAATTGCATTCAACATTCGAAACATATATAAGGCAATTCCCTCCTTACCAAGCAACTCACACGTCCAAAATGAACTTCGATCAGAAACAAACCCTAATCTCTCAACAACTCTCAGCGATCGAAATCAAAATGTCTCCCCTTCCATTCGTAAAGGAACACAACATGCTCGCATATTTGTCCAAACCCGATCATCTCGGTGCTTTCCATGATGTGATTGACTACCTCTCACTCTCCACACTCCACCATGCTCTTACGGTCAACCCCACCATTTACCTCTCTCATATTGATCAGTTCTGGAAAAATGCCTCACTAAGGGAAGAAAATGGAGAGAAATGGATCGACTCTATGGTGGATGATATCACTGTCTCCATCTCTGAAAGCATAATAAGCCAACAACTACAACTGAATGATCAGGATGGTGAGTATTCTGATTCTGTATCACTTGAGTTTATTTATGCTAAACTCGTAAAGTTGGGATATAAGGGCCCTAGGGGAAAGGGAACCTTCTACAAAGGGCAATTTTGCTCGCACTGGAAGTACATTATCCATACTCTCCAGCAGTGCATGAGCCCTAAGAGAACTGGCTGGAATGAATTTGGGAGCAGCATTGCTCTCGTACTCATTTGTTTAGCCAACAACAGAGCTTTTAATTTCTCAAAAATGATCTTTAATGGAATGGTAAAGCATCTAGAAACCAAATATGGTCTCTTTTTGATGTACCCGTGATTTGTGCAAGTTTTGCTAAACTTTTTTATGCCAAATCTTAAAGCACACAAGAGGGTCCTAATTCCCTCTGCTCATGTGGCCGCCACTTTGAGCAAGTTGATGGTTAATGGGAAGAATTTCTCAGGTGCCATAACTCCACCACTCTCTGCAATGGTGGAGTTTCTTTCAAGAAACAGAGCTGCCAGGGGTGAGCATGAAGCCCAACTTATTGCTACACCACCACCTCTGGAACCCACAGCTCACGATACTCAAATAATTCCTTCTGCTTCCTTTGAACGAGCTACAACACAAGCCCTTGCACTAAAAATATTTCACAAGAAGAGGAAAAGAGCTGTTGGCGCTCCTTCCACCAAAGTTCATGAAACTGAAACTGTTAACCCTGCATAGGTGCATTCACCTGTGCAGAATATCGAAAGGGAACCCCTTGTGCTGTCTCCCAGGCACAATGAGGAGGTGATCACTCCATTAGAGGGTGATCATGTGGTATTTAAGGCTGATCCTACTGTTTTACCCGCAAGGGGTGAACAAGACAGGGTTAACATAACTAAGACCTCAGCCACAGCAGCAGAGGCTGGTCAAACAGTTTCTGGAAATCCCCAGTACCAAGAAAAGAGAGGTACTGGTGTGGAATCTCAATTGAGTGAACCACCAGTTTTATCTGTCAATGATATGTTAACAGTGGCAACACTGGCTGACATTGAAGCTAGAATGCAACACCAAGCAATGATGGATTCCAACATTGCACCCTTCTTTGCTGCATATATACAACTCAAAAAGAATATTTCCTTACAAAACAAAAGGATTCTTCAACAAGATCAGCAAATTAAGGTTTTGACCAACAATTTGAAGCATGCTAATGAGATGCTAAAGCTGCATGATCAAGTACTACAACAGTTGACAGCTGCTGCAAGACCCCCTTCAACTGTTCCAATCAAAGAGGGGGAAAGTTCATTACCAACAGTTGCTGAAGTGCCAGAACAAACAGCTGTAGTGGATGAACTGACAGTTGCACCCAGTGTATCAACAGTTGAAGAGAAGCTATCAGCAGTGGATAGAGTGCTGATTAATACAATAATTTTATCTGGTGATTATCCAACAACTGAGGTTTACAAGTCATGGCCCAAGGTAATACAAGAATATTTGGTGATAGTGGGTGCTCAAATGATGAACTGCAATGAATTCCAAATGAAACAAAAGATTGATGATGGATGGCTTGAAGGCAAATGTGCAAAGTTAAAACCTATTAAGCCAAAGCCTGGATTCAAAGGAATTCATATTGTAGAAAAGGTTGTTAAAAATCCAGTACAAGAGGTACAAGGAAAGGGAAAGGAGATTGTTGTTGAGCTTCCAAAGCTAAAATGAATAAAACAACAACAAGAAGAAAGGGATTTTGAATGTGCTCAGAGGTTAGCTGCTGATCTTCAACAACAAGAACAGACTGATTTTGAAATAGCAAAGAAGCTAGCTGATGAGATCACAGCTCAGATTGATGAGGAAGAAAAACAAGAAAAGGCTGCTAAGGGAGTTAAAAGAAAAAGAATTGTGAAAAAGAAACAACCTCAACTTCCTAAGTCAGTAACTGAGAAGAAGTCTCAACCTCTACAATCCAAACCCCAAAAGTCCAAAGCTGTCCAACCAACCCAAACAGATCAAACCATCAAAGCTAAAATGGTTAAAACTATCATTCAAGATAGGCTCTTGGTCGATGTTGAAAAAGGTGTTAACAAGTTTGTAAAAGAACATTTTGCCCAGAAGTCTCACATTAAAGAATAGAAGTTTGATGTTGTCAGGTTTGATACTGGAAAGGAAGGTATAATCATTGTAAGGGAGAATGATCAGATTGAACAGTTTACAGGCTACTTACAAATGATGGATAGTATTACTAGGCGGGACATACAAGAATTGTATGAGTATGGAACAAGGCATTATGGAGGATCTGAGCAACCTCTAATTAAGTTATTGATGAGACATTTGACAAGTATTTGCAACCCAAAGAAAATAATGTCAATACCGATGGCTGATGAAACTTTTCCAATTCAATCTATTAAAGTGTATGTTAAGCCAAGGGTATACTCCATGGTAATGGAAAATGCAATTACTGAATGGTTTGACATGGATTTCGTCGAACATGGTCAGATCAAGCTCCAATACTTATTGAAAGCCAAATTCTATGGTCCAGCTAAAGTAAGGGATGAGCTACTTCAGAAATTCAAAGATAGACTTGAATCCCTAAGATCAAAGAAAATGTAATTTTTCTATCTTTTGAATTTTTGATTATAACAGTTTGATTTTGCATTCAATGATAAATATATTCTTTACTTATGTTAATTTGTCTATGATTGAACCCTTAAAACAAACAACTTAAGTGTATTGTTCAATACTTTAAGTTAGGGGGAGATTGTTGGGAAATTGGCTAAGTCATTGAAACTATTATACATGCAAATATCAAAACTGTTAAGACTGTTAATGAGTGTTGGAAAAACAGTTCAAAACTGTTAGAAGAAGTGTTGAAGAAACAGTTTAGAACTGTTAGTGGAAATTGTGAAGACAGTTGTAACCAACAGTTGCTGTGAACTTTAAAGCTGTTATATAGAGTTCAGAACTGTTAGTACAAACTACTACAACTGTTTGAAGACCTTGAAGCTGAAGACTGTTAGAAGAACCAAGAACTGTTGTATTCATTAAACAGTTTCGGTTGAGCTAAATATGGAAAAACCCTATCTTTGAAGATATCTCGAAATACGTTGAAGATCATCAAGATTATCTCAGAAGATAGAAGATTACCTAACTATCAGCAAATCAAGGATGATCAAGGAGTATATAAATGCTAGATTAGAATTCATAATTTGTACGTACTCATTGATTATATTTTTGCATTCATTCTTCAAGTTGTAAGTTTGCTTTCTGAATAGTGCTAAGCCTCTAAGTTTATCTTTGAAACCTAAGAACAATCTGTGTTCTTCGTCTAACATAATAAGTTAGATTGGGGGTGAAGTTTGCTATTGTAATCATTCTCGTTGATTAATAAAATTACTGTTTGATTGAATCTCTTTGTGTTCAAAATCTTCTTTAATCAATTAAGTGTGATTCCGCAACTTCTTAGTTGATTGTGATCATAGTTAAAGATTAACTTTTATTCAACTTTGATTTGTTATTCAAAAGTTAGTTCTTCTTATTTGATATAATCTATATCCGATCCTGACAGAGTCCCTTGGAGCTTGTGATGATTTCTTTGATGAACACACATAATCATCACTATCATCTCCTATGACATACATAAGATTTGATATATTGGTTTCCTCAGGCTTTTCAAGCTCACTCAGACTAACCAAGTCAGCTTATCTTTTGTCAGCTTGATCAAAATTGGCTTCATCAAATGATACATGAATTGATTCTTCTATAGCCTTTCTCCTGGTGTTATACACTCTGTAAGATTTGGAGATTGAGGAATAACCAACAAATATTCTAGGACAGCTTTATGTTCCAACTTATGGAGCTGATCTCTTTGATTTAGCACATAGCATTTTGAGCCAAAGACATGGAAATAACCTATATTGGGCTTTCTAGATTTATACATTTCATATGCAGTCTTTCCATGTCTTTTGACAATGACTGACATATTTTGGGTATAACAGGCTGTACTGACAGCTTCATCCCAGAAATAGAGTTTCAATCCTACCTCACATAGCATAGTTCTAGCAGCCTCAATTAAGGTTCTATTTCTCCTCTCAGCAACTCCATTTTGTTAAGGAGTTCTAACAGATGAGAAATTTTGTAATATTCCCTTTTGTTCACAAAAGCCTTCAAGGGTTGAGTTTCTGAACTCAGTCCCATGATCACATCTGAGTTGCTTTACAGACTTACCTTTCTGCAACTCTTCCTGTTTGATAAAAACTTATTATCTCCAGGGCTGCTTCACTTTTGGCTTTTAGGAATATTACCCAGGTGAATCGTGAGAACTCATCTACTCTCACCAGTGTGTACTTTTTGCCACTTAGGCATGGAGTACTTATGGGTCCAAACAGATCCGTATGCAACATATGCAGTGGGTCTGTTATTGAAAAATTTTTCTTTGATTTAAAGGACCCTTTTTTATGTTTCCCTTGTTCACAAGCTGAACACAATTTGTCCTTGACAAATGTGATATTTGGTAATCCAGAGACTAACTCTTTATTGGATAGCATATTTATATTTTTGAAATTCAAATGTGATAATATTTTGTGCCACGCCCAACTTAGCTTAGGAACAGATTGGGAATACAAGCAGGTTTCAGTATAGGGATCAGCAGAATTATGATCAAGTAGGTACACATCTCTTTCTCTTTTAGCTATAAGTACATGCTTTCCCTTAGCATTATATATAGTTCCTGCTTTCTTCCTAAAAGTAACAATGTTGTCTTCATCACACAATTGGCTGATACTAATCAGATTGTGCTTAAGACCCTTGACATATGCAACCTTCTGGAAAGTAACTTTGCCAGCATGCATCTTCCCATAGCCTTTAGTTCTTCCATGGAAGTTGTCACCAAATGTTACTTTAGGACCTTCATCTTCCTGGAAATCACTAAGAACTCCTTTCCACCCAATCATGTGCCTTGAACATCCACTATCCAAGTACCATTTACTTGAACCCTGCACATGATATGAAAACTAAACACATTAGTTTTGTTTGGGAACCCACTTCTTGGTGGGTTCAGATGATGAGCACATAGAATCTTCATCTTGTTGACCTGACTATTCAGCTTGAGCAGGAGCTGAGTCCAGTGTAGGCTGATCAGCCTGTTCTTGTTCAGGTCTTGAGATTTCAACATCACAGTCCTTAGCCTCATGACCTCTACTTCTGCACTTGTAGCATCTCCTTCTTCCAATGATTACAGGAGGTAGAGTGTCAAATAATCATTGTGAGAACTTGCTCTCAGTCTTAGGATTATATGTAGTGGATAACTTTTCAACTTTCTTTGCAAGTTGATTCACTTGATGCTCACTGACTTTGGACTTACCTTTGTCAGATCTTTGTTTGTTATCCTTTTGATTAGAAGCTTGACCAACAAATTTCTTTTCCATGACTTTGGACTTACATTTGTCATGCTTTTTGGACTCACCAGTTTCAACAGGTTTGGACTTACCTCTGTTAATTTCCTTGGACTTACCAAGATCCATAAATTTGGACTTACCATTGTTGTGATTTGACCTCTGACTTACAGTGGTCTTCCTATTCTTGTAACTTCTCTCTGAGCCAGATAGAGAATATTGTCTTTTGAAAGGATTTGGGTTAAGTCTTTCTATGACTGAAGTTCTTTGAATAGGCAGAGTGCCTAATCTATCTAGCACAGACTTACCATGTTGTTTGGATGTTGAGCACTCATTGCCATGATTTTTGGCCTTTACAAACATATTGTATTTAAGGTTTTGACTATGTTTCTTCTCTGAGACTGACATCTGAGACTCAATCAGTTGTCTATCCTCCTCAGAGTCTGTACTTGCTATCTCATCCTCATCAGCTGCATAGGCTACGGATTGATAGTCACCTCCAAGTACAGCTTGTACCTGTTTAGGAATTTGTTGGTTGATGCACTTTTCAGCAAGCCTTGATGACTTACACCAAGATTCAATGACCTTTTGAAGTTGGTCAGCTTTATCTTTGGCTTCTGGAAGTTCTTCACTTAGAAGTTTATTAATGTGTCTTTGACATTCGAGATCACACTATGCTCTCTTACCAACATCAATGAGAGATTGATTTTCCTTAATCTCATTCTTCATTTTAGCTATCTCAGCTTTGAGGTGCTTTTGGGACTTAAGGCCGGTCTTGAAATCATTTAACAAATAATCGAAGGCAATACCCTTTTCTTCATCATTGTAAGAGTTGAAATTACTAACCTTATACATGGAAGCAGGATCCCAATCACTAAGCTTGTTGTTTGCCTCAGCTTCCTTCATGTCTACTTCAAAAGTTGACTCGGACAAACCATAATCAACTTCATCAATTTCAAACTCTTCATCTTCTTGAGCCATTAGACAAATATCATCATCTGAGTATATTTCTTTTTATACTTATCAGCAACTTATACTGATTCTTCCTTCTTTAATCTGCACTCAGCAGCGATATGTCCCTTTACCCCTGTCAGATCTTCCTCTTCCCCGTTGAACTCTTCTCAAACATCTGGCTAACATGGCCATCTGCTCAGTGATAGTCTGAACATCATCAGTATCACCTGAATCTGAGTCTAAGTGGTCAGCTTGAGATTCTTACTCAGTCTCAGATTCAACAAGCAAGGCCTTGGAACCTTTCTTCTTTTTCTGTGCAACTAATGCATTATCTGCTTTATCCAAAGAATCCTTAAGTTGTTGTTGAGAAGTTCTCTTGTGCTCTGTGATCTGTTCATGATTAAGCAAGGACCCGTAGATGGACTGTAGGTTATACATATGTAGTGTTCCTCCAGCCCTCAGTGTTGTGGTTACTTCATTGAACCTTTCTGGTAACACATCCAGAAATTTCAGCACAAGTTCAGCTTCATCTTTCTTAACACCCACACTTAGTAGGTCATTTATCAAGCAGTGAAACCTTGTGAACAAATCACGCAAGGTTTCATTCTTCTTCGAAAAGAAGTTTTCATAAGATCTATTTAGATGACTCTTCTTTTGCTGCTTGACAGATCAGTGCCCTCGTATGTAATACTTAATGTATCCCAGATCTCTTTTGCAGTTTGACACCCAGTCACTGTATGCAAGATCTCGTTGGTCAGGGCATTCGCCAGAACACTCTTTGCTTTGTCATCCAGATTGAAAAGTTTCCAGTCTTCATCTGTCCAGGATGCAACAGGCTTCCTTACTTCGTTTTCACTTCGGTCTGTTTTGTCAGCGGACGTATCACTGACAACAGCAGATATTTTGGGGATGATTGGTCCTTTAGTGATGACATCGGACATACGATTGTCAATGGACTTGAGGAAAAGCATGGCTCTGAATTTCAACATAGGATATCAGATCCATCAAAGATGGGACAGCCCTTGGCAGACATCTGAGGAAAGTTTGATGAATTGTTGCTTGTAGACATTGTGAACTTTTTAAGAATCTTGAACTTTCAACGTATGAAATTGTTCAGTCTGCTCTGAAACCAGTTGTTGGTCCCTTGGTAAGAATAACAACAAGCAACAAATGTGTAGAACGGGGGTTGAATACACTTTCTGCGGAAATTGAACAAATCAAAATAAAGTGTTACACATAGTAAATCAAACCATAGTTGAATGCTTTGCTTTTCATTAATAAGAAGATGATTACAGACTCTATCAAGTAAGCAACACTTGATATGTAAACATCTAATATACATCTCTCAATCATTGAAACTTTGCTATCTATAATCAACTTATGATTATAGATACCGGATGACTCTCTAAACTGGATTTAATCACAGATTGAAAACTTACCAATTTCACAACTAATGTGAATATTCGAACACACGAATAGCTTAGCAATCTGTGAGTATCTTGATCACATTGAACTGACAAACAGTGAATCAAGATTCGTAACACAAACAGTTTGAGGTGAAACTGAGTTATGGCTCTACAATTGTAGTCGTACCTCAAAACTTATCAGGATGATAAGTATTTATAATCCTGTTCCTATGGATCATAACAAACTAGAACTAATCCTAATTTTCTAACTAACTAACGGATAACCCGGAATCTTGAATCTTGAATATTCTTATCTTGAGTCTTCAATCTTCAATCTTGATTCTGGAATCTTCTTATCGTTCCCGTAGTTATAGAGATTAAAAGATGAATTTATAACATATTTAAATTCTCTTAAACTGACTTCTTACTCGGACTGAGTTACTCAGCTTGAAACTCATCAAGCTGAGTTCTTCGAGAACAAACTCGAAAACAAACATGTAGAAGAAACAACTTTGTTTGAGCATGATGATTTGTTTGATATAGAATCTCTTGATACTGAGGGCTTATATGACACTATCATGATTGTTGGCCAAGTTAATGTAGAAGAAGAGGAACAGTTAAAAGAAAAAGAGAGTGTGCTGCGAGAAAAAGAATATAAGAGTGCTGAGAGTTCCCCAACCACATCTAGCCGGGACACCACATCTGCCATTGAGTCTGACAGGGTCAGTCCTGGTGTTGAAGAATACTCTGACATCCCACCAGAGCATGCACAAACCCCACTCAGCTACTCAGAATCCTCTCAAAAGGATATTGTTTCATCTTTACACGGGGATTTAACACATAATCTACCGAAGTCTCCTTTTGAGATAGTAGGTATTGAAACAGGTGTCGGTCCTCCCCAGGCTACCGAATTTCATTTTCAAGAGCACATCGCAAGCCCAATTCTTTCTAAACACAAAGACACATCTGTACCATCAACTAGGATCCTACCTGCAGGACCTAGCAGAACATCTATAGAAGCTATGTCAGGATCGGATATAGATTATATCAAATAACAAGAACTAACTTTTAAATAATAAATCAGAGTAAAATAAAAGTTAATCTTTAACTATGATCACAATCAACTAAGAAGTTGCGGAATCACACTTAATTGATTAAAGAAGGTTTTAAACACGGATCAATTCAACCAAACAGTAGTTTTATTAACCAACCAGAATGATTACAAAAGCAAACTTCACCCCCAATCTAACTTATTATGTTAGACGAAGAACACAGACTGTTCTTAGGTTTCAACGAGAAACTTAGAGCCTTTTCACTATTCAGAATGCAAACTACAATTTTAAGAACGAGTGCAAAAATAAAATCAATGAGTAAGTACTAATTATGAATTCTAATCTAGCATATATATACTCTTTGATCTTCCTTGATTTTCTGACAGTTAGGTAATCTTCTATCTTCTGAGATAATCTTGATGATCTTCAAAGTATTTCGAGATATCTTCAAAGATAGGATTTTCCAAATATAGCTCAACAGAAACTGTTTAATGAATACTACAGTTCTTTATTCTTCTAACAGTCTTCAGCTTCAAGGTCTTCAAACAGTTGTAGATGTTTATACTAACAGTTCTCAACTGTTTTCATATTTTCAACAAACAGTTTTAAACTGTTTCACCAACCTTCACCAAACAGTTGTCATTTTTATGCTCAATAACTTAGATTATTTCCCAACAATCTCCCCCTAACTTAAAGTATTGAACAATACATTTAAGTTGTTGATTCGATCATAGACAAATTAATATAAGTAATGAGTCACATTTCTTCTAATCTCCTTTTGAATCTGTTCAGTAAGTCTTCCTTCTGTTTTGAGTCCCCATGGAATTTAGCTTTAATCAAAAACTCCAGCTTAGTCTTGTGATGCTGAATGAAGTTCAAATCAAACCACTCATGCATCGTATTTCCCATCACCACGTAATATGTCCTTGATTTTGCATATACCTTCACTGCCTTTATGGGAAAAGCTTCCTCTGCTGTCAGTTTGGGCATAATCTTCAATGGGTTGCAAATGCTGGTAAGATATTCCATCAGAATCTTGATTCCTTCATTTGAGTCACTAAAGTGCTTAATTCCATATGCATACAATTCTTGTACATCTTCTGGTGATATTCTTGTCATCATTTGTACAAAATTGTCATATACCTCAACAGATCCATCTTCCCTTGCAATAGTAATGCAATGTTTGTCATTTGCTTTTTCTTCAAACTTCCATTCAACAACATGAGACTTTTCACCTAATTCTTTTTCCAATTGGTCAATCCCTTGCTGAACGTCTACTGTTAGTTTATCTTTCAGAATTTTGTGAACCACAGCAGCTTTGTTTGAAGTGGGAAGTTTCTTGGTTGGCTTGACTGTAAATGCTTTACCTTTTATTACCCTTTTTCTTTTCACACCTTTCTGAGATCTTTCCTCCTCATCAATTTCAGCTGTGATTTTCTCACCTAGCTGAAGAGCCATAGCAAAATCTTTTTCTTCTTGTTCTTTCTTATTGACAGCAAGCAATTCTTGATCCCTTTCTTCAGCTGCCAGCCTCCAAGCCAACTGATAATCATCTTTAAGTTGTTGAGGCTTTTTAAGAACTTTAGTAGGAAGAACAACAACTTCCTTTCCTTTTCCTGAACCAGAAGGCATTTGATCAGCAATTCTTTCTTCCTGAATTGCAATGCCTTTGAATCCTTTCTTTGGTGGTAATGGTTTCAGCTCCTTCATACCTTTGAATTTACCTTCCAACCAACCATCCTCAATACTTTGCGCCATCCTCTTGGTGTTAAATCCAGTAGATTGAGCACATAGGTCAATCAAGTAAGTTTGTTTAACCTTGGACCATGACTTGAAGACTTCAGTAGTAGGATAGTTAGCAGTAACAGCCATCTTGTTTATCATCATCCTATCCTCAGCTAACAAAGTTTCTTCATCTTCAGTAACAGCTGTTGGGTCAATGGTTGCAACTGTTTGTTCAGTTGTAGTAACAACTGTTTGTTGATCCTGTGGAACTGTTTGTTTAACTCCTTCCTGCTTAGATTTTCTTCTTCCTTTTGCTTGAGCAGTTGAAGAGGTTCTCACTAAAGATTTGGGTTTAAGCAGCATCTCATGAGTATGAAGAACATTGGTTGCCTTCTTCAGATTCTCATCAAGAAAGTTCAGCTGCTTATCTTGCCTTATTAGCACCTCATTGTGAATTGCTACTACCTTGAGTACTTCAGTTGCCTTCTCCAACTTTTCAGCCAGTTCTTTTATCTTCTCATCTTGAGTAACTATCCTTTTGTTTTGAAGGGCAATCCTTTTCTTTAGGTGTATATGAGCAGCAAGGTAAGGTGCAAAGTTAGGATCCGTCAATGCATGTTGCTTCAGTTTAGTCTCAATGTCAGCTAGTGTTTCCACTGTGACCATATCATTGACATTTTTCACTGGTGGTTGACTCCCCTGAGTATCACCATTAGTACCCCTCTGTTCTTGGTTCTGGGGATTACCAGAAACTGTTTTACCAGTCTCTGTTGCCATGGTTGAGGTCTTAGCTATGTTAACACTGTCCTGGTTATCCCTTGCGGATAAAACAGTACTGTCCTGGTTATCACCCTCTTGAGGAATGATCACCTCCTCATTGTGCCTGGGAGACAGCACCAAAGGTTTCCTTTCGATATTCTGCACAGGTGAATGCACCTGTGCAGGGCTAACAGTTTGGGGTTCTCTAACTGTGGTGGAAGGAGCACCAACAGTTTTCCTCTTCTTTCTAAATGTTTTCAGTGTAGGGGCTTGTGTTGTAGCTATTCGAATGGTAGCAGAAGGGTATATTTGTGTATCTTGAGTTGTGGGTTCCAAAGGTGGTGGTGTAGCAATAGTGTGGGCTTCATGCTCACCCCTGGTAACTCTGTTTCTTGACAAGAACTCCACCATTGCAAAGAGTGGAGGAGTTATGGCGCCTGAAAAGTTCTTCCCATTAACCAACAACTTGCTCAATGTGGAAGCCACATGAGCAGAGGGAATACTGACCCTCTTGTGTATTTTTAGATTTGGCATCAAAAAGTTTAACAAAACTTGCACAAATCGAGGATACATCAAAAAGAGACCATACTTGGTCCCTAGATGTTTTACCATGCCATTGAAAATTAATTTTGAAAAGTTGAAGCAATGATTGTTGGCCAAACAGATTAAGGCCAAAGCAATGTTGCTTCCAAACTCGTTCCATCCTGTTCTTTTAGGACTAATGCACTGCTGGAGAGTATGGATCAAATACTTCCAGTGAGCACAAAATTGTCCCTTATAGAATGTACCCTTCCGTGAAGGGCCCTCATACCCAAGCTTAACAAGCTCGGCATGCAAAAAATCTAGTGAAACTGAATCAGAATACTCACCATCACTATCATTGAGTTGTAGGAGGTGGCGAATGGTGTCCTCAGAGATCAAGACATTCAAATCATCAATGGTAGAATCAATCCATTGCACGTCATCAGTTGTTCGAAGTTGAGCATGTTTCCAAAACTGATCAATGTGGGAAGTGTATATGGTAGGGTTGATGGTGAGAGCAGTGTTGAGATTGGACATTGAGAGACAATCAATCATATCGTGAAACGTGTGAAGATCATCGGGTTTTGAAAGAAAAGCAAGCATGTTATGTTCCTTGACGAATGGAAGGGGAGCCATGGCGATTTGATAGCAAAATTCTAGGGTTTTAGCGTTCAATTGAAGTTCAGTATGCGTAAAGAAACCTCTGAGGAGGGAATGGTTTATATATGTTTCGAATATTAAATGCATTTCAAACATCCTCAGAGTTGTTGCAAAGACTAAAATACCCCTAACAGTTGAAGACAATGAAGAACTAACAGTTGTGAACTGTTTTTGAAATGAACTTCAACTATTATTGAAATGAAATACTCCCCCTCAAATGAACATGCAATTTGCTTAACAGTTGTGGACTCCAAGTACTAACAGTTGAGAACTGTTAGTTGAATCACTCACAGCTGTTCCCTGCCTCAACAGCTCCTTTACCTGTGATTTTTCCTCCCTTAGCATTTCCTCCAAATGCTACAAATCCTCCATTGATTCTTTTGAAATCCTTTAAACATTGTGGATTTCCAGTCATGTGCCTTGAGCATCCACTATCCACATGCCAAATTCCTCCTTGATTGGCCCTATGAATGCTCTGCACAAGTAAACAATTAATTAGTAGCAGGAAGTACCCAGGCCATGCAGGTCTTAGGTACACCATTTGAATCATAATATTTAAACACAGTTCGAGTTTGTTTGATTTCATCCCAATTAGATTTCTCTAAATTGTGGGAAGAATATTTAGTGAGAACATGTGGTTTCCAACTGTTGTGATTGACAGTTGAATCTTTGGAACAAACAGCATTTGAATCATTGAGAATAACAGTTTTTGGTTTCCAAGCAAGGCCAACAGTTTTTGGTTCAACAGGCACAACAGTCTTTGGTTCTGGTCTAACAGTTGTGGAACTGTTGGGTTTTGGCCTAACAGTTGTAGAACTGTTAGTCTGTTTTCTGTACTTTGGCTTCTGGGGGCTATAGACCTGTGGGTTATGATAACAGTTTTGAGCCAAATGATTTGCTCTCCCACAAATATGACATCTTTTGGTTTTGACAATAGGCACACCAGTTCTTTGTGCCCACAGTTGGTTCCTGTTTCTTTGATTTCCTCTCACATGCGCTGAAGAAGGAAATTTTTGCACCATGCTATTTGCATGTGCAAATAGGCTTTTCAGTATGCCTTTTTACTGATTTGGGTTGAACCTGTGGTTTTGAGGCTTTCAACCTTGGTTTCTCAACTTCAAATTCATTCACCTTTTCTTTTCCCTTGGTTTTCATACCAACAGCTGAGGTTTTTGGCTTAGAACTGTTTGGGTTCTGTTTGAAACTGTTAGTGTAAAGTTGGGGACTGTTTGCAACAGTTGTAGAACTGTTTATAGCAAACACTTCTTTGAATGGTTTTGGTTCACTGCTGAATGGGTTAGAGGATGCTTTTACAAACATCACAGGGTGTGAAGAGAATTTTGGTGCTTCAGGTTCACAACAGATGTGATTTTCATAAGGAATGGCTACATCTTTCTTCACAACTCCCTCATCATCACTTACATCATCCACTGACACTTCCTCTTCACTATCAAATAGTGGATTAGCTGACTTCAATCCATCTTCCAATGGTTCATTGACATACCTATCAGCTATATCAGACATGGGTGTGATGTAATTGTGGTTGTATGGAGGTGGGGTTTCTTTGTATCCTAAACCTGTCTTAACTTTATCTCTGATTTGAGATTGTAGCAAGGTTTCAAGTTTAAGATTTGTAGCTTTAAACATACTCAAGTCCATATCCACACCATCCAACTTCTTTGTTAGCTCCTCTACTTTACTTTCATTCTCAATCAACTTCTTCTTAAGGTTGTCAATCTCTTCTTGAAGTTGCTCCTTCTCCCACTTATGATACTTTCTATCATAATCCATCTGCAGTTCATTAGCTTGATAGTCTTTAATTTTCTTTTCAAGATCTTCTATTACAGCAGTATACTCATACCTTCTCTCCTCCATTTTACTTAGAGCAGCACATACTTTCTTATTGTGCTCTCTAAACCTCTTAACAATAGCTCTACATTCACCAGGACATAGTTTAGAAGATACCTGTATGTCCTCAGATTCTGGAGAATCCATCTTGATGGAGGAGTCAGTCAATGCCATCAAAGCTTTGTTGCTGGTAGCCTCCTCTGCTTGATCACTCCAATCAAATCCATGGCCTTCTTGTGAGACCAATGCTAAGAAGGTATGGTTCTGAGTTGGCCTCTGACCTTGATTCTGAACTTGTCCACCAGATCTGCATTCTCTTGCAAAGTGGCCAAGTTGTTGACATTTGAAGCATCTCACCTTTAACTTGTCAAATCCAGCCTTGCCATCAGCTCTGAAATTCATGTTTTGCCTTCCAGTCCTTTTAATGAACCTCTTGGCTCTAACAGTAAGCATGGCCATCTGCCATTTGAGATCCATCTCCTCAAGATCATCAGGGTGCACTTGTTCAAGATCCTCATTGGTGAGGGTTGAATGTGCATGGCTGGCAAGAAAAGCTTCAAGAACTGCATCTGGAGTATTCATATCTAGTCCAACAACAGAACTAGTACCTGCACAACTATCAATAGAGTTAGTTAATGAATGGTTTGATTCCATACCTGAGGAAGACAGGAGAGCAGCATTGTGGGTAGGGATAACAATTTTTCTTTTTCCCTCTATCTCTCTCTCAAACACTATCAAACTATTATAGAGGTCATCTAACTCTATGTCTTCAAGAGAATCCTTAGTTCTCCATTGTGCAGCAAACACAGTCCATTCATCACCTAGAGACCTAAGAAACTTTCTATTTATCTCATCTTGATCAAGCCTAACCTTAGCACTCTCCAGTTGACTCACCAGATTGTAAAACCTATCAAAGATTTGGGTGATACTCTCATTCTTCCCACTGGTGAAGTTCTCATAGGCTTGTTTAAGAAGATCTCTTTGGTTTCTCTTAGAACTAGCATTCCCAGCAAACCTCTTCTCCAGAGCATTCCAAAGTTCATGAGCATCATCAAATTTCTTGAATTGATGTTGATACTTATTGGGAATTGCAATCTGAAGGATGCTG
Source organism: Pulicaria dysenterica (assembly GCA_947179395.2). Classification (NCBI taxonomy): domain Eukaryota; kingdom Viridiplantae; phylum Streptophyta; class Magnoliopsida; order Asterales; family Asteraceae; genus Pulicaria; species Pulicaria dysenterica. The sequence continues at coordinate 82,832,013 of OX359289.1, forward strand.
AGGGCTTTCATCTCAATCATTCTATCCTTCTTTTCAGCATCTGTCTTTGGTGGTGGTTTCTTCTTTGGTTTTCCATTCTCATCCAGTTCAATGGGATTAGTGGGAACAATTTCAATGATTTGCCAAACAGCATAGTCCATTAGTTGGACATGCTGTTTAATTCTTAGTTTCCACATCTCAAAATCAGATGGTTTGAGCATGGGAACACGAATGTTGGACCCTAACCCATTGTTATCAGAAGAACCTCCCGAATCCATTGAAACAAATTGATTTAAAGACAGTAAAAAAAATTAAAGCAAGGTAAAGCAAAAACCTTCAACCGGTGATCAAAGGAACCTTAATGATAAGGCTCTGATACCACTTGTCAGGATCGGATATAGATTATATCAAATAACAAGAACTAACTTTTAAATAATAAATCAGAGTAAAATAAAAGTTAATCTTTAACTATGATCACAATCAACTAAGAAGTTGCGGAATCACACTTAATTGATTAAAGAAGGTTTTAAACACGGATCAATTCAATCAAACAGTAGTTTTATTAACCAACCAGAATGATTACAAAAGCAAACTTCACCCTCAATCTAACTTATTATGTTAGACGAAGAACACAGACTGTTCTTAGGTTTCAACGAGAAACTTAGAGGCTTTTCACTATTCAGAATGCAAACTACAATTTTAAGAACGAGTGCAAAAATAAAATCAATGAGTAAGTACTAATTATGAATTCTAATCTAGCATATATATATACTCCTTGATCTTCCTTGATTTGCTGACAGTTAGGTAATCTTCTATCTTCTGAGATAATTTTGATGAGCTTCAAAGTATTTCGAGATATCTTCAAAGATAGGATTTTCCAAATATAGCTCAACAGAAACTGTTTAATGAATACAACAGTTCTTTATTCTTCTAACAGTCTTCAGCTTCAAGGTCTTCAAACAGTTGTAGATGTTTATACTAACAGTTCTCAACTGTTTTCATATTTACAACAAACAGTTGTAAACTGTTTCACCAACCTTCACCAAACAGTTGTCATTTTTATGCTCAATAACTTAGATTATTTCCCAACAAGCTACTCTTCGTAGACTTCAAGGATTAGATGGAAATCCCGCCACAGTCAACCCTGCACCAGCTGTGAACGTGGATGACTCTACTTCTGCAGGATTTGTTCCTACAGTTGTTACAGCCTCAACGGGCAATCTACGTGATCCCGGTCTAGTAACAACTTCAAAAATTTCTATGGTTGCCTCAGAATTTATTTCTAAGGCTGACCTTGAAACTGCTTTATCTGCCGTTCATGCTAAAATTTATGTTGTTAATGAGAAGTTAGACAGGCTCCTGGCGAAACAAGGTCCTGATGTATCTGTGGAGGAGTTGAAATCTCAGTTATATGCAAAGTTGATTTACTTGGAATTGAATACAAGAAATCATATTTTGAAAGTTTTAAGAAAGAAATGAGAGATGTTGATGACGAGCCAGTTATTCAAGGGGAGAATCTCAATGAGGAGGAAGAGGCTGCTCTTAATGCTGCATTGAAAGACTCGCTTGAAACTTGTAAGGCACAGGGGACGAAGAGGAAACATAATGACCAGGATCCAGATCTAGATCATTCTGAGGGGGAGAACCGTGGTATGACTGTGCCTATCACTTCTATATTATCAAAGCTATCTGCTGCTCCTTCTTCACAAAGCAAAGAACCAACACCAAAGAGGGGCAGGAGAAAAGGTAAAGAGAAGATGTAGTTGATTGATGAGGTGGATGAAGCATTTGCTTATCTGCATGAAAATGAGAATGTGTTTGATACATATGGATCATTTGTAACAGAAGTTGGTGAACAAGAAAAGGAACTAACTCTTCAACAACAAATCAGCAAAATAAAAGAAACAAAAATGGTAACAACATCAAGGATTGAAGAGCCTGAGGTAGATGAATCTCCAACTCGTGAGAAGTTCGACATTACAAGTGTTTTAAGGTTGAACAAAGAAGTGGCTGACTTATTTCCTTCAACTCCGGGCGAATTTAGAAAAACTCCAAGAGATTTGTTGAGGGAACAAGATAAACTGGAAAGGTTAAGAAAGATGAAGAGGGGTGCTGAATGGAAAATACCTAAAGGCTACAATCCAGATCCAATCTTAACTACAGGCATGAGAGATGTCAGAAAAGGAGTTGTGTTGACCATAAAGGCCTTGAACAAGACTAATAGAAATTGGAAAGCTTCTGATGTTACTGTTGCCTTTCTGGAAGAAAAGATTCAGGGTATTTACACAGATCAACTACAAGATGAATTACCTGTTAATCTGATGGGAGTCACAGATGTCACTGAAGCTGGTAAAAGGTTGTTATTGAACTGGCATGGGCTCTCAAGGAAAGAAATAGCATCAAAGTTTCCGATAATCAAAGTCAAGTGCACTTTTAGCAAAATTCTCAATGTAATCTGGGTGTACTTTCATGTTCAAAGATCAGTTCAGAAAAACTATGGATTTAGCCAAGTGGACTTGAAACACCTCAGTTTTGCTGACGTTGAATACATACAGGAAGTACTTGAAGCTAAGAAAGATAGTTCTCGGGCAAACTATGCAGGCTATATGATCGTGTTGGACTTTATGAAGCAAAGAATCAGACTTGCTGAAAGAACTGATCTCCAGCTTGGTGTAGAGGTAGATAAAGCAAATATTAATGTATTGAAGCCAAACACCTCTTATCCAAGAATTGACGAGCTTGAAATGTGTCAAACTATTTGGAAGGATGATCAGACTGGTGAGACAGATGATGGTATAGTTTTATTCAATAGTCATAAGGAGAAGTTCTTCCTGAGGATCAACGAACTAAATTCCTATTCAGATGGATATCACTCAGAGTCTGGATGATCAAGATCAGAGAGCGCAACTTCAGCCTCAAGGATGACTTTGATCAATCTGCAAGAGTAAGCCAAACTGAGGTTATAGAGAAGATAGAAGAGAAAATGCAAGAGAGGGCCACTCTTCGTAGATGGCAAAGAATCCTAGGTGAACGAAACTTTGTCTAGATCCAATCAAGGGGGAGATTGTTAGATTTGTATTAATGATTAGATCTAGACAATATTATTGTAATAGAATATGCATTTTAGGGTTAGGGTATAAATACAATGTAACCCTCACCTTTATTGTAACTTTGGCATATTAAATAGAATACACACACTTAAAGATGTTTTTGTAGGAATCCGATTGTTCTTACTTCTGATTGAAGTTTGAATTCCGAGTAGAATTCGAATCCGAGTGTTTTAGTAGGAATCCGATTGTTTTGGTCGAAATCCGATTGCTTGAGTTGGACTTGATGTAATCCGAGTAAAATGAGTCGGAATTGACGTAATCCGGGTAAAATGAGTCGGAATTGATGAATTCCTACTGATTCACAGGTTAAATCCGACTGATTCAAGTCATGAAATCCGACTAAATCATATCCAGATATGAAATTCGAATTTTTCAAGTAAATATATTCCAAATGATTCCAAAACTTCCATATATGATCTCAACTATCAAATAAACAGTTCTAATACATAATATCCCAATTTAAAACACAATAAATCGGATTTTCAATAAATTTTTCTAAGAACTCGAAAAAGCTTCAAACCTCCATTACTCCAAATCTGTTGTTTGTATTAATCTAGAATCGATTGTCGAGTGTTAGATTAATGATTTCCTTCATAATGACCCATAAAACAGCACTTTAAACCCATCAGATATGCGATTTTGATTCCAAACCCGAGAGTGACTTCTTCTTCAAGAAAACTTTGAAACTTGATCAATCCTTTGCTGTTTTGGGGTGTTCTTGCTCGATTCACTACAGAAACCAATCAGAGTTGGCTCTGATACCAATTGTAAGTCAAGAATTAGTAGATTATAGTATGAACTTTGAGAGAATTAGGGCAAAAACACCTTTAAGTGTGTGTATTCTATTTAATATGCCAAAGTTACAATAAAGGTGAGGGTTACATTGAATTTATACCCTAACCCTAAAATGCATATTCTATTACAAAAATATTGTCTAGATCTAATCACTAATACAGATCTAACACATGGACTAACATGTATAATAATTAGCTCATCTTTCGGCCGAGAAGGCACCAACACACACACACTTTGTTTTCTAATTTCCCTGTAAATGAGATATGGTGGCAATTAGGTGGTTAAGCACACACACACACACAATTGACACATCAATTTCCACTAACTCCCTATTTTAATTAATTAATCAATTTTCTAAATTAATAATTAATCACAAGTAAACATGAAATAACACATAACACAATAAGATAATTAAATCCACATAAACAAATATAAATCTCATGATTAGTAAACTAATTACCTTATTAAATCTAGGCCGGTAAAGAGGGTGTTACAAATCTCTCCTCCTTAAGAAGATTCCGTCCTCGGAATCTCTTCGCGCTCAAACAAAGAAGGATAACGGTTCCTCATATCTGCTTCGGTCTCCCAAGTTAAATCAGAGCCCAGACTATGCTTCCATTTGACCAACACCATCGGTATCTGCTTCTTCCTCAACTTAGTTACTTTACCATCAAGTAACTCAATTGGTTCCTCAAAAAGCCTCTGATTTGTATCCACACGAAGATCTTGTATTGGAAGAACCTGTGTTTGATCCTCTACGTTGCACTTTCTCAGGTAACACACGTTGAAAGTGTCATGAATTCCGACTAACTCATCTGGAAGATCTAAAGCAACCGTCTGATCATTCGCTACTTGTTTAATTCTAAAAGGACCAATGTAACGGGGAGCTAACTTCCCGCGTTTACCAAAACAAATAACGCCCTTCCATGGAGAAACTTTTAGATAAACCTTTTCCCCCTCACCAAAAGATACTAGTCGACGATGCGGATCTGCACACATCTTTTGACGATCCCTTGCAGCTTTCAGTTTATCCCGACCAAAAGCTACCTTATCAGCAGTAAGTTGTACTATGTCAGGCCCTGCGAATTGCTTTTCTCCCACCTCTAACCAACAAGTCGGAGTTCTACAAGGACAGCCATATAACACTTCATACGGAGGCATTCCGATACTGGCGTGATAAGAGTTGTTGTAAGAAAATTCAACTAATGGCAGATGTGAATCCCATGAACCCCCAAACTTTAACACACATGCACGAAGCATATCCTCTAAAGTCTGAATAGTTCTTTCTGATTGACCATCTATCTGTGGGTGATAAGCTGTACTCAAATTAACTCTAGATCCCAACTCTTGTTGCAATCTGTTCCAAAAGTTATGACAAAAATCTCAAATCCCGATCTGAGACAATGGAAAGTGGAACTCCATGTCTAGACACTATTTCGTCAATGTATAACTGTGCTAACTTACTCAACGATGCAGTTTCTGCAGTAGCAAGAAAGTGAGCACTCTTGGTTAATCTGTCGACTATAACCCAAATCATATCGTGCCCTCTCTGAGTTCGTGGAAGTTTTGTTATAAAATCCATCGTAATATGATCTCACTTCCACTCGGGAATTTCCAATTGTTTCAAGGACACGTAAGGTTTCTGATGTTCGGCTTTAACCTGAGCACAAATATGACATGTCTCAATGAAATGGGCAATATCCATCTTCATTGCCGGCCACCAGTAAAGAGTTTTCAAATCGTGAAACATTTTCGTACTACCCGGATGTATTGATAATCTGAATTTGTGAGCTTCGTTTAAGATCAACTCCTTCAAATTACCAAACTTTGGCACCCAAACACGTTTATGATAAACCATCAAACCACGTGTTGTCATTTAATCATCAGTTCGCCCTTCAGGTTTTTATCCTTCAAGGCTTCAAGTTGAGCGGATAAAAGTTGATCCACTAAATCTGATTTTATTTCCAAACGCATAAATCTCACTGCTTCCGAGGATCCCTTTCGACTAAGTGCATCCGCAACTACGTTAGCTTTACCCGGATGATACTGAATATCGCAATCATAGTCTTTGATCAATTCCAACCAACGACGTTATCTCATATTTAATTCCTTCTGAGTGAAAACATACTGAAGAATTTTGTGATCAGTTCAAATCGTGCACTTAGTTCTATACAGATAATGTCTCCACAATTTTAATGCATATATCACTACAACTAACTCGAAATCATGAGTTGGATAGTTTTGTTCGTTCGATTTCAATTGCCTAGAAGCGTAAGCAATTACCTTTCCTCTTTGCATTAAAACACATCCCAACCCGGCGTGAGAAACATCACAGTACACAACAAAATCTTCTGAACCTTCTGGTAAAGAAAGTATAGGAGCTTGACACAACAGTTGTTTCAGAGTCTGAAAAACATCTTCCTGAGCTGTACCCCACTGGAACTGTACGTCTTTTCGAGTCAATTTGGTTAACGGACCGGCAAGCTTAGAGAAATCTTTGATAAACCTGCGATAATATCTTGCTAATCCCAGAAAACTATTTATCTCTGTCGGTGTTTTCGGAGCACTCCAGTTTATCACAACTTCAATCTTGGACGGATCCACTTTAATACCCTCTTTGCAAATTACATGCCCTAGAAATTGAACTTCACGTAACCAAAATTCACATTTTGAAAACTTAGCATATAATTTGTTTTCTTTCAATATTTTTAGAACCTGTCTTAAATGTTGATCATGTTCATCCTCTGTCCTAGAATACACCAAGATGTCGTCAATAAATACAATCAAAAATTTGTCTAAAAAGGGTCGGCAGACGCGGTTCATCAAATCCATAAATACAGCAGGAGCATTCATTAAACCAAACGGCATCACAAGAAATTCATAATGACCATACCGAGTACGGAAAGCCGTCTTTGGTATATCCTCTTATGCTACTCTCACCCAATGGTACCCTGATCTCAAATCAATCTTTGAAAAGTATGAAGCCCCTTGAAGCGGATCAAACAAATCATCGATCCTAGGCAACGGATATTTATTCTTGATAGTATTCTTATTCAATTCTGTGTAATCAATACACATACTAAGAGTTCCATCTTTCTTTTTCAAAAATAGCACAGGTGCAGCCCAAGGTGAAGAACTCGGACGAATGAATCCTTTGTCTAGCAGTTCCTGTATCTGAGTCATCATCTCCCGAATCTCTGAAGGGGCTAGACGATACGGAGCTTTCACAATAGGTGTAGTGCCAGGTATTATATCAATCTTATACTCAACTTCTCGAACAGGTAAATCATCTGGAAATACTTCCGGATATTCCGTCACAACTTGGACATCCGTAACTGGTTTCTTCTCCTTCTTCGCATCAATTGCATAAGCCATGTATGACGCACACCCTTTGGCTAGAGATTTTCTAGCCTTCATATACGAGATGATAGGAGAAGATGATTGGGCTCTATCCCCGCGAGCCACGGCATGTGACCTGTCAGCCAAGGGAATAGTGATAAGTTTCTTATGGCACTGAATTCTAGCTTTATGCTGACTTAACCAATCCATGCCTAATACTAAGTCAAACCCCGGTATAGGTATAAATAAATAGTTAACAGGAAAACTAGAACCATCTATATCTATCTGCACCCCAGTCACGGAAGAAGTTACATGCACTAACTTACCATCTGCTATTTCTACTTCTAAAGGAGAAGAAATCAAAATAGCAGGTAGTTTTAGTTTATCACGTAAGGATACCGATATGAAAGATCTATTTGCACCGGAATCAAATAACACACGGGCAGGCACAGAGTTTAACAAAAACATACCCGTGATCATATCATTGTTTCTAGTGGCCTCAGTAACTGTCATCTTAAAGGCTCTCCCTTCCGTAGAAGGTGGAGTCTTTCTCTTCTAACCTGCAGAAGACGATCCCCCGACATTTGCTACCCCTTGCCCCGTCCCCGTTGACTTTTGCTTTGCACAAGCTCTAGCTCTGTGACCCTCTTTGTGACAGTTCCAGAACACATTAGTTTTAAACCGACAGTCTGACGGTTCATGACCAATTTACCCGCAACGCAAACACCGACAAGTCTGCAATGTACACGGACCTATATGACGAGTCTTGCAAGTTCCTGTTGAGAAATTGGCTAAGTCATTGAAAATGTTATACATGCAAAAATCAAAACTGTTAAGACTGTTAATGGATGTTGGGAAGACAGTTCGAAACTGTTAGAAGAATTGGTGAAGAAACAGTATAGAACTGTTAGTGAAGATTGTGAAAACAGTTGTAACCAACAGTTGCTGTGAACTTCAAAGCTGTTATATAGAGTGCAGAACTGTTAGTACAAACTACTACAAATGTTTGAAGACCTTGAAGCCGAAGACTGTTAGAAGAACCAAAACTGTTGCATCCAATAAACAGTTTCGGTTGAGCTAAATATGGAAAACCCTATCTTTGGGGATATCTCGAAATATTTGGAAGATCATCAAGATTATCTCAGAAGATAGAAGATTATCTAACTGTCAGCAAATCAAGGAAGATCAAGGAGTATATAAATGTTAGATTAGAATTTATAATATATGTGTACTCATTGATTATTATTGTTTTGCATTCGTACGTAATTGTTAATTGCTTTCAGAATAGTGCTAAGCCTCAAAGTTTCTCTTTGAAACCTAAGAACAATCTGTGTTCTTCGTCTAACATAATAAGTTAGATTGGTTGTGAAGTTTGCTATTGTAATCATTCTGGTTAATCAATAAAACTACTGTTTGATTGAATTGCTTTGTGTTCAAAACCTTCTTTAATCAATTAAGTGTGATTCCGCAACTTCTTAGTTGATTGTGATCATAGTTAAAAATTAACTTTTATTCAACTCTGATTTGTTATTCAAAAGTTAGTTCTTGTTATTTGATATAATCTATATCCGATCCTGACATTTGCATTCCAAAGAGCAACATTTTCTTTGCAAATGGCTACTAACTTCTTTCTCATAAACTTCAAAGAAATTAATGTTAAACAAAGTTATGTAACCATCCCTGCCCCATTTGTTTGGAAATACTCATCTTGTGTTCTTGAGATGCATGATGATCGAGATATGTTCACCTTGACACAGCACCCAGACCCACGTAGGCCAAATAAAATGACTGACCATTTTCGTATAACAGGTGATTTTGAAAACTTCACTCTCTTCCAAGAGTTGCCTACCAACTGCTGTTTAAGGTTTGACTTGAACCTGTAAGGCACTACAGGCTCAGTAGTGTGGTTCAATGTTCAACGAAATGATGCTGATGATGACCTTTTAGCCTCGGATGATGATGCAGTGGAGGTCATTGTAATCGATGACTAGTTCCATTGCACATCATGGTCTTAGATGATGATGAATTGGCAAGTGCTCATCATCATCATCTGAGTCTAATGGAAGCCATAACCATTAGAGACAAACAACCGTTAGAGAAAGAGATGGGTGTAGAAATTGATGTCAGAAAAGACTGAATTTCGTTGACCCTTGCACAATTAGATAGACAGTACCAACAATGGCTTGTGAAAATACATGTACTTTGTAGTTCATCTGTGTTAAACATGAATAAAATGCATATTTTGTTGATGTCTGTGTTGGCTAATGGTTTGTTTATGATGAATCAGCTTATGATGAGTGTATGAGCTAAGTTTTGTTGACAGTTGCATATATTTTTTTAAACAGTTGTTTGAAATACTACTAACAGTTTTCAACTGTTAGCATATGGCCTGCACAACTGTTAGGCAAAATCCATATGCATCTGAGGGGGAGAAACTCGTCCAATAACAGTGTACTTTCTAACAAAAACAGTCTTCAACTGTTAGTGTGTAGAATGCACAACTGTTAGTCCAAATTCATGATCTTCGAAAAGGGAGTTATTTCTAAATAACAGTTGTTACATCTTATGAAAACAGTTCTTCAACTGTTAGCGTTATTTTTGTCCGTCAACTGTTAAGTTACTAAAGGGTGTTTTGGTCTTTGCAGAATTTTGAGGATGTTTGAATTGCATCTAATATTCAAAACATATATAAGGCAATTCCCTCCTCACCAGTTCATTCACTCGTTCTGAACTTTGATCAAACGCTAAAACCCTAGAATTTTGCTCTCAAATCATAATGGCTCCCCTTCCATTTGTCAAAGAACACAATATGCTTGCCTTCCTTACAAAACCTGCTGATCTTACTGCTTTCCACGACATGATTGACTATCTCTCGATGTCAACTCTACACACTGCTCTCACCATAAACCAAACCATTTACACTTCTCATATTGATCAGTTTTGGAAACATGCTACCCTTCGAACAACTGATGAAGTGCAATGGATTGATTCCACTGTTGATGGTTTGAATGTTTCAATCTCTGAGGACTCCATCCTCCAACTTCTTCAACTTCATGATCGCGATGGTGAGTATTCTGATTCTGTTTCCCTAGACTTTGTGCATACCGAGTTGGTTAGGCTTGGGTATGAGGGCCCTAGGGGCAAGGGTACCTTCTACAAGGGACATTTTTGCACACATTGGAAGTATTTGATTCATACTCTCCAGCAGTGTGTAAGTCCTAAATGCACAGTGTGGAACGAGTTCGGAAGCAACATTGCATTGGCCTTAATCTGTTTGGCCAACAATCGTTGTTTCAACTTTTCAAAACATATTTTTAATGGCATGGTAAAACATCTCGGGACCAAATATGGTCTCTTTTTTATGTACCCGCGATTTGTGCAAGTTTTGTTAAACTTTTTTATGCCAAATCTTAAAGCACACAAGAGGGTCCTAATTCCCTCAGCTCATGTAGCCTCCACATTGAGCAAGTTGATGGTTAATGGGAAGAATTTCTCAGGTGCCATAACTCCACCACTCTCTACAACGGTGGAGTTTCTTTCAAGAAACAGAGCTGCCAGGGGTGAGCATGAAGCCCAACTTATTGCTACACCACCACCTTTGGAACCCACAGCTCACGATACTCAAATAATCCCCTCTACTACCTTTGAAAGAGCTACAACACAAGCCCCTGCACTAAAAACATTTCAAAAGAAGAGGAAAAGAACTGTTGGTGCTCCTTCCACCACAGTTCATGACACTGAAACTGTTAGCCCTGCACAGGTGCATTCACCTGTGCAGAATATCGAAAGGGAACCATTCGTGCTGTCTCACAGGCACAATGAGGAGGTGATCACTCTATTAGAGGGTGATCATGTGGTTTTTGAGGCTGACACTACTGTTTTATCCGCAAGGGATGAACATAACAGGGTTAACATAACTAAGACCTCAGCCACGGCAACAGAGGCTGGTCAAATAGCTTCTGGAAATCCCCAGTACTAAGAACAGAGGGGTACTAGTGAGGGATCTTCTAGAAGTGAACCACCAGTTCTATATGCCGATGATATGTTCACAGTGGCAACATTGGCTGACATTGAGGCAAGTATGAAACTTAAAGCATTGACGAATCCTGATCTTCTACCATTTGTTGCTGCTTTCCTCTATCTCAAAAAGAGGAATTTCCAATATGACAAGCTTCTGACAAAGCATAATGAGCTAATTATCAAGCAGGATCAATAAATCAAATTTTTTTCAGCTTCTTTGAAGAAGGCTACTGATGTCCTTCACGCACATGATCAAATGCTCCAAAAATCTTCTACTCGTGCCAGACCCTCCTCTCAAACAGTTCCAATCAATAAGGGGGAGAAATCTTTAAAGCCAAAAAGCAGTTGCTAAAACAGTTGCACCAGTTGAACTAACAGTTGCATCTAGTACACAAACAGTTGCAGCTGAACGCACAACAGTTGCACCAATTGAACAAACAGTTGCAAGTGTTCAACAAGTGGAAGAAGAAGAAGAAAGGTTGTCAGCTGTGGATAGAGTGTTGATTAACAAGATGATCATGACAGGAGACTATCCAACAACCGAGGTTTTTAAAACATGGTCTAAAGTTAAACAAAATCATTTGATTGAAATAGGTGCTCAAACTCTGAATATCAGCACATTCAAGATGACACAAAAGATTGATGATGGATGGTTGGATGGAAAAGTGTCGAAGCTGGAACCACTTGCACCTAAGCCAGGGTTTAAAGGCATTGCAATTATTGAAGGAAAGAAAGATGAAAGGATGCCCCCTGTGCTAGGTAAGGGAAAGGAAGTTGTGGTTGATATTCCCAAGCTCAAGTTAACAAAAGAACAACAATAAGAACATGATAGGGAATTAGCATAAAGGTTGAATGCTGAGCTTGTACAGCAAGAAAAGAAAGATCATGATCTAGCTCAACAACTAGCTGCTGAATTTACACAAGAGTTGAAAAGAAAAAGCCCCAAACAGTCCAAAAGCCCCAAACATTCCAAAAGTCTGAAGAAAAAGCTAAAGCTGAAAAGGTTCAAACCATTCTTCAAGACAGACTAAGTGTGGAGATTGCAGAAAGAATTGAAAAATTAGAAAAAGAGCAGCTTGGTCAAAAATCCCACATTACTGAGTGGAGATTTGAATTTTTGAGGGTAGAGACTGGAAAGCAAGGATTTACTATTGTCAGGGAACTGGAACCAATTGAAAGTTATTCCAGTTTCTTACATATGATGGATTGTGTGACAAGGAGAGACATACAGGAGATGTATGCATATGGAGTAAGTCACTATGGCGGGGCAGCTGAGGTTGAAGTAAAAGTCTTGATGATGCACTTATCTAGTATATGTAATCCACTGGGAGTTATGCCCATGTTGATAAGTGATGAAAGATTTCCAATCATTACTGTGAAAGTATATGAAAGATCAAGGGTGTATCAAATGGTGATGGGAAATGCTCAAACTCAGTGGTTTGATCTTGAGTTCATCGAGCAGAGTAAACCAAAGCTAATGTATATGTTGAAAGCAAGGTTTTATGGCCCTGCACAAGTGAAGGAAGATCTGATGAAGAGATTGAAGAAGAGATTGGAGCTTATACAGTAAAAAAAAATGTAATTTTTCTATCTCTTGAATTTTTGATTGTAACAGTTTGATTTTGCATGCAATTATAAATGTGTTCTTTACTTATGTTAATTTGTCTATGATTGAACCCTTAAAACAAACAACTTAATTGTATTGTTCAATACTTTAAGTTAGGGGGAGATTGTTGGGAAATTGGCTAAGTCATTGAAACTGTTATACATGCAAAAATCAAAACTGTTAAGACTGTTAATGGATGTTGGGAAGACAGTTCGAAACTGTTAGAATATTTGGTGAAGAAACAGTTTAGAACTGTTAGTGAAGATTGTGAAAACAGTTGTAACCAACAGTTGCTGTGAACTTCAAAGCTGTTATATTGAGTTCAGAACTGTTAGTACAAACTACTACAACTCTTTGAAGACCTTGAAGCAGAAGACTGTTAGAAGAACAAAAACTGTTGCATCCAATGAACAGTTTCGGTTGAGCTAAATATGGAAAACCCTATCTTTGGGGATATCTCGAAATATTTGGAAGATCATCAAGATTATCTCAGCAGATAGAAGATTACCTAACTGTCAGCAAATCAAGGAAGATCAAGGAGTATATAAATGCTAGATTAGAATTTATAATATATGTGTACTCATTGATTATTATTGTTTTGCATTCGTGCGTAATTGTTAATTGCTTTCAGAATAGTGCTAAGCCTCTATGTTTCTCTTTGAAACCTAAGAACAATCTGTGTTCTTCGTATAACATAATAAGTTAGATTGGGAGTGAAGTTTGCTATTGTAATCATTCTGGTTAATCAATAAAACTACTGTTTGATTGAATTGCTTTGTGTTCATAACCTTCTTTAATCAATTAAGTGTGATTCCGCAACTTCTTAGTTGATTGTGATCATAGTTAAAGATTATCTTTTATTCAACTCTGATTTGTTATTCAAAGTTAGTTCTTGTTATTTGATATAATCTATATCTGATCCTGACAAATATGGTAAAACATCTCGGGACCAAATATGGTCTCTTTTTTATGTACCCGCGATTTGTGCAAGTTTAGTTAAACTTTTTTATGCCAAATCTTAAAGCACACAAGAGGGTCTTAATTCCCTCTGCTCATGTGGCCTCCACATTGAGCAAGTTGATGGTTAATGGGAAGAATTTCTCAGGTGCCATAACTCCACCACTCTCTGCAATGGTGGAGTTTCTTGAAAGAAACAGAGCTGCCATGGGTGAGCATGAAGCCCAACTTATTGCTACACCACCACCTCTAGAACCCACAGCTTACGATACTCAAATAATCCCCTCTGCTACCTTTGAAAGAGCTACAACACAAGCCCTTGCACTAAAAACATTTCAAAAGAAGAGGAAAAGAGATGTTGGTGCTCCTTCCACCATAGTTCATGAAACTGAAACTGTTAGCCCTGCACAGGTGCTTTCACCTGTGCAGAATATCGAAAGGGAACCATTCATGCTGTCTCCCAGGCACAATGAGGAGGTGATCACTCCATTAGAGGGTGATCATGTGGTTTTTGAGGCTGACACTACTGTTTTATCCGCAAGGGATGAACAGGACAGGGTTAACATAACTAAGACCTCAGCCACGGCAACAGAGGCTGGTCAAACAGTTTATGGAAATCCCCAGTACCAAGAACAGAGGGGTACTGGTGAGGGATATTCTAGAAGTGAACCACCAGTTCTATCTGCCGATGATATGTTCACAGTGGCAACACTGGCTGACATTGAGGCAAGTATGAAACTTAAAGCATTGACGAATCCTGATCTTCTACCATTTGTTGCTGCTTTCCTCTATCTCAAAAAGAGGAATTTCCAATATGACAAGCTTCTGACAAAGCATAATGAGCTAATTATCAAGCAGGATCAACAAATCAAATTTTTGTCAGCTTCTTTGAAGAAGGCTACTGATGTCCTTCACGCACATGATCAAATGCTCCAAAAATCTTCTACTCGTGCCAGACACTCCTCTCAAACAGTTCCAATCAATAAGGGGGAGAAATCTTTAAAGCCAAAAACAGTTGCTGAAATAGTTGCACCAGTTGAACTAACAGTTGCATCTAGTACACAAACAGCTGCAGCTGAAGGCACAACAGTTGCACCAATTGAACAAACAGTTGCAAGTGTTCAACAAGTGGAAGAAGAAGAAGAAGAAAGGTTGTCAACTGTGGATAGAGTGTTGATTAACAAGATGATCATGACAGGAGACTATCCAACAACCGAGGTTTTTAAAACATGGTCTAAAGTTAAACAAAATCATTTGATTGAAATAGGTGCTCAAACTCTGAATATCAGCACATTCAAGATGGCACAAAAGATTGATGATGGATGGTTGGATGGAAAAGTGTCGAAGCTGGAACAACTTGCACCTAAGCCAGGGTTTAAAGGCATTTCAATTAATGAAGGAAAGAAAGATGAAAGGATGCCCCCTGTGCTAGGTAAGGGAAAGGAAGTTATGGTTGATATTCCCAAGCTCAAGCTCACAAAAGAACAACAAGAAGAGCATGATAGGGAATTATCACAAAGGTTGAATGTTAAGCTTGTACAGAAAGAAAAGAAAGATCATGATCTAACTCAACAACTAGCTGCTGAATTTACACAAAAGTTGAATGAAGAAGAAAGGCAGAAAAAGGCTGGTAAGGGAGTAAAAAGAAAAAGAGTTGTAAAGAAGAAAACAGTCCCACCTCCCAAGCCAGTAGTTGAAAAGAAAAAGCCCCAAACAGTCCAAAAGCCCCAAACATTCCAAAAGTCTGAAGAAAAAGCTAAAGCTGAAAAGGTTCAAACCATTCTTCAAGACAGACTAAGTGTGGATATTGTAGAAAGAATTGAAAAATTAGAAAAAGAGCAGCTTGGTCAAAAATCCCACATTACTAAGTGGAGATTTGAATTTTTGAGGGTAGAGACTGGAAAGCAAGGATTTACTATTGTCAGGGAACTGGAACCAATTGAAAGTTATTCCAGTTTCTTACATATGATGGATTGTGTGACAAGGAGAGACATACAGGAGATGTATGCATATGGAGTAAGTCACTATGGCGGGGCAGCTGAGGTTGAAGTAAAAGTATTGATGATGCACTTATCTAGTATATGTAATCCACTGGGAGTTATGCCCATGTTGATAAGTGATGAAAGATTTCCAATCATTACTGTGAAAGTATATGAAAGATCAAGGGTGTATCAAATGGTGATGGGAAATGCTCAAACTCAGTGGTTTGATCTTGAGTTCATCGAGCAGAGTAAACCAAAGCTAATGTATATGTTGAAAGCAAGGTTTTATGTCCCTGCACAAGTGAAGGAAGATCTGATGAAGAGATTGAAGAAGAGATTGGAGCTTATACAGTGAAAGAAAATGTAATTTTTCTATCTCTTGAATTTTTTATTGTAACAGTTTGATTTTGCATGCAATTATAAATGTGTTCTTTACTTATGTTAATTTGTCTATGATTGAACCCTTAAAACAAACAACTTAATTGTATTGTTCAATACTTTAAGTTAGGGGGAGATTGTTGGGAAATTGGCTAAGTCATTGAAACTGTTATACATGCAAAAATCAAAACTGTTAAGACTGTTATGGATGTTGGGAAGACAGTTCGAAACTGTTAGAAGATTTGGTGAAGAAACAGTTTAGAACTGTTAGTGAAGATTGTGAAAACAGTTGTAACCAACAGTTGCTGTGAACTTCAAAGCTGTTATATTGAGTTCAGAACTGTTAGTACAAACTACTACAACTGTTTGAAGACCTTGAAGCCGAAGACTGTTAGAAGAACAAAAACTGTTGCATCCAATGAACAGTTTCGGTTGGCTAAATATGGAAAACCCTATCTTTGGGGATATCTCGAAATATTTGGAAGATCATCAAGATTATCTCAGCAGATAGAAGATTACCTAACTGTCAGCAAATCAAGGAAGATCAAGGAGTATATAAATGCTAGATTAGAATTTATAATATATGTGTACTCATTGATTATTATTGTTTTGCATTCGTGCGTAATTGTTAATTGCTTTCAGAATAGTGCTAAGCCTCTATGTTTCTCTTTGAAACCTAAGAACAATCTGTGTTCTTCGTATAACATAATAAGTTAGATTGGGAGTGAAGTTTGCTATTGTAATCATTCTGGTTAATCAATAAAACTACTGTTTGATTGAATTGCTTTGTGTTCATAACCTTCTTTAATCAATTAAGTGTGATTCCGCAACTTCTTAGTTGATTGTGATCATAGTTA
This sequence comes from Pulicaria dysenterica, assembly GCA_947179395.2. NCBI lineage: Eukaryota > Viridiplantae > Streptophyta > Magnoliopsida > Asterales > Asteraceae > Pulicaria > Pulicaria dysenterica. The sequence goes on from OX359289.1 coordinate 82,849,036, forward strand.
AAGATTAACTTTTATTCAACTCTGATTTGTTATTCAAAGTTAGTTCTTGTTATTTGATATAATCTATATCCGATCCTGACAAATATGGTAAAACATCTCGGGACCAAATATGGTCTCTTTTTGATGTACCCGCGATTTGTGCAAGTTTAGTTAAACTTTTTTATGCCAAATCTTAAAGCACACAAGAGGGTCTTAATTCCCTCTGCTCATGTGGCCTCCACATTGAGCAAGTTGATGGTTAATGGGAAGAATTTCTCAGGTGCCATAACTCCACCACTCTCTGCAATGGTGGAGTTTCTTTCAAGAAACAGAGCTGCCATGGGTGAGCATGAAGCCCAACTTATTGTTACACCACCACCTCTAGAACCCACAGCTTACGATACTCAAATAATCCCCTCTGCTACCTTTGAAAGAGCTACAACACAAGCCCCTGCACGAAAAACATTTCAAAAAAAGAGGAAAAGAGATGTTGGTGCTCCTTCCACCATAGTTCATGAAACTGAAACTGTTAGCCCTGCACAGGTGCTTTCACCTGTGCAGAATATCGAAAGGGAACCATTCATGCTGTCTCCCAGGCACAATGAGGAGGTGATCACTCCATTAGAGGGTGATCATGTGGTTTTTGAGGCTGACACTACTGTTTTATCCGCAAGGGATGAACAGGACAGGGTTAACATAACTAAGACCTCAGCCACGGCAACAGAGGCTGGTCAAACAGTTTATGGAAATCCCCAGTACCAAGAACAGAGGGGTACTGGTGAGGGATATTCTAGAAGTGAACCACCAGTTCTATCTGCCGATGATATGTTCACAGTGGCAACACTGGCTGACATTGAGGCAAGTATGAAACTTAAAGCATTGACGAATCCTGATCTTCTACCATTTGTTGCTGCTTTCCTCTATCTCAAAAAGAGGAATTTCCAATATGACAAGCTTCTGACAAAGCATAATGAGCTAATTATCAAGCAGGATCAACAAATCAAATTTTTGTCAGCTTCTTTGAAGAAGGCTACTGATGTCCTTCACGCACATGATCAAATGCTCCAAAAATCTTCTACTCGTGCCAGACACTCCTCTCAAACAGTTCCAATCAATAAGGGGGAGAAATCTTTAAAGCCAAAAACAGTTGCTGAAACAGTTGCACCAGTTGAACTAACAGTTGCATCTAGTACACAAACAGCTGCAGCTGAAGGCACAACAGTTGCACCAATTGAACAAACAGTTGCAAGTGTTCAACAAGTGGAAGAAGAAGAAGAAGAAAGGTTGTCAACTGTGGATAGAGTGTTGATTAACAAGATGATCATGACAGGAGACTATCCAACAACCGAGGTTTTTAAAACATGGTCTAAAGTTAAACAAAATCATTTGATTGAAATAGGTGCTCAAACTCTGAATATCAGCACATTCAAGATGGCACAAAAGATTGATGATGGATGGTTGGATGGAAAAGTGTCGAAGCTGGAACAACTTGCACCTAAGCCAGGGTTTAAAGGCATTTCAATTAATGAAGGAAAGAAAGATGAAAGGATGCCCCCTGTGCTAGGTAAGGGAAAGGAAGTTATGGTTGATATTCCCAAGCTCAAGCTCACAAAAGAACAACAAGAAGAGCATGATAGGGAATTATCACAAAGGTTGAATGTTAAGCTTGTACAGAAAGAAAAGAAAGATCATGATCTAGCTCAACAACTAGCTGCTGAATTTACACAAAAGTTGAATGAAGAAGAAAGGGAGAAAAAGGCTGGTAAGGGAGTAAAAAGAAAAAGAGTTGTAAAGAAGAAAACAGTCCCACCTCCCAAGCCAGTAGTTGAAAAGAAAAAGCCCCAAACAGTCCAAAAGCCCCAAACATTCCAAAAGTCTGAAGAAAAAGCTAAAGCTGAAAAGGTTCAAACCATTCTTCAAGACAGACTAAGTGTGGAGATTGCAGAAAGAATTGAAAAATTAGAAAAAGAGCAGCTTGGTCAAAAATCCCACATTACTGAGTGGAGATTTGAATTTTTGAGGGTAGAGACTGGAAAGCAAGGATTTACTATTGTCAGGGAACTGGAACCAATTGAAAGTTATTCCAGTTTCTTACATATGATGGATTGTGTGACAAGGAGAGACATACAGGAGATGTATGCATATGGAGTAAGTCACTATGGCGGGGCAGCTGAGGTTGAAGTAAAAGTCTTGATGATGCACTTATCTAGTATATGTAATCCACTGGGAGTTATGCCCATGTTGATAAGTGATGAAAGATTTCCAATCATTACTGTGAAAGTATATGAAAGATCAAGGGTGTATCAAATGGTGATGGGAAATGCTCAAACTCAGTGGTTTGATCTTGAGTTCATCGAGCATAGTAAACCAAAGCTAATGTATATGTTGAAAGCAAGGTTTTATGGCCCTGCACAAGTGAAGGAAGATCTGATGAAGAGATTGAAGAAGAGATTGGAGCTTATACAGTCAAAGAAAATGTAATTTTTCTATCTCTTGAATTTTTTATTGAAACAGTTTGATTTTGCATGCAATGATAAATGTGTTCTTTACTTATGTTAATTTGTCTATGATTGAACCCTTAAAACAAACAACTTAATTGTATTGTTCAATACTTTAAGTTAGGGGGAGATTGTTGGGAAATTGGCTAAGTCATTGAAACTGTTATACATGAAAAAATCAAAACTGTTAAGACTGTTAATAGATGTTGGGAAGACAGTTCGAAACTGTTAGAAGAATTGGTGAAGAAACAGTTTAGAACTGTTAGTGAAGATTGTGAAAACAGTTGTAACCAACAGTTGCTATGAACTTCAAAGCTGTTATATAGAGTTCAGAACTGTTAGTACAAACTACTAGAACTGTTTGAAGACCTTGAAGCCGAAGACTGTTAGAAGAACCAAAACTGTTGCATCCAATGAACAGTTTCGGTTGAGCTAAATATGGAAAACCCTATCTTTGGGGATATCTCGAAATATTTGGAAGATCATCAAGATTATCTCAGAAGATAGAAGATTACCTAACTGTCAACAAATCAAGGAAGATCAAGGAGTATATAAATGCTAGATTAGAATTTATAATATATGTGTACTCATTGATTATTATTGTTTTGCATTCGTACGTAATTGTTAATTGCTTTCAGAATAGTGCTAAGCCTCTAAGTTTCTCTTTGAAACCTAAGAACAATCTGTGTTCTTCGTCTAACATAATAAGTTAGATTGGGGGTGAAGTTTGCTATTGTAATCATTCTGGTTAATCAATAAAACTACTGTTCGATTGAATCTCTTTGTGTTCAAAACCTTCTTTAATCAATTAAGTGTGATTCCGCAACTTCTTAGTTGATTGTGATCATAGTTAAAGATTAACTTTTATTCAACTCTGATTTGTTATTCAAAAGTTAGTTCTTGTTATTTGATATAATCTATATCCGATCCTGATAGTTCCACACCAAGGCTTTCCCTGATTTGACCCTGAACCTTTAGATTTCTGATCACCTCTATTCTGATTGTTCTGCCATTTGCCTTTTCCCTGATTCCTACTTTGGTTCCCACTAGACTTATGAGAGGACTCCTTCTCTCGATTCAATTTTTTCCTAGCTTTCACATCTCCTTCAGCAGCTCTGGCTATTGTGAATGCTTGAACCAGCGATGTTGCCATCCAAGTGTTACCCCGGTATTCAGGCAATAAGGCTTGAACAAAATGTTCAATCTGAGCAGGTTCATCAGGCACCCACTGCTTTGCAAATCTTAGGGTCTCGTTGAACTTAGCGATCAATTCATCCCCGAACATCTTATCATTCTGAGCTTAATCCATGAATTCTCGTTTCACCTTTGCCAGATCAAAAGCATTACAGAAGTGTTCACAAAACTTTCTCTGAAATTGATCCCAAGTTACAGAGTTCAAAGTTTCCCTGGAGAGATGAGCTGTTAGAGAATCCCACCATGATGTGTAGGACCGCTGGGGGATGGGGTTCTAAACTAAACTAAAACACCCTAATGCTAGGACTGATCTAGGATGAGAAATAGTGCGGAATTTCTATTTCCCAAACCTCCTAAGGATTCTAAGATCTGCTTAGGTGTCCGGCACACAGTAACACTAAGAAACACACAGAGTAGAAACAAGAACAAACTCTAAGAACTCACACAGAGATGCTTAAGGCTGCCCTTGGTTTTCGTATTTATCACTAAGATTACGAATTACGAGGTCAAAGTCGCGATTACTAAGGCTTAAGGTTGGATAAGGTCGATTACGAAAGCTCCCGGTTGATTACCTGTCAAATTAGTCGATTACCCGCGAACTCATGAAGTTAATCAGCGGTTAACAGATATTTATAGTGTACTTAAATTCACTACGCACGTAATGTATCACACTTCGTACGAAGTGAGTCCAGTACGCACGTACTGGTTATATTAATAATAATTAATTAACTTTTAACCGACCTAATCACTGCACGCGTAGTGAGCTCCACTACGCACGTATTGAGACTGACTTCGCACGTGGTGATTTCTCACACAAACTTAAACTTCCAAACACACATCAACACATGATTAAGTACGTGTAAGCTTAAGATCATCACAAAGAATCACTGAGAATATATATACACGCAAACAATTAATCAAAACACATTTGAATTAACATTTCATGTATGTATTTGATTGATAAGAACTAGGGATTCACAATTATGCACCAACAAACTCCCCCTAAGACCTAGTTCTATCAATAACCATTGCACTAAGCAAAATTTACACAAAGTAAAATGCACAAAGCAAAATGCACACAGCAAAATGCAAAACGAATACCTTTCGTCATGCCCTTACCTGCACTACGCACGATGTGAGCTGTAACTCGTGCTTAGTGGGGTTCCATTTCGCATGTAATGAGTTTCTCATCTGTGAACCTTAATTACTGTTAGTACTGCACTCAGCAATAAACTGTCAGTAACTTCAAGATCACTTATAAACATTTAAGCAAAACACATCAAAGTGAGATGAAGGAAATGTAAACAGAACAAATCACACTAAGAGAAAATAGAACATACTAGAACTCTTTTTGTATTTTTCTGATAATAAAGGAAAATAAATGCGAATGTAAACTATGAACTAATTAAATACTAAAGAACAGAATAACCAAAACAAAAGGAATTGCATAAATTAAATTACTGAAATTAAATCTTTTTGTGAGAAGGTTCCAAGATGGAATCAGTACCAGCACATCTATACTTAGTTATCATTCATTTCAGAACCTTAGGCACAAACATACTCTCTCAATTTCTGTCTGTCAATCTAACTTTCCTCAGATAATGACAGATTTGATTTCAACATTTTCTGATTATCTAGAACTGAGTACATGGTTAAGACTGTCTCTTTTAAAATCTCACAGTGTTTTGACTCACTCAGTAGGATGCACAACTTGAGTACCCAACCACCATGCTTATGTGCTTTGTGATTTTGTCAACGCATTTTATGCTCTTTGACATGGAGGTCAATTTTTCACCTCTTCTGATAATTTTGTTGAGCTTTTGTCACTGCATTTTATGCTCTTTGACAATTCAACACTAATAGATCAATATAGCTTTTGTCACTGCATTTTATGCTCTTTGACAATTCAACATGGATAGATCAATGTATCTATTTCTTTTGACATCTCAGATTGGGGTCAATTTTTCACCCTCTTTTTACATTTTGCTCATTGTCAACTAACACATTTGGCATGATAGTAGGTGTGTGCACCAGACTTAGTTAGTCTCAACTGTTATTGACTTGTAGACTTGGAATGTCTCGATAGTTTGAATCTTTGATGGATTTTCACATGCATAACCACTTGTCAGCCTAGACTCTCATCATATGCCTTACACGCCATCTGTTTCTCATCTGATTTGACTCAAATTTTCAGACAGTTTTCTCAAGAATATGTACATGCCTTCAGTCCTAATTTTACTAGACATACTTTGTATTGAAAGCCAGTGTACCATCATTTTCCATTTGAGTTGGATCAACTTCTCATTTTTGTTTTTCTGATTTTTTTTTTTTTTTTGTATTTTCTAAGTTTTCTGAACTATCTCCCCCTAAAATACCAAAGAAACTAAAACCTAAGAAAATAGAAACGCAAAGACACACAGAAAATAAACTGAAAGACAAAAGAACAATTTAGTCACACAGAAAATGGACACACAGTCACAAATACCTCACACTTGATTATAGCGGTTGACACCCTTCACATAGAAGAAAGAATTAGAAAGCATTAGGAACCCAAGCCCGAATAGTCATGGGTTTCCCGTCTTCTCCAATCACTGGAAGTTTCATCCAAGTTCCAGTCTTCTCAGCAGCATTGCTGAACCTGTCACTCGAATCCTTAGGCATTTGAACACACAGTTTGTTAGTCCACTTAGAAATCTGATTGAGCAAAGATTTTCTTTTGCTAACAACTTCGGGATTTTTAGATTTTCTTATGGTATCCCCGTTTGTCCTTTGATGCTGAACTGGAAGAGTTGAGTTTTGATTGTTTTTAGTAAACGTTTTATTCTTTTGAAAAGTCTCAACTTTCCTGTTACATCGCTGATGTGGCTGCTGATCACACTCGTAACTGAGGTGACCAGGTCTCCTGCACACATAGCAAATCCTGTCTGGATTTTGCTTTGTAGGACCTTTCGACATCCTTTGAGATCGATACCCTAACCCTTGATGTTTGGGTAATAGTTTGACCTCTTGGTACGGACGGGTATCAGGAGACTTTACACCCTCCTTTTCAAATTTCCGAAGGGCATCGCGGATACGATGCATCAACGGATCTTTCACATTAGAACTTGCCAACAGTTCTCTTATGCCTGGTTCAGCCTTTTTAATTTCTTCTTGCTTAACCTCATTCTTCTGAGGCTCACCCACATTCTCGTGTAACTTTAAATCCTCTTTTGGGGTTGATGCAGAAGATTCATCAACCTTTGTGAGTAGTGGGTCAGATTCAGAGTGAACGTCATCATTCACCAGTTGATTTAACACTGGTGGTGGACATTTAGAGTATAACTTCTTGTTCTTTTCTGAATCAGTACGTTGACCTCTCTGATCGATTATGTACTCAAATAAGTAAGAAGACGTGGAATAACTTTTGAGTTTTTGACTCAGAGTCTCATAATCGACCTTTGAAGTAGCAAGGTCTCGTTTCAGCTTATCAATCTCATTTATGTAAAACACTATAGCATCCTGTTTATTTAACAGAGCCACACCTAGTTCATGCACCTGTTTGCCTAAACTTTCATTCTTTTCTTTCAACTGTTTTTCTCTTTCTTTTATCAACAGGTTTTTATCTAACTTAGATGTGAGCTCTGAAATTGTAGACTTTAGGAACACTATCTGTTTTACATAATCATTACAAGAACCACAAGGTAAGCCAAAAGTACATACCTTTTCCTCGGATGATTGACCACAACTACACAACTTTTGGTTTGACTCATTGGCACGAACTTTCACTGGTGTCTTTTCTGCAGCTGGAACCGAGGCTGGTTCATCATCAATACTGGCAATTGATTCTTCCTCACTTGAGTAACTTTCGGTCTCGGATTGAGAATCTTCATTCAACACATGAACATTTGCCACATTAATATCAGCACCATCATTCCCAAATTGTACTGACCAGTCAATTCCCTCGTCCTTTTGAACAACTGCCATTGCCTTAGCCGGTTTTGGAGTTGATTCAGACTTTATGGTTGAAGAGGAAAATGATCTACTGCCAGGACTGGTTTTGAAAGGATACTTCGGTCCCATACTCTTCGGCTTATCACATTCTCTCGCGAAATGACCTTTTTCACCGCAATTATAGCATGTTACCGCAGACTTATCAAAACCAAGTTTGGTATCCTTTGTTGCTGATATTTGCTTTCCTGTTCTTTTCTCATATGCTCTCGCCCTCCTGACTAAGTTAGCATATGACCAGAGGATATCTTGTCTTTCCATCTCATCATCATCGATCTGGTCATAGTCCTCTTGTGTCAGATGAGCATTACCAATCTTCCCCTTCAGTAGATCATCATAAGAGGAGACTTCAGGTGTAGATCTACCAGAATCATTTACATTACTCACATGTGTTTTTACTTCATCTGCGCTCCCATACTTGAAATGCTCGACATTGAATCCAGAAGTAGACACAGTATAGGATGGCCCAGAAGATGAGGCTTCAGGTGTAGATCTGCCAGAATCATTTACATTACTCACATAGGCAGATTGTAAAGGAGCATTTGAAGAAGTGGATGACGATACAGGTGTTCCAGAGTAGTAGAGAGAAGGATTTTGTTGATAACTGGACATGGATCCAAATTTTGTTCCTCCTGCTCTTGCTCTTTCAACTTTGTGATGAAATCATTTAGATCCATCCCGTCAAAACCACCACTGTTCTTCAATATCATAATAAATGGCCGCCAGCTCTTGGGCAAAGCTTTTGCCAAAATTTCCACCTGCTGCTTCTCTGGAACAGTAACACCCAGACTGTCCAGTTCACTAAGAAGATGATTATATCTTGTAATGAGAGAAGGAATTTTTTCATCTCTAGTAGCCATGAAATGATCTAATTCCTTTCTCAATTGACTTGCTTTCAATTCCTTGAGGGCGGCATTTCCCTCATTTCTCTTCTCTAGTGCTCTCCACAGGCTGTGGGAAGTTTTATATCTTCTGAATTGATGGAAAATCTCATTAGGAATCGCCTGGATTAATTGAGCATAGGCCTTCTTCTCTGCATCATGACTGCTCTTCTGTTCAACAGTCATTCCATCATAGGGGGTTTCAATATTTCCCTCTCCCTTGGGAACCATATAATCGGTGCTTATTGCCCTCCGAAGTCTACAGTCAAGGCCATCGAGGAATATTTCGAACCTGGGCTTCCACATAGGATAGTCTTCCATGGTTAACAGTTTAGGTACTTTATTGGCACTCCCCATTTCACTGTCTAGCAATAAGTTATTTAAAACTGTTGTCTGTTTTGATGCCATTTCAGTAATCAAGAGCTGAGAACACACAGACTGAAATTAGGATTTTATAGACCACACAGATTCAATACGCACGGAGTGGGAAGGCACTTCGCACGAACACACAACACAACGCACGAAGCACACAGTACTACGCACGAAGTAGAAGACCTACGTACGGACTGACACGAAAACACACTGACTTTACTACGCACGAACTGAGAACTCTACCACGCACGAACTGGAACCTAGGACGCACGGAGTGAAGATGGTACGCACGAAGCAACAAAATAATTTTTAAAGACAAAGTAAACCACACAGACTCAACTCGCACGAACTGGATACACCACGCACGCGTTGAGGAACTACTACGCACGGAATGAACACACAGTCAATCGAAGAGTCTAGAAGATCTACGACACACTTCGCACGCACTAAGATCACTACGCACGCACAGGGAATCACTTCGCACGGGTAAAATGCAAACAGATTAACGTAAAAACACGACCTTTTTAACGCAAAACGACCTATTTTCGACCTACTAACTGGTTTAAAACGACGAAAAGGACAAACACACAGGCCTAATCGACACCTAGATCACGAAATCCTAAAGGAATAGTGATCAACCAAAGCACAAGGCTCTGATACCACTTTGTAGGACCGCTAGGGGATGGGGTTCTAAACTAAACTAAAACTCCCTAATGCTTGGACTGATCTAGGATGAGAAATAGTGCGGAATTTCTATTTCCCAAACCTCCTAAGGATTCTAAGATCTGCTTAGGTGTCCGGCACACCGTAACACTAAGAAACACACAGAGTAGAAACAAGAACAAACTCTAAGAACTCACACAGAGATGCTTAAGGCTGCCCTTGGTTTTCGTATTTATCACTAAGATTACGAATTACGAGGTCAAAGTCGCGATTACTAAGGCTTAAGGTCGGATAAGGTCGATTACGAAGGCTCCTGGTTGATTACCTGTCAAATTAGTCGATTACCCGCGAACTCATGAAGTTAATCAGCGGTTAAGAGATATTTATAGTGTACTTAAATTCACTACGCACGTAATGTATCACACTTCGTACGAAGTGAGTCCAGTACGCACGTACTGGTTATATTAATAATAATTAATTAACTTTTAACCGACCTAATCACTGCGCGCGTAGTGAGCTCCACTACGCACGTAGTGAGACTGACTTCGCACGTGGTAATTTCTCACACAAACTTAAACTTCCAAACACACATAATCACATGATTAAGTACTTGTAAGCTTAAGATCATCACAAAGAATAACTGAGAATATATACACATGCAAACAATTAATCAAAACATATTTGAATTAACATTTCATGTATGTATTTGATTGATAAGAACTAGAGATTCACAATTATGCACCAACATGATGCAGCTTGACCCTTTAACCTCCGGGTTGCAAACTTAACTCTCTCAGACTCTTCACAGTTACAGGAATCCAATGCCTTAACCGTCTCTCTCAACCATTTCAGTGTAACATTAGGTTCGGAGCTTCTATAGTACTCCGGTGGTTGACAATCCATGAAATCTTTATATTGACACCTCGGCTTATAACTTCCCTGAGGTAGATACCATGGAATAAAGATATTCTGTGGCTATGGTTGATGAGGTTGGTTACCTTGTGGAATGGACACATAAGGAAAAGTTCCAAAAGGTGTTGACACAGTGCTAAAAGGAGTGGCAGTGTAAACAGGAGGTTGTACGGGTTGGGTAAACACTGTTGATTCTCTGGGCATGTGAATGGTTTGATTTTGCTGAGAATATTGAGTTTGATGTTTCTGCTGCTCTAGTTGTTGAATCCTATCTGTCAGGGTTTGCAATGTATCTTCTAACTGAAGCACATAATCTTGCTAATCTGATTAACCGGTACGAGAAGTGCCCGCCCGGTGGTGCTGTTCATTTGCTGCAGAAGAGGATTGGTTGTCGTTTCTTCTGAGGGACGTAGGGGTAGTTGTCTGGTTCACGTTGTCAGCCATATTTTGTCTCATACACAACATCTCACCAGTTGTTAGATTTAAATCCGTTAGTATAATCACACTAACTACCCTCAAAGCTACAATACTAATTACCCACCCTGGGAATACTGGACTGACCAAAGCCTCGGTTCGAGTATTGCACAAATCATCAATGCAAATCCTCAAACTAGAGCTCTGATACCAATTTGTAACACTGTACTTTTTAATATAAACATAATAGTGCTTGCGGAAGCTAATTACATATAATTACATTAAGACCAAAATATAATTACAATCTTTGTCTGGTTTTACATTTACAGAATGCCACTACAGTGTTAATTACAAAAACAGGCTCTTTATAAAATTTCAGACATCAGAGAAGTGGTCTGTCCATTATCCCAGCCATCATATTTTTTGAAACTCACCACGGAGGATCTACAAAACAAACTAGTAGGGAATTAGCACAGAGCTAAGTGAGGGAACAGATATCTAAACATATACAAGGCAAACATCCCAAACACATAGCTCATATCCCAAGAGAACCGGCAGTATTGCAAGCACCTACAACCAAGGTCGGCCAAAACCAAGGTTTACTGATAGCCCTGCTAACATGGACAACAATACTTGCTCTCTTGAATACAACAAATGCATGTCAAGATCTAATACTGTAAATCCCGAAGCAACAAGCCCAGCCGAAAACCCACGACGCTGATCTCCAAAACAACATGTATACATATTAAACAAGAGCATAGTTACAATCAGGATATCACATCCCATATATCCGAGATATAAATCCACTCACCACAGTCAGCACAGCTGTAGCACACTCAGATGACTAACTCACTGAGTCTTCTCAGTTCCTGAGATTATGTAAACATAAGTCAGTATAGATTTCAATATGCTAATTTATAATAAGTAATATACTTATTCATACATGACATGTATACATACATAATACATATAACACATATATACAATCCATATATCATGATCTCATTTATAAGAAAATCCCAAATCTTTCTCCAAACCCGTATAAGGTACCATGTGGTTTCTCTGCCATGCGGATTTCTCATCACAAGTCCAAATCCGGTCAAAGTGTTAAGGAAAATAGTCCAATGTTCTAAATCCCGGATGCACCATGCGGAATTATCATAATTCGGGATCCAAGTCACAATCCCGGATAAGCAAAGGCTGTGCATTCGGTTTTAGTCAAATCCCAGATCCAATCATTAATTCTGAATAAGCAAAGGAAATTCCATGCGGTATTATACAAATTCCGGATGTCATGCGGTTTCTCAAAAACCGGATAGGTCATAAGTCCATAATTTCGTATAAGTTCATAATTCCGGATCTCAAGGCAATATCATCCGGTTTTCATAAATCTCGCATCACATGCGGTTTCCTCGAATTCCGGATATCCATTCGGGTTTCTCCAAGTGTTAGGCAAACAATTATATTTCATTCGGTTTTGGTCCAATTCCCATATAACGCATTCGGTTTCTTCAAATTCCGGATATTGTTCATACAGTATTCATACAATCCCGGATGTTACATTTGGTTTTCACAAATTCCGGATCATTCAACACAAATTCCGAATGATTCAAAGTTAGGAATTCTGGATGTTTCAAGTTCTTGACTATTCAGTCAATTCCTTCAATCCTGATCTAACTTATATACATGCATATGATTATAAACTTCCATAAAGCCTTATAAACACATAATATACATGAATTAACATCATTTACTAACATGCATTCATCCTAATTCCTATTATTCATGAATCATGCGGTTTTCATTTAAATTTCATAAAACCGAATATAAATACAATTTAACAATCAATCATGCTAACCTTTGAGTATCAAGTATTGCAGAATCCAAATCAACAATTCAAGATTAAAAGATGAAGATGAATTCCCCTTCTTGTTCTTCTTTCTTTCGGCCGAGAACACACCAACACACACACACTTTGTTTTATAATTTGCATTTAAATGAGATATGGTGGCAATTAGGTGGTTAAGCACACACACACACAATTGACACATCAATTTCCACTAACTCCCTATTATAATTAATTAATCAATTTTCTAAATTAATAATTAATCACACAATTAAAAATGAAATAACACATAACACAATAAGATAATTAAATCCACATAAACAAATATAAATCTCATGATTAGTAAACTAATTACCTTATTAAATGTAGGCCAGTAAAGAGGGTGTTACACCGAGGGAATCAAACTAGAGAACCATAACAAAGAAAGGATCAAGAGTCAATTGAAGAATTTTCTTAAGGATATTCGGGAGTTATTCATGTGTCACGGATGGATTTGGGTACCGGTTGCGACCAATGTCAAGATGACTTTACTGAAGGAGGCGAATAAGTCGAAATTTTCTATTCAACCCAGGGCGACTAAGATGTACCGAAATTTGAAAAGGGAGTATTGGTGGCCTGGGATGAAGCGCGATGTTGTGAAGTTTGTAGAAGGCTTTATAACCTACCTAAGGGTCAAGGGCAAGCATCAGAGAACGCATTGAAAGTTATAGTCGTTAGAGATCCCGTAATGGAAATGGGAGTACATCACTATGAATTTCATTACAAAGATAACACGAACGCTGAGAAATTTCAATACTCTATGGGTTGTGATGGACAAATTAACTAAGAGTGCACACTTCATACCGATCCACGAGACTTTTTCATCGGCAGCATTGGCGGATGTGTACGTAAAGGAAGTTATATCTAGACATGTTGTAGCGGTGTCTGTTGCGTCTAACCGAGACAAACATTTTCAAAATGATTTGGGGATGAAATTAGATTTTAGCACCACCTATCACCCGCAAACAATGGTCAAACCGAAAGGACGATTCAAACTCTCAAGGATATGTTTAGGGCGTGTGTCTTAGACTTCAGTGGAAGCTGAGATAGTTACTTACCATTGGCGGAATTCTCCTACAATAATAGTTTTCATGTAAGCATTGGCATGCTTATATATGAAATGCTCTACGGGAGGCAATGTAGAACGCGGTTTTTTGGGGTGAAGTTTGCCACCGAGTACTCGGTGGTACCGCGGTGGTGCAAAATACAACCGAGAATATACAATAGATTTGATAAAGATTGCGTGCAGCTCAAAGTCAGCAAAAGAGCTATGTAGATAAGAGATATTCAGACTTGGAGTTTCAAGTTTGGGATTTCGTATTACTCAAAGTTTCACCGTGGAAAAGAATTATAAGATTCTTGAATCTAGGTAAACTACTCACTAGATTCATTGGTCCGTTTGGTGGCAAAAGAAGGTTTAGGTAGCCTATCGTCTGGAGCTACCCAAAGAACTATCAAATATTCACAACACGTTTCACGTGTCACATTTGAGAAAGTGGCTAGCAGACGAGTCTACCTTCGTACCGTTAGAAGATATCGAAGTTGACGAGAACCTAAAGTACATCGAGAAACCAATTACTGTCATCGACCGGGAAACGAAAGTGTTATGGAATAAACAAGTCACAATGGTGAAGGTTGTAGTGTGTATATATAAATTAATGGCAAGAGTTGATGGATTATATATATATATATATGAAGAAGTTTATTTGAGAACCATTCTTAGTACGAGAACCGCGAGAACCAATCTGAGCCGCCCACTCCTTCAATGTCATTGCCCACCCATGAATTCCTTACATCACACTCTATCACTCCATGCTCTCCATCTATGAGCTTCCAATATCCAAGGAAGGGCTGAGATTGGTTCTCGCACTAACAATGGTTCTCGAATGAACCCTCCTTTATATATATATATATATATATATATATATATATATATATATATATATGTGTGTGTGTGTGTGTGTGTGTGTGTGTGTTGGGCTTGGTGACTTTCTTTGAACCCTGGAATGTGTGTTTGAGATGGTTAAATTAAAACAATTGTAATAAGGATGGGCTTGGCCCAAGGAGAAAGTATATATATTCATATTAGGATGTAGCCTCCGTGCACAAAGAAATATTGTTCCACCCGCTGTTGTTTGTCCGGAAGACAGAGTGAGAGTGTAGAACTGTGTTGTGCTTGGCTGTGAGGAAGAAAGCAGACAAGAAATCAAGATGTTTGATCTGAACCTCAAGAAAATCACCAGGTATGGTTTTCTAATCCTTGTAAACATTACCAATGCCCAATTTCTGGTGTTAGAAGAGAGTTAGAGAGTTCTAAAATTGGTTATGGTTTGGTTAAGTTCGAGAATCATAGTGCCGAAAGTGTCTTTGTGTTGGGAAAATGATCTCATCGGTTAAGATTTAATGAGACAAAGTTAAGTTTGTAAGATGTGTTCTAAAGATAACTTAAACATAATTAAGAGGCTTGATCAAACTGAACACTTATAGTGTTTCAGACTGAGCAGAAGCTGAATATAAGCTGAGCATATGTTCGATCAGCTTAGACTATATCTTAGTAAGATTATCAATGTGTTTGATAAGTTGTGTATGTCATCTAATGTATAGGTTGAGTATTCAGCCTGATGTGTTTCAAGCTGAGTGACTCAGCATATATACTGAGTCAGATCAACAGAGTTGCTAAATAAGTTCTAGCTAACTCTTAGGACTTCTAAGGATGAGTTAATCATTATACGTGTTAGTACATGTTTGTTTTCGAGTATGTTCTCGAAGAACTCAGCTTGATGAGTTTCAAGTTGAGTAACTCAGTCCGAGCAAGAAGTCAGTTTAAGGAGAATTTAAATAGGTTTTAAATTTATCTTTTATCTCTCTATATATTACGGCAAGGATAAGAAGATTCCAGAATCAAGATTGAAGATTGAATACTCAAGATAAGAAGATTCAAGATTCAAGATTCCGGGTTATCCGTTAGTTAGTTAGCAAATTAGGATTAGTTCTAGTTTGTTAGGATCCGTAGGAACAGGATTACAAATACTTATCTCCTGATAAGTTTTGAGGTACGACTACTACGACTAAGAGTTACAGAGCCATAACTCAGTTTCACCTCAAACTATATGTGTTACGAATCTTGATTCACTGTTTGTCAGTTCAACGTGATCAAGATACTCACAGATTGCAAGATATTCGTGTGTTCGAATATTCACATTAGTTGTGAAATTGGTATGTTTTCAATCTGTGATTAAATCTTGTTTAGAGAGTCGTCCTGTATCTATAATCATAAGTTGATAATAGATAGCAAAGTTTGAGAGATTGAGAGATTTGATTTACATTAGGTGTTTACATATCAAGTGTTGCTTACTTGATAGAGTCTGTAATCATCTTCTTATTAATGAAAAGCAAAGTATTTAATTTTTGCGGTTTGATGTGTGTTAACACTTTTTATTGATTTGTTCAATTTTTCGCAGAAAGTGTATTCAACCCCCCTTCTACACATTACTTACTTGTTGACATTCTCACTAAGGGACCAACAACTGGTATCAGAGCAGGCTGAACAATTTCATTCGTTGAAAGTTCAAGATTCTGAGAAAGTATACAATGTCTACAGGCAACAATTTATCAAACTTTCCTCGGATGTCTGCCAAGGGCTGTCCCATCTTTGATGGATCTTACTATCCTATGTGGAAATTCAGAGCCATGTTTTTCCTCAATCCATTGACAATCGTATGTCCAATGTCATCACTAAAGGACCGATCATCCCCAAGATTCCTGCTGTTGTCAGTGATACGTCCGCTGACAAAACAGACAGAAGTGAAAAAAAAGTAACGAAACCTGTTGCATCCTGGACAAATGAAGATTGGAAACTATTCAATCTGGATGACAAGGCAAAGAGTGTTCTGGAAAATGCCATGACCAACGAGATCTTGCATACAGTACCTGGGTGTTAAACTACAAAAGAGATCAGGGATACGCTAAGTATTACATATGAGGGCACTGATCTGGTCAAGCAGCAAAGAAGAGTCATTTGAATAGATCTTATGAAAACTTCTTTTCGAAGAAGAATGAAACCATGTCTGATCTGTTCACAAGGTTTCACTACTTATAAATGACCTGCTAAGTGTGGGTGTTAAGAAAGATGAAGCTGAACTTGTGCTGAAATTTATGGATGTGTTACCAGAAAGGTTCAATGAAGTAACCACAGCACTGAGGGCTGGAGGAATACTACATATGTATAACCTACAGTCTATTTATGGGTTATTGTTAAATCATGAACAGATCACAGAGCACAAGAGAACTTCTCAACAACAACTTAAGGATTCTTTGGATAAAGCTGATATTGCATTAGTTGCACAGAAAAAGAAGAAAGGTTCTAAGGCCTTGCTTGTTGAATCTGAAACTGAGTCTTAAGCTGACCACTCAGACTCGGACTCAGGTGATACTGATGATGTTCAGACTATCACTGAGCAGATGGCAATGCTAGCCAGACGTTTTAGAAGAGCTCAACGGGGAAGAGGAAGATCTGACAGGGGCAATGGGGAGAGTTCCTTTGATCACAAGATGGCTGTGCATTTCAACTGTTAGAGGAAGGGACATATTGCTGCTGAGTGCAGATCAAAGAAGGTAGAATCAACATCAGTTGCTGATAAGAATGCTTATAGAGTTGACAAGTATAAATTGAAATATACTCAGCTCAAGAAAGCAAAGCCAGAAGACAAAGGACTCTACCCTGAAACCTGGAATACAGAATCATCTGCCTCAGATGATGATGATGTTTGTCTAATGGCTCAAGAAGATAAGGAGTTTGAAATTGATGAAGTTGATTATGGTTTGTCCGAGTCAACTTTTGAAGCTAACATGAAGGAAGCTGAGGAAAACAGCAAACTTAGTGATTGTGATCCCGCTTCCGTGTACAAGGTTAGTAATTTCAACTCTTACACCGATGAAGAAAAGGGTCTTGCATTTGATTATTTGTTAAATGATTTCAAGACTGGCCTTAAGTCTCAAAAGGACCTCAAAGCTGAGATAGCTAAACTGAAGAATGAAATTAAGGAAAATCAATCTCTCATTGATGTTGGTAAGAAAGTACAGTATGATCTTGAATGTCAAAGACACATCAATAAACTTCTAAGTAAAGAACTTCAGGAAGCCAGAGATAAAGCTGACCAACTTCAAAAGGTCACTGAATCTTGGTGTAAGTCATCAAGGCTTCCTGAAAAGTGCATCAACCAACAAATTCCTAAACAGGTACAAGCTGTACTTGGTGGTCACTATCAATCCGCAGCCTATGCAGCTGATGAGGATGGGATAGCAAGTACAGTCTCTGAGGAAGATAGACAACTGATTGAGTCTCAGAAGTCAGCCTCAGAGAAGAAACATGGTCAAAACCTTAAATACAATATGTTTGTAAAGGCCAAAGATTAGGGTAATGAGTGCTCAACATCCAAACAGCATGGTAATTCTGTGCTGGACAGATTAGGCACTCAGCCTATTCAAAGATCTTCAGTCATAGAAAGGCTTAATCCAAATCCTTTCAAAAGACAACATTCTCCATCTGGCTCAGAGAGAAGTTACAAGAATAGGAAAACCACTGTAAGTCAGAGGTCAAATCACAACAATGGTAAGTCCAAAGTTGTGGACCTTGGTAAGTCCAAGGAGAACAACAGTGGTAAGTCCAGAAAGCATGACATAGGTAAGTCCAAAGTCATGGAAAAGAAGTTTGTTGGTCAAGCTTCTAATCAAAAGGATAACAAACAAAGATCTGACAAAGGTAAGTCCAAAGTCAGTGAGCATCTAGTGAATCAACTTGCGAAGAAAGTTGAAAAGTTATCCACTACATATAATCCTAAGACTGAGAGCAAGTTCTCACAAGGATTATTAGACACTCTACCTCCTGTAATCATTGGAAGAAGGAGATGCTACAAGTGCAGAAGTAGAGGTCAGGAGGCCAAGGACTGTGACATTGAAATCTCAACGCCTGAACAAGAACAGGCTGATCAGCCTACACAGGACTCAGCTCCTGCTCAAGCTGAACAATCAGTTCAATAAGATGAAGATACTAAGTGCTCATCATCTGAACCTACCAAGAAGTGGGTTCCCAAACAAAACTAATGTGTTTAGTTTACATATCATGTGTAGGGTTCAAGTAAATGGTACTTGGATAGTGGATGTTCAAGGCATATGACTGGGTGGAAAGGACTTCTTAGTGATTTCCAGGAAGATGAAGGTCCTAAAGTAACTTTTGGTGGCAACTCCCATGGAAGAACTAAAGGCTATGGGATGATACATACTGGCAAGGTAATTTTCCAGAAGGTTGCATATATCAAGGGTCTTAAACACAATCTGATCAGTATCAGCCAGTTGTGTGATGAAGACAATATAGTTACTGTTGGGGAGAAAGCAATAGCAAACCTAAATCAAACCTGTCTATTAATTAAAATAGGATTTGATGTTAACAAAACCACATATTCAAGTTTTGGACTTAAATTAATGAAAAACATGTGTTGTTTTTCATATTAGACTTAAAGAATTTCTATGTAAGAAATGTCAGCTGACGAGCCAAAGTGTCAGCTGAACACTGAGTATCAGCCAAAGGACCAGCTTCAGGAAGATCAGCTAAGAAGAAAAGACAAGTCAAGAAGCATCAGCTAAGCATCTACAAAGCACCGGCTGATGGTGCAAACCATCAGTGGAGGGTTCCTCAAAGATCAGCTGAGGAGTCAAGGATCAGCTGACAGTATCTCATTGGTCAGCTGATGCCATCCACATGTCAGATAAGGTATTCTACACTTATTCATTCTTGTCTCAATAAGCTGATCATACTCAAATGATTAACTGAGCCCTTGGGATCAGGTGAGAGGTTGTGTTGATTAGTTTATTAGCTGTACCCTAATTATATTTATTAGCTGATCAGTTTGATCAGCTGAGCAGATCTAATTAGATGAGCCTTTTACAATTGTCCTTAGCTGAGCAAAATTATGTTAGTTGTTCAGTATCTGTTAGCTGAGTCTTTAATCAGCTAATAGTTTTTCAGTGTAATATTTTCTTAAGTCAAAGGCAGAACATGTGTTGTTCTATTATGCCTTAGATCTCTCGTTGTAAAAGTACATAGCACATTTTGGATCTGCTAAGAAACAAAAAGGATAGATCTTTATCCTCTGGAAAAGGAGAAAGATACTTTAGAAGAGAAGATCTCGAAGATATGCTTCAACAACTAAGTATGGCTGGCAACTCTATACTTGGTTAAGTAGAGTCTTCAAAAAGCATGGTGTTGATTAAAGCACAAGCATGGAAGGAGAAGTTTACTTTCTCAAGACATAAAGGTAGTACTTTAATAATATAATAATAGATAGTGGGTAAAAACCTTACTGAAAAGTATGTTCACTTTGCACACTTTGTGTATAAAGTTAACTTACCTTTCACCCACTAACTTTATCTATTATAATATTATTAAACAAAGTACATTTGTCTCCTTCTCCTCTTATCAACCCGGACACCTTTGCTTATATATATTCAAGCATGGAAACATGCTAAGAATGAGAATAGATAGAGTTGAACACTAAAATCTCATCTGTTGAGAATTAGAAGAGTTAACATTTTACTTTCGTTGTAACAAACTTGTTCATGTGTGGAACATCTTAGACATAAGTTGTTTAAGATTAGCATAGTCTATGTGTTAGACAAATTTAGTTGCCACATTTTATTGAATTTAGATTTTCCGCATCTAGTTCATGTAATTCTTGATTTTTATCAATAAGAATTATATAAAAGTAAACTGTGTGTCTTTTAAATTTTAATTTGCTAAAGTTTGTATTCAACCCCCCCCCCCCCCTTCAACAAACATTTGTTGTTGTAGTATCCATTTGGGACCAACAACTGGTATCAGAGCAGGCTAGATAACTCATATCCAAGAGCTGTTTTACTTACTCTTGTAGGACCGTGGGGGATGGGGTTCTAAACTAAACTTAAACACCCTTACGCTAGGACTGATCTAGGATGAGAAATAGTGCGGAATTTCTATTTCCCAAACCTCCTAAGGATTCTAAGATCTGCTTAGGTGTCCGGCACACAGTATCACACAGAGAAACACACAGAGTAGAAGCAAGAACAACTCCTAAGAACTCACACAGAGATGCTTAAGGCTGCGATTGGATTCGTAATGAACACTAAGTTCGCGATTTAGTAGGCTTAAGGTCGTATAAGGTCGATTATGTAAGGCTCCCGGTTGATTTCTAGCGATTTCTGTTGATTGCTCGATTACCCGCGAACATATGAAGTTAATCAGTATTTATAGTGTAATTAGTTTCACTACGCACGTAATGCAACGCACTTCGCACGTAGCGAGTCCAGTACGCACGTACTGGTTGTTTTAATGATAATTAATTTAACTTTAACCGACCTTCTTCACAACGTGCGCACTGAGCTCCACTACGCACGTAGTGAGCCTGACTTCGCACGTGGTGATCTGTCACCTAAACTTAAACTTCCAAACACACATCAACACATGATTAAGTACTTGTAAGCTTAAGATCATCACAAAGAATCACTAAGAATATATACACATGCAAACAATTAATCAAAACACATTTGAATTAACATTTCAAGTAAACATGTATGTATTTGATTGATAAGAACTAGGGATTCACAATTATGCACCAACAAACTCCCCCTAAGACCTAGTTCTATCAACAAAACTTGCACTAAGCAAACAAAATGACAATCTAGCTATTACAACGTTGTAGACTTTACTTCTTCAGATCCAGCATAGATGTCAAATGCAAAGCAAATTCTGACGACTTTCTGAAACTGCAACGCTAACTCCATATATTGATGCTTGTACAGAATTGGGTTGTAGTATAGAACAGTGATGTCATCTTTACCGAAATTCCTGATCCACATAGGATCGAATACCTTTACAGTTTCTCCACCTGACAGGTTGTCGTCTAAAACAATCACTGCCTCCGTTGTTTTCTCGTTGAAGTACCACCACTTGAACCTTGCGCTCCACCCAGTACGCATGATCCTTAATGGCAATTTTTTTCATACAACGGGGAGCTTTGCAATTAAGCACTTTGAATTTCCTTCCTATCAGTGGATCTATCTTGGTTGGATGGCTCTTGACACCTAGCACATAAGGCTTTAAGTTTTTCCATCCAAAGCGAGCCTCACGCTTCACCAGTGTCTCAAACCATTTTGCCATGCTGTGTTCGTCACAGTCTAAAAGAGGCAGACGAGCAAGTTGTCGAATATCATAGAACGGCAGAGTCTGGATATCATTTGCCCTTTGAAAATACTCAACTCCTCTTTCCCTTTTAACTGCATAAACATTAAATTCCGGCATATAGCACCAACCAACAATTTCACCATCCGTCTTTTTGCCCAGAGTCTGATAAAACTTGGTATACTCCGGTGAGCTTTCAGACTTCTTTTCTTTCCCTGCTTGACGTTCCAGAAACCGTTGATACTTCTGTCGTCTAGCTTCTCTTTCATCTTGCTTAGATTTTCTATCACCAAGATATTTTTCTAAGTCAAAATCAACATTTTCTTGTTCTCTAACTTCAGCTCTTTTGTTGATTTCCTCAGCATTAGCAGTTCTGAAAAAATCGGCAAGGTCAGGCAGGTTGTCGTCCTTTTGTTGACCAGGATAGTGTTGATCGGTTTCATCCTCAATCTCAATCTCATCAGTGTCAAATACAGGTTCCTGTTCAGCTTGAGGTGGTTGCACAAAGCTTTCATCCACCTCTTCTAGAATAACATCTTCGACAGGAATCTGTAAAAGTTCGGCAATTTGTTCTTTTGTCAGGAATGGAAGTATTTCTCCTTCCTCTGCATCATACTCATTTTGTGGAACAATTCGCCCTTGAACACTCAGCAGACGAGACGATTGAGGAATATCAGCTTTCAATGGCTGAACAATTAATGGATCTTCACACAGCAATAAGAAACCATAAAAATGTGTAAGTTAAGATTAAACATATCATTTCACATAGAAGGAATAAATATTTCATTACAAAAGATTCATCGTCACACAGAATACATCAATAAGAAATTAATTACAAAGTCACATAGACTATGATCAACCTTGCTCATCGCCAGAATAAGTGCCAGCCTGTTCAGACTCAGCGGCCTCTTTCAATCTCAGCACCTCCTCATCCTGCTTTTCAACTTTATCTTTTAACCTTTTAAACTCAGAAGTATATTCAAGCAGGATCTGCTCCATCTTCTCATTTTTCTTAACAAGCTCGCTTATTATCATTGCTCTTTCCTCATTACTCTTCTCCAAGCTCTCAATCCTCTCAGCTTCTCTTTTCAACAAGTCCTCCATCTGCGCATCCCTTTTCAGCAGATTTTCTATTTGAGCATTCTTCTCGATCAGTTTCTGCTTTACTTCTGCCAGCTCCAGCTTTTTGTTACTTTCATCTTTGATCATGTCAAGCATGTAGCCTTGGAGTCTGTTTAGGTTTGCTTCCATGGTTAGGGAAGGCAGCTGGGACCTGGTCTGAGATGATCCTTCACCACCTTGAGCAGGAGAGGTGACTGGAGCAGCTGTGGCGGAGGATGGTTGGACAATTGTTGCAGACGAAGCCACCAGCGGTTTAAACTTGTAGACCTTCTTCTTCTTCTTCTCTGGCTCATCGACCACCCCTTTTTCCTTCCTCTTGCGACTTGCCTCCTCATCATCTTCTTCAAAGAAGTCATCAACATTGATGTCATCTACGCTCCCCGGGATAGCCTCTCCCCCAGTGGGATCCCGGACTTCCTGACTCTGAACTTCAGTCTCCTCATCATCCGAAATTATCTCGATGTTTTCCACCTGGGATGTGGAGCCCTCGTTCCTCCAGAGATGTTTCCTCTCTGGAGCCTTGTAATCTGGGTTGCCCAGATGGCAAATCAAACGTCTTTTCGGAGGGATAGAGGTGCCAATGTATCGGCTCATTTGTCGCACAGTCTGCTCGTTCATGTGCTTCAGCTTGATTCTGACCCCGTCCTCCTTTACCAAACCCTCAACTTGGGTATCAAAAACGATCTGAAGGAATCGGGGATACATCAGAAATCTCCCGTCCTTCATAGACAAAATTCTCCTTTAAACAGTTGAAAATGGCCCTTGAAATGTTGAATTTTACATTCAGCACGAGTGCCACAAATAGATGGGAGAATGATTGGTTCAGCTGATCATGGCCTGTTCTCCGCGGCCCCAAGCAGTGAGAAATGACGTGCATCAGGTAACGATACGGGGGGCAGAGCTTGGTTTTGTATATTGATTCATTACGTATCTCCCCCGTATAACCACATCTTAGCAAGCAGCCCTTTACTCGGCAGCTGTTCAGAGTAGTTGGGTCGGCTAAGTCATCCCCGAGCTCAAGCAGCTCATTCAATACCCATGCTGATACAAACACAGGTTGTTTCTGCACCTCCCCTCGAATCCCCCCCAGGGATTCATCATATACAGCAGTGTTCCAGAATTCTTGCTGATGTGAAGCGTATGCCGTGCAAGCTGTTGTGATGGCGGTGTGGATCCTTGATCTCATCAGATAGTCGATCATCTCATCACAGTCCCTTGTTAACTTGTTCTTTGTCAGACAGGCCCGAATGTTATGCATGTGACCAGCTTTCAGCTCAGCCTTGGTCTGACTCCCACTGCCAGATGCAGTCTCAGCGGGGTTTTGTGCGGACGAACTTCCGAGTTGAGTGGATTCCATTTTTGAATTCTGCGGAATAAACATTATGCACATTAGAAAGACACATCCACTGATTGTTACACACAGTTAAAGTCTGCAGATTAGAATAAACGTTCATATCAAAATTGACATTCTACCACGTGTGAAGTGGTTGGACATAATAAACTATAATTTTAATTAGATTATGATTCACTTCGCACGTGATGGACACAGATCGCATGGAGTAAACTTCACTTCGTGCGGCTGAAATTCATCAACTTCATCGTTCTCATAGTTGAGTACGTGCGAGGTGAAGCCCACTTCGTGCGGAATGGCCTTCACTTCGCACGGCCAACATTCAAATCTTAAGAACAGTTCGACGAAGCCTTTGGCTTAAAACCCTTGATTAACAATGTATTTGTTTCGATTAAGTGATTAAATGACATCTAACTAAGTCCACTAAGGCTATTTTTCACTTAAATTTAACAAATTAACACATTAAAGTCTCTAAATCCGGTTTTAAAGGTTATTGGACTTTCGAACACAAAATCGGCTATAACTCGAGATCTAACCGTTGGATTGAAGCGAAAATTATACCAGAATGTTCACAAAGCAAAACCGAATCACAAGGATGGATCGAAAAACACTCTTAGCACAAAATCAGAATCACAATCGAGAGAGAATAGGAGTACACTGTAGAAATTATGAACGCGTACTGACGAATACGCACGAGAACAATATATATACCCTGCTCCACTTCGTGCGAAGTGGATTCACTTCGCATGATGTTATCCAAAGTATTTACCCGAAGTGACAGACCACTTCGCACGTGGTGGATGTTACCTCGTGCGAATTGGATCTCGCTTCGTATACTTCAATCCATTTCGCATGTTATGCTTTTCCACTTCGTGCGGGTTACCGACATTTCGTGTGAATTGACTTTCTCACATAAAAATAGAATATTTCTTGATGATCCTGTACTCAGCACACAGTGGTTAGAAACTTCAATGCAAGTAAAAACATTTAAGCACATGCAAACACAAAAAAATTATAAATAAAGAAAATAAACATACCAAAAGAAATAAGAAACACATCAAAAATCTTTTTGTATTTTTCTGATTATAAAGAAAAATGAAAATGCAAACTGTAAACAAATTAAATCCTAAAAACTAAGAGACAGAAATGAAAACACTAAAGATTTGCAAAAAGTAAATTACTGAAATTAAATCTTTTTGTGAGAAGGTTCCAAGATGGAATCAGTACCAGCACATCTATACTTAGGTATCATTCATTTCAGAACCTTAGGCACAAACATACTCCCTCAATTTTTGTCTGTCAATCTAACTTTCCTCAGATAATGACAGATTTGATTTCAACATTTTCTGATTATCTAGAACTGAGTACATGGTTAAGACTATCTCTTTTACAATTTCACAGTGTTTTGACTTACTCAGTAGGATGCACAACTTGAGTACCCAACCACCATGCTTATGTGCTTTGTGATTTTGTCAACGCATTTTATGCTCTTTGACATGGAGGTCAATTTTTCACCTCTTTTGATAATTTCTGTTGAGCTTTTGTCACTGCATTTTATGCTCTTTGACAATTCAACATTGATAGATCAATGTATCTATTTCTTTTGACATCTCAGATTGGGGTCAATTTTTCACCCTCTTTTTACATTTTGCTCATTATCATCTAAGCACATTTGGCATGGTAACAGGTGTGTGCACCAGACTAAGTTAGTCTCAACTGTTATTGACTTGTAGACTTGGAATGTCTCGATAGTTTGAATCTTTGATGGATTTCCACATGTGTAACCACTTATCAGCCTAGACTCTCATCATATGTCTTACACGCCATCTGTTTCTTATCTGATTTAACTCAAATTTTCACACAGTTTTCTCAAGAGTATGTACATGCCTTCAGTCCAAATTTTACTAGACATACTTTGTATTGAAAGTCAGTGTACCATCATTTTCCATTTGAGTTGGATCAACTTCTCATTTTTTTTTTATTTTTTTTTTGTATTTTCTATGTTTTCTGATTTTTTTGTATTTTCTATGTTTTCTGATTTTTTTGTATTTTCTATGTTTTCTGATTTTTTTTTATATTTTCTATGTTTTCTGATTTTTTTTTTGTATTTTCTATGTTTTCTGATTTTTTTGTATTTTCTATGTTTTCTGATTTTTTTTGTATTTTCTATGTTTTCTGATTTTTTTTTTGTATTTTCTATTTTTTCTGATTTTTTTGTATTTTCTATGTTTTCTGATTTTTTTGTATTTTATATGTTTTCTGATTTTTTTTGTATTTTCTATGTTTTCTGATTTTTTTTTTGTATTTTCTATGTTTTCTGATTTTTTTGTATTTTCTATGTTTTCTGATTTTTTTTTGTATTTTCTATGTTTTCTGATTTTTTTGTATTTTCTATGTTGCACCTATCTCCCCTAAAATACTAAAGAAATAAATACCTAGAAAATAGAAACGGAAAAACACACAGAAAATAAACACAAAGACAAACGAGACATAACCACATAGAAAATAGACACACAGTCACAAATACGGATAAGGACACTAAGTCGCATCATCAGAGACAACCTCACACTTGGTTTTCATCCCGTTTTCATTCACTAAGAATAAAAATCAGGGTTTATCAAATGCCTTTGTATACAGGTCTGCTTTTTGGAAATCAGTTTGAATAGACAAGACATCAATTAATTTCTTTTCCCAGCAGTCCCGTATAAAATGGTATTTGATACCAATGTGCTTGGTCTTATAGTGTTGTACAGGATTTTTAGTAATGGCTATAGCAGCAGTGTTATCAACATAAATGGGAGTAGTAGAGAATTGCAAACCGTAATCCCGCAGTTGTTGTTGAATCCAGATGACCTGAGAACAGCAGCTCGCCGCCGAAATATATTCAGCTTCACACGTAGAAAGCGCAACTGCAGTCTGCTTCTTACACTGCCACGTGACAAGTCTCGATCCGAGAAACTGACAGCCCCCAGAGGTAGATTTATGATCCTTTTTGCATCCACCATAGTCTGAATCACTGTAGGCCGTCAACTCAAAGTTATCATCACAAGGATACCACAGTCCAAGATTGGGAGCATCCTTCAGATAGCGAAAGATCCGCTTGACAATCATCAGATGCTTGACATAGGGCTTGGATTGGTATCTTGCCATCAGACAAGTTGCAAACATGATATCTGGTCTGGATGCAGTGAGATACATCAAAGATCCAATCATCGCTCGGTAGAGAGACTCATTCACCAACTCCCCCTCAGTATCTGGAGACATGCCGTGGTTAATGGGAAGAGGTGTTGCAGCAGTCTTCTCAGTAGACATTTCAAAACGGGCTAGGATGTCAGCAACATACTTCGACTGATGTAGAAAAATCCCTGTCTCGGTCTGCTCCACTTGAAGTCCAAGGAAGAACTTCATCTCTCCCATTGAGCTCATTTCGAATTTTTCCTTCATAATCCTTGCAAAGTCTTCACACAGAATCGGATTGGGAGAACCGAAAATGATATCATCCACATATACTTGCACCAAGACCAAGTCTTTATCATCACCCTTGATAAATAATGTTTTGTCGATGGTTCCTCTCCGGTACCCATTATCAGTCAGATATTGAGAGAGGGTCTCATACCATGCTCTTGGTGCTTGATGAAGCCCATACAACGCCTTATTCAGCAAGTATACTTTGTCAGGATGAATAGGATCTACAAACCCCGGAGGTTGGTTGACATACACCGTCTCCTGAATTTCTCCATACAGGAACGCACTTTTAACATCCATTTGATAGACTTTAAAGTGTTTGTGCGAGGCAAATGCGAGAAATAAACGGATAGCTTCCAGCCGAGCAACTGGAGCAAACACATCAGTGTAGTCTATATCAGGAATTTGTCTAAAACCTTGAATTACTAGCCTTGCCTTGTTCCTGACAATCACCCCCTGATCATCCCATTTGCACTTCAGAACCCATCTGCAGCCAAAGGACTTAGCACCTTTTGGTTTATTCACTAAGCGCCATACGTTCAGCTTTTGAAATTGCAGCGGCTCTTCTTGCATTGCATTAATCCAAGAATCATCTTTGAGTGCCTCAATATGATCTTTTGGTTCACTCTGTGAGAGAAAACCCGAACATAGACATTGTGTAATGTCCACAGACTGAACCAAATTGGCACCTAGATCGGAAAAGTCTGTCATCTGTTTCAATCCCGGGGATTCTGAAGATTGAGAACCTGATAGCGTTGCCACTTGCCTCCTGGTTTGAACATGAGAATTCGGATCACCAATAATTTGTGCAGGAGGATGGTTTCTATCAACTCTACTTGATCTCTGCAATTGAGCCTCTACATTAGTTTCCAGATTGCGAAAGATCCGCTTGACAATCATCAGATGCTTGACATTGGGCTTGGATTGGTATCTTGCCATCAGACAAGTTGCAAACATGATATCTGGTCTGGATGCAGTGAGATACATCAAAGATCCAATCATCGCTCGGTAGAGAGACTCATTCACCAACTCCCCCTCAGTATCTGGAGACATGCCATGGTTAATGGGAAGAGGTGTTGCAGTAGTCTTCTCAGTAGACATTTCAAAACGGGCTAGGATGTCAGCAACATACTTCGACTGATGTAGAAAAATCCCTGTCTCGGTCTGCTCCACTTGAAGTCCAAGGAAGAACTTCATCTCTCCCATTGAGCTCATTTCGAATTTTTCCTTCATAATCCTTGCAAAGTCTTCACACAGAATCGGATTGGGAGAACCGAAAATGATATCATCCACATATACTTGCACCAAGACCAAGTCTTTATCATCACCCTTGATAAATAATGTTTTGTCGATGGTTCCTCTCCGGTACCCATTATCAGTCAGATATTGAGAGAGGGTCTCATACCATGCTCTTGGTGCTTGATGAAGCCCATACAACGCCTTATTCAGCAAGTATACTTTGTCAGGATGAATAGGATCTACAAACCCCGGAGGTTGGTTGACATACACCGTCTCCTGAATTTCTCCATAGAGGAACACACTTTTAACATCCATTTGATAGACTTTAAAGTGTTTGTGCGAGGCAAATGCGAGAAATAAACGGATAGCTTCCAGCCGAGCAACTGGAGCAAACACATCAGTGTAGTCTATATCAGGAATTTGTCTAAAACCTTGAATTACTAGCCTTGCCTTGTTCCTGACAATCACCCCCTGATCATCCCGTTTGCACTTCAGAACCCATCTGCAGCCAAAGGACTTAGCACCTTTTGGTTTATTCACTAAGCGCCATACGTTCAGCTTTTGAAATTTCAGCGGCTCTTCTTGCATTGCATTAATCCAAGAATCATCTTTGAGTGCCTCAATATGATCTTTTGGTTCAATCTGTGAGAGAAAACCCGAACATAGACATTGTGTAATGTCCACAGACTGAACCAAATTGGCACCTAGATCGGAAAAGTCTGTCATCTGTTTCAATCCCGGGGATTCTGAAGATTGAGAACCTGATAGCGTTGCCACTTGCCTCCTGGTTTGAACATGAGGATTCGGATCACCAATAATTTGTGCAGGAGGATGGTTTCTATCAACTCTACTTGATCTCTACAACTGAGCCTCTACATTAGTTTCCAGATTGCGAAAGATCCGCTTGACAATCATCAGATGCTTGACATTGGGCTTGGATTGGTATCTTGCCATCAGACAAGTTGCAAACATGATATCTGGTCTGGATGCAGTGAGATACATCAAAGATCCAATCATCGCTCGGTAGAGAGACTCATTCACCAACTCCCCCTCAGTATCTGGAGACATGCCGTGGTTAATGGGAAGAGGTGTTGCAGCAGTCTTCTCAGTAGACATTTCAAAACGGGCTAGGATGTCAGCAACATACTTCGACTGATGTAGAAAAATCCCTGTCTCGGTCTGCTCCACTTGAAGTCCAAGGAAGAACTTTATCTCTCCCATTGAGCTCATTTCGAATTTTTCCTTCATAATCCTTGCAAAGTCTTCACACAGAATCGGATTGGGAGAACCGAAAATGATATCATCCACATATACTTGCACCAAGACCAAGTCTTTATCATCACCCTTGATAAATAATGTTTTGTCGATGGTTCCTCTCCGGTACCCATTATCAGTCAGATATTGAGAGAGGGTCTCATACCATGCTCTTGGTGCTTGATGAAGCCCATACAACGCCTTATTCAGCAAGTATACTTTGTCAGGATGAATAGGATCTACAAACCCCGGAGGTTGGTTGACATACACCGTCTCCTGAATTTCTCCATACAGGAACGCACTTTTAACATCCATTTGATAGACTTTAAAGTGTTTGTGCGAGGCAAATGCGAGAAATAAACGGATAGCTTCCAGCCGAGCAACTGGAGCAAACACATCAGTGTAGTCTATATCAGGAATTTGTCTAAAACCTTGAATTACTAGCCTTGCCTTGTTCCTGACAATCACCCCCTGATCATCCCATTTGCACTTCAGAACCCATCTGCAGCCAAAGGACTTAGCACCTTTTGGTTTATTCACTAAGCGCCATACGTTCAGCTTTTGAAATTGCAGCGGCTCTTCTTGCATTGCATTAATCCAAGAATCATCTTTGAGTGCCTCAATATGATCTTTTGGTTCAATCTGTGAGAGAAAACCCGAACATAGACATTGTGTAATGTCCACAGACTGAACCAAATTGGCACCTAGATCGGAAAAGTCTGTCATCTGTTTCAATCCCGGGGATTCTGAAGATTGAGAACCTGATAGCGTTGCCACTTGCCTCCTGGTTTGAACATGAGAATTCGGATCACCAATAATTTGTGCAGGAGGATGGTTTCTATCAACTCTACTTGATCTCTGCAACTGAGCCTCTACATTAGTTTCCAGATTGGTGACCACGGGTGTCTCTTCAAATGTTAACGTGTGGTCATTGGATGAACTTTCACCCTGTGAACCCTTGTCTGGTGGAGTATGTGGCTCATCTTCAGAGTCAGAGTCAGCATCACTTAGTGTGGGTATGGGAGAACTAGAGGACAGGTTTGGTGTGGCACTGTCAGAAGAGTTATGTAGATCATACAACATCTGAATTGCAATATCTTCTTCTAGTGCTACTGGTGGCAGATTGAATGAGTCAAACAGGTTATCATAGTCAAATAACCAGGCATCACCAGTTTTTGTTGGAGGCGAAGTATGCCGTTGTACATCCACTTCAAACCATTCTTCCACACAGTTGGACGTTAAGTTGTAAACCCGCTTATTCGGAATACTGTACCCCAAGAAATAACCCTTTTCAACCTTGGAACTGAATTTACCTTCGGCTTCACGTTTTAACATTGTGCAGGGAGCGCCAAAAGGTTCAAGATGGCTGATGTTCGGTTTCCGATTATTCAACAGTTCATAACATGTCTTACCCAATCGTTTGACCACTAAGACCCGGTTAAGTGTGTAACAAGCATTAGCGACAACTTCATTCCAAAACCTTACGGGCAAAGCAGAATCAGCAAGCATGGTGCGTGCTGCCTCTATTAAGGTCCGATTCTTCCTCTCAGCTACTCCATTCATTTGAGGAGTGTATGCGGCACTGAACTGATGTTGGATACCCTTCTCATTACATAACTTCTCCATCTTCTGATTCTTGAACTCTGTTCCATTATCTGATCTCAGTTTCCTGATCTTCAGCTTATAGATAGTCTCTAACTTGTTGATCATGATTTCTAACGTCTCAAATGTTTCAGACTTCTCTTTTAAGAAGAAAACCCAGGAAAATCTTGAGTAATCATCAGTGACTACCAGACAGTACCTATCGCCATGAATGCTCTTGTACCGCACAGGACCAAATTAATCCATGTGAAGTAGCTCAAGCGGGATTGAAATGGAGTGGTACTTTTTTAGCTTGTGGGGTTTCTTCGTCTACTTCCCCATTTTACATGAAACGCATTTGTCTGGTAGATGGAAACTCTTCAGGTTGACCCCCGTTACTAGCTCATGGATAACTAAATGATTCATCTTCCTCAAGCTCAAGTGACACATCCTCTTGTGCCATAAAATGGAGTCTTTTTCAGTTGCCTTTGTAAGAAAGCATTGATGCTCCACCTCTTTCACCGAAGCATTTGACATGTCCAGGACATAAAGATCATTATGTCTCGGAGTTGACATTAAAACCATATCTTCGGGAATCTGAAATTCTTTCTTCAGCACATAGCATTGCTTGTCATCAAACATCACCTTAACCTCTTTATAACATATCTGAGAGACTGACAGCAAGTTGTTTGCTAGCTGCTTGACATAGTTGACTTTGTCAAAGCTCACTCTCCCATTAGACAAGAAACCTTGAGCTGTGATGTGACCTCCCTTATCTCCAGCGAAACTGACATACCCTCCTTTTATTTTTCTGACGTTTAAAAGAAGGCCCAGATCGCCTGTCATGTGCCTGGATGCTCCACTATCAACAATCCACGTGTTATACCGGCGAGCACCCTGCACAAACAAGTAAAGGGTTAGTTAGCATTGAGAATCCAAGCCCGAATGGTCATGGGTTTCCCATTTTCTCCCATCACTTGTACATTAATCCACATACCAGGAGGTTTGGATTCTTCCTTGGTATCTGGATTACTGGATGGTTTAGGTTCAGATTTTGTTGTCCATCTCAAGTCTGAACGGGGAGGAGTCTTATGATAAACACTTGACGTGTTAATGACTTTATGTATTGGCTCCTTCCCTTTCAGACTTACCTCAGGACTCTTGGGTTTACATGAAGTTTTCCCAATTGTCCTTTTGAGCTGAGGGGGGTCAGTTGATTTCTGATTTGATTGATTAAACATTTTATGTTTCTGAGAAGGTTCAGATGAATCAACTGTCCCCTTTGAGCTCTGAGGCTGCTGATCACACTCATAGCTGAGATGACCAGGTCTCCTGCACATATAACAAACCCTGTTAGAATAAGATTTGGCAGGGGTATGTGGCTCCTTCGGTTCAACTTTACTCTTGGGCTGCACTCCTAAACATTTTGTTTAGGTAAGATTTTGACTTCTTCATAAGGACGGGTTGCAGGAGACTTTGCACCCTCCTTCTCAATGGTTCGAAGTGCAGCTTGAACGTTTTGCATTAGACTACCTTGACCAGAAGAATTGCCCAGAAGTTTTCGCATACCTGGTTCTGGCTTTTCTTCTGGTTTAGGCTCTTTCCTCTGAGGCTCACCAACTTTCCCCTTCATTTTTAAATCAGGTTTTGAGGTTGAAGTAGAAAGTGCATCAACCTTGGGTACAAGTTGGTCAGCTTCAGCGAAGACATCTGATTGCACCAGTTGGTTTAAGACTGGTGGTGGACATTTTGTGTAAGTTTTCGTGTCTTTCTCTTGAACGGACCCTTGTGGCCTACGGTCGATTATGTGTTCAAACAAATATGACGAAGTTGAATAACTTTTTAGCTTCTGATTTAGAGTGTCATAATCGACCTTAGAGCTAGCAAGTTCTAGTTTCAGAGTATCAATCTGATTTATGTAAAAGACGATAGCATCCTGTTTGTTTAATAAAGCAACCTCTAGTTCTCTGATTTGTTTGTTTTGACTCTCAATCTTATCTTTTAGAGTCTTTTCTCTACCCTTAATGATAGAGTTTTCATGTAATTTAGAGGTTAGCTCAGTAACTTGTGATTTCAAGGATACTATGGTCTTCACATAATCGTTACACGACACATAGGGAAGACCAGAAGTAGGGTTTACTTTGACATCAGCTTGTCCAGTCATGCACACCTTTTGATTTACTGGTTCAGGTTGAACAGGCACTGGCGTTGGTTCGGCAGCTGGCTCAGAGGTTGATGCAACATTTTGCTCGTCAGTGGGCAGCACAGACTCGTTATTGTTGACATCGTAGACACTGTCTGCCTCAGACTGAGAATCGTCATTCAGATCTAGAACACTGGCCAGGTTGGTCTCAGCAACTTCAAAAGTATCAGCATCTTGGAAGTGTACTGACCAGTCGATCCCCTCATCTTTCTGAACAACCACCATTGCTTTGGATGATCCCTCATGGGATGTTTCAGCCTTCTTTTGAGTAGTGGTAGTTGAAGATTTTCCAGAAGATGTTCGGAAGGGGTACTTGGGTCCTGAGTTCTTTGGCTTTTCACATTCTCTTGCAAAATGACCCTTTTCTCCACAGTTGTAGCAGGTTACAGCTGACTTGTCGAAACCCAGCTTTGTATCTTTTGTTGCTGTAATCTGCATCCCTGTTCTCTTGACCAAGGCCTTTGCTCTTCTCACCAAGTTAGCATAGGACCATAGGATGTCCTGTCGCTCCATCTCATCGTTGTCGATCTGGTCATAATCTTCTTGAGTCAGGTAGGCATTTCCGATTTTTCCCTTTAGAAGATCATCATATGAGGTGACCAACGCACTAAGCATCCCCATATGCTCCTTTACTTCTTCAGTGCTGCCATGTTTGAAATGTTCAGTGTTTAAAGCAGGCATAGACGTTTTCTTGAAGGAGCAGAATATGGTGGTCCACTTGGAGTTTCAGAAGCAGACTTGCTTGAAGAACTAACGTTAGATGTAAAAGCTGTCTACAGTGGAGCATTTGATGAAGTGACTGGAGAAGCAATGGGTCCAGTACAGTATAACGAGGGATTCTGCACATAGCTGCTCAATCTGTCCAGATTTTGCTCCTCCTGTTCGTGCTCTTTTAGCTTAGTAATGAAGTCATTCAAATCCATGCCCTCAAAACCTTCACCATTCTTCAAAATCATGATAAACGGCCTCCAGCTTTTGGGTAGAGCCTTAGACAGAGTCTCCACTTGTTGTCGTTCCGAGATCTGCACCCCCAAACTATCCATTTCACTAAGAAGATGGTTATATCTGTTGATTAGATCTGGAAGTTTCTCGTTCACATAAGAAGTGAAGTGGTCAAACTCCTTTCTTAACTGCGAGGCCTTGAGCTCTTTCAACGATGCATTCCCCTCGTTCCTCTTTTATAATGCGTTCCACAAAGAACGTGACGTTCTGTACCGTCGGAACTGATGGAATATCTCGTTCGGAATAGCTTGGATCATGTAAGAATAGGCTTTCTTTTCTGCATCATAAGCCTTCCTCTGATCATCACTCATCTGATCATAGGGAACTTCGATGTTCCCTTCACCCTTAGGTACGATGTAATCGGCGGAAATGGCCCGGTGCAACCGTGGATCAACCCCATCAATAAATATTTCAAACCGTGGTTTCCAGAAAGGGTAGTCTTCAATGGTTAACAGTCTAGGTACTTTATTAATTCCACCTTGTTCGTTATCCATTATCAAGTTACTTAAAGCAGTTATAGTTTGTTTGGCAGCCATAGCACTCATGTCAGACATTTTAGAAAGAGACTTAAAACAAACTTAACACTACGCACGGAATGTATATCACTCCGCACGAACACACAGCACTACGCACGAAGTAGAAGACCTACGTACGAACTGACACAAAAACACACAGACTTTACTACGCACGTACTGAGAACCTAGTTTGCACGGATTGAATTGACTACGCACGGAGTACTTAAAATAGTTTTTATGAATATGGTCAACACACAGAATCAACACGTACGCAATGGATTGACTACGTATGAATTGAGGAGTCACTACGCACGGACAAAGCACACAGCCTATCAAAGATTCTAGAGGATCAACGACACACTACGCACGCACTAAGGGCACTACGCACGCACAGGGAATCACTTCGCACGGGTAACACTCAAACGATTAATGTAAAACACAACCCTTTTTAACGGAAAAAAACGACCTATTTTCGACCTAACAACCGATTAAAAACGACGAAAAGGACAAAACACACAGGCCTAATCGACACCTAGATCACGAAACCTAAGGAAAAGTGATCAATCAAAGCACAAGGCTCTGATACCACTTTGTAGGACCGTGGGGGATGGGGTTCTAAACAAAACTAAAACACCCTTACGCTAGGACTGATCTAGGATGAGAAATAGTGCGGAATTTCTATTTCCCAAACCTCCTAAGGATTCTAAGATCTGCTTAGGTGTCCGGCACACAGTATCACACAGAGAAACACACAGAGTAGAAGCAAGAACAACTCCTAAGAACTCACACAGAGATGCTTAAGGCTGCGATTGGATTCGTAATGAACACTAAGTTCACGATTTAGTAGGCTTAAGGTCGTATAAGGTCGATTATGTAAGGCTCCCGGTTGATTTCTAGCGATTTCTGTTGATTGCTCGATTACCCGCGAACATATGAAGTTAATCAGTATTTATAGTGTAATTAGTTTCACTACGCACGTGATGCAACGCACTTCGCACGTAGCGAGTCCAGTACGCATGTACTGGTTGTTTTAATGATAATTAATTTAACTTTAACCGACCTTCTTCACTACGTGCGCACTGAGCTCCACTACGCACGTAGTGAGCCTGACTTCGCACGTGGTGATCTGTCACCTAAACTTAAACTTCCAAACACACATCAACACATGATTAAGTACTTGTAAGCTTAAGATCATCACAAAGAATCACAAAGAATATAGACACATGCAAACAATTAATCAAAACACATTTGAATCAACATTTCAAGTAAACATGTATGTATTTGATTGATAAGAACTAGGGATTCACAATTATGCACCAACAACTCTTCAACTGCTTCTACCCCACACTACAAAATGGCCACTCCTGTTGCTACTTCTAACGGTTCTTCCAACAATGGCTCACTCACAAGGTGTCCAAAGTTTGATGGAGAAAACTTTTCTCTCTGGAAGAGTAGAGTTCTTCTCTATATGTCAAGCATGATGTGATGCTCAAGACTGTTACTGAATGTCCTTATGTTCCTTCCTCAACAATTCAAGTTACTGAAGCAACTGATGAAGTTCCTGCCGTTGAAAGACTGATCATCAAGCCTATAAATCAGTGGTCTGATGAAGACAAAACACTTGTTAATCTTGATGTCAAAGCAAGAACAACCTTAGTCTCTGCACTACCAAATGATGTCTATCATCAAGTACTAAACTGCAAATCCGCAAAAGAGATGCTAGACACTCTTACTGTGGCTTATGAAGGTATAGAGGAAGTTCAAGAAAACAAGAAAACTCTTTTGGTTAGAGAATATGAGTTCTTCTTTGCTCATAAAGGTGAAAGTCTAATTCAGACCTACACCAGGTTCAATTGCCTTATTAATGATCTACGTAGGGCAGATGTTCCCAAGAGCAACAAGGAACTTGTAATTAAATTTCTGGACTCTCTCCCGTAATCTTGGGATCATCTTATCACTGTGATAAAACATGGTGAGAAAATAAAGGGTCTTTCACTGGTTAGTCTGTATAGAAATCTTATGAATCATTAACAATCAGTGAAGCAAAGGAAGATCTCTACCAAAGAGATGAAGAATGTTGCTAAGGCTCCCACTACAGCTCTTGTGTCCAAGGATAACAGATCAAGAAGTTTTGCTGCAGTGGTGGATGAGTCCAGTGAATAGGAAGAGAAGGAGTCTTCTGATGAAGAGCAAGTGGCTGAAGGGGATGAAGATTTGGAGAACATGGACAGCATTGAAGCTGCTGTTGAGCAGGCTACCATGTTGGTAAAAAGGTTCAAACCTTTCTTAAAAAGAAAGGGTGTCAAGAGGTTTGAGAGGAAACCCTTCAACGAAGAAAAAGCCAAGTTCAAACCAAAGGCTTCTGAAGGTTGTTTCTCCTGTGGCAAGACTGATCACTATGCCAGTGAATGTAAGTACAGAGGAAGCATAGGCTTCAAGGGTTCCTCAAGCTCAGACAGCAAGATTGATTATGAAGCAAAGTATAAGAAGCTTCTTGCTGCTGTCCTTGACAAGAAAAAAAAAAGAAAGCTCAGAACAGGGTGTTGGTAGCTGAAGAAGAAGATT
Organism: Pulicaria dysenterica; assembly: GCA_947179395.2. Lineage (NCBI taxonomy): Eukaryota > Viridiplantae > Streptophyta > Magnoliopsida > Asterales > Asteraceae > Pulicaria > Pulicaria dysenterica. The sequence continues at coordinate 82,887,329 of OX359289.1, forward strand.
GGGATGAAGAAGATCTCTCAAGTGATGAAGATGAAGTTCTCACTGCTCAGCTCAGCTTGATGGCCAACACTGGGAGTACAAGTTCCTTTGATGAGGACATAAGGAAAGCTGCAAAAGCTTGTACTTCTCTTGACTGAAATCCTTCTTCTATATATCAGGTTGGAAAATTTATTAATTATGAAGATACTGAAAAGAACACTATGTTTGATTATCTGTGTGTTGAGTTTCAGTCAAATATTCAAAGAGAAAAGAAGCTAAAATTAGAAATAGAATCACTAAAAGAGAAGTTAAGTCTTAAAGATGAGAAACTGACTAATGTCTTTATCAATGTTAATAAAAGTTTTTTTTTTAACTAGTGTGATAAATACAAGTTTGAACTTCTAGAGTATGTAATTATCGGATGTTTTTAGAAGCTATCTAAAATAGTAAGTTCTTGAGAAAGAACTAATCCGAGGAATGCATGATTTATTGAGAGGTACTCGATAAAGGTATCATTGCAAGTTTTTGAGTCAAGTTATGACTTAAACAAAAAAAAAATTATGCTCATTAAGTTCAGTAAGTCAGCTTAATTAAATGTTGTTGGTTGGTTAACGTTAGAAATGATAAAATAGGATGTTCTTTAACATTCTTAGTAGTGATATTAGATTAGTGTTGGCATACACAGGGAGTCTAATTTCAAGGTTCTTACAAGTAGGTGTAAGAAAGTTTTATCGTTTCAAATGGATAAATCTAGTAAGATTTAATTTATCTACAAATGTAATTAAAGTTTTAATTACAGGAAGGTTATTTTATAAAATCAGAAACTAAGGAGTTATTTTCCAGTTTTCTCCAAGTTTAAGGAATTTTATGAAATAAGTAAATCTAGAATTGTTCTTAGGTTGGAAGAACGATTTCTAGCAAAACCAAGAAAGAGTACCTCTAGATACTAGTCTTGAGTTTTAGGTTTATTATCATATTATTTTTCGTTGTAATCTGTGATAAGTTACAATATAAAATAATAAGTAATTCAGATGGACACCGTGAATCGAGTCAATGAAATGGTAGAAATTATGCACCTTTATTCCAGGGTGGAATTTGGAAGGGTGTAGAAATTAGTTTCATTGTTCTTCACAATTTTGTATGTTTTGGTTTATCCAGGAATAAACTAGGTTTATTCGAAACACTATCCGTGACTACTTATCTTGGTGAGAACCTTGATAGGGCTATAAAGTCATCGTAATTTTGGGGTAGATTCGATAGTTTATCGAATATAGCTGCAAACGGTTTTTGCGGACTAAAATTTACGGATATTCGTTAGGGTTACGAATATTGGATTGACCCACCGTGAAAAATACTTCGTGGATTCGTGTCAAAAGTATTTATCACATAGGTTATCCTTAAGCCTGAGGTTTTTGGTTTGGGATGCGGTAACTGTTGTCTTCTTAGCTCGTTCTAACGTCACGCCGTAACATGGTGGTCATAAGGGGCGTGTCTAGATTCAGTGGGAGCCGTGTTGCCAAATGCAAATATGCAACACGGTAATTGCACCTCCTTTTTAGGAGAGATATTTCCGGGCCCCTTGACTATTTATAGAAACTGGTAAGTGCACGGCCGTGCCCAAACGAACTGATCTGTTCTTTGTCGTTTATCACGCAGTTTCGAAATCAAGTTTGTCATGAACAAATTCTTGAGTCTCTGAGTTGACTTTGTCCATGCTCATGCTCAAAATTGAAATATCGCGCTGCAAGGGACAAACCTATATATATGCAAGTTTGTATATATAAAAACGTACCCATTCATAAACAGTGAGTTTATGATAGTTTTAGTTTATAAACAGTTAGTTTATAACAAGTTATTTCTAAGCAGGTTGCTTATGAGGTTTTATCACAAGTTATTTTATGGTATAAGAGTTCTTATAACCCGGTTATCCTAAGTGTCTGGCTAGGGACCTCCTTAGGCTAACAATGTGCAGTAACTGTTACTTATCTTGCACAAGTGGGAGTCTGTTGGATTATGTGCAGAGATAATTAACGGGCATTTTGTATCCAATGTTATAAGATACTAAAGGGTCACACTGCTACACACCCAATTCAGAACAGTTGGATTTCACCATAAGTCTGTGTGGAAATAATTAATCAGTTAGATTAATTATTAAAGAGAAAGAGAAAATAATTAATCAGTTAGATTAATTATTAAAAAGATAAACGAATAATTAATCAGTAGTATTAATTATTGAGAGATATAAATAAATATCCAGTCTGGATTAATTATTAGAAAGGAATAAATAATAAATAGTTATTTATTATTTAAAGGGAATTAAATATTAATTTTTAATATTTAACGGACCAGTTAATTAATAGTTAATTAATTAACTAGTAAAGTCCAGGGGTTCAAAAAAGAGAAGAGTTGAAAGTTTAATTAAAACCAGTGGGCTTATAATTAAACGGGCTTAGGTCCAATCTAATCCTTATATAATCCTTAAGCCTTAAGGATTAAAGATAAGTTACAAGGGATTAACCCTAGCCACCACAACTCTCTCTCTCTCTCTTGATCTCGTCGATCTCTCCCTCTCACTCTCGCATCTCTCTCTCGGTCTCTCCTTTGGCGTCGAACACAAAACCGAGAAACACAAGAGGTGTGTTTTCGGTTTAAGGTGTTTTTCGCAGACACACACACACTCTCGACTTTGAGTGTTGAAAGCTTGGTGATCCAGGAGCGGTCTAGCAGCCAGTTCAATCGGAGGTGCAGTAGTGGTGAACTATCTTTAGCAATCCTAAAGTCTTTTGTTCAGGTATAATCTTATGACCTTTTCAATCGATTGTTTTGCAAGAAACTATGTTGATCATGTAAGTTTAAACATACTAACCCTTTTTGGGGTTTAGAGGGTTGTGTGCAATCCAGTTCCGCTTTCGACTTTGAGTGTTGAAAGCTTGGTGATCCAGGAGCGGTCTAGCAGCCAGTTCAATCGGAGGTGCAGTAGTGGTGGACTATCTTTAGCAATCCTAAAGTCTTTTGTTCAGGTATAATCTTATGACCTTTTATATGGATTGCTTTGCAAGAAACTATGTTGATCATGTAAGTTTAAAGATCCTAACCCTTTTTGGGGTTTAGAGGGTTGTGTTCAATCCAGTTCCGCTTTTAGGATTGAACCAGTGGAATCAAACCTAGGTTTGACCAGTTTGAGTCATATGGTGGTTTGGTCAGGTTTTAAACCTTTCATACCTATCTTGGTGGGAACCTCGATTAGGGAGATAATAACATCATTGTAATTCTTGGTAGAGATTCATAGTAATTGAAGATAGCTACCAAGAGTGTAGACCAAGGATGTACGGATATTCACCAGGGGTGTGAATATTGGATAGTTACATCGTGAAGAATACCGCGTGGTTTTCGAGTCAAAGGTATTCATCACATAGGTTGTCCTTAAGCCTAAGATATTTGGTTTGGGATACGGGGACTTTTGGCATTTGGAACGCACCTAACGCTACGCTGTAACTTGGTAGTCATAACGGGCGTATCTGGTGTCAGCAGAAAGCGTATTGCCAAATGCAAGTATGCGAGAGGCATTCTGCAACTCCTCTTAAGCAGAGATATTTCCAAGGCCCTTGACTGATCTAGATTGTGGAAGTACATGGCCACGCCCAAACGAACTGATTTGTTCTTTGTCGTTTATTACTCAGTTGAAATCAGATAGTCAAGAAAAGGTTCTGAGTGTTCAGAGTTGACTCATTCCATGCTCACTCTCAAATTCGAAACATCGGGATGCATAGGGAAAAGCCTAAAGTATGCCCGATCATAAGACAGGGGGTTCTTATGAAGTTTTTACTAAAAAACAGTTGGTTTTATAATTTATAAAACAGGTTGTTTTATAAGGTTTTAGTTATCACACCTGAGTATAATAGTTCTTATCGCTTGGTTAACCTAAGGACTTGTCTAGAGGTATCCTTAGGTCAGTGCCATCAAGGTACCCTGGTTGACGGTAAGAACAAGTGGGAGTCTAATACTATTTGTGTGCATAACCGTCGAACCCTGATGCGACGACCAATGTCATGAGGCACTCAAGGTTTACATCTGTGAGGGCATATAATTCAAGAAGTTATATAATCACAAATTAGGAGAAATGTTTTATAACAATTAGTTATAAACCAGTTATTACGAGTATGGAGAGTTATAATTACCAAGATAATTAATTAACAAAAGAGTATATGTTTATTAGTTAAATAAATATATATTGAAATTAATAATATTCTAGATTAATACTTTGGATAATTATTATCTTGAATAAGATTATTACTAATTAATTGTTAAAGAAAAAATAATATATATATATATATATATATATATATATATATATATATATATATATATATATATTCGGCCGAATATAGATATATTATATGGATAATATATTTTGAATTAACAATAATTAGTAATTGGTAAATAATCAAAGTTTCCTAATTAATCCTAAATAGATATCATCTATAAATAAGGATTAACTTGACTTTGATTAGGGTTAAGGGTTTTAACACAAAACTACTCTCTCCTTGTCTCCCTCTTGTTCGGCCAAAGTCAACCCCAAGACACCAAGGGGGGTTTTCGATTTGAACATTTGATCATCAAGGAGGTTTGATTAAGTTTGTTATTAACTCTTCTAGCAGGTACTTGTATTGCCTCATTACGGGTGGACGAACTTGAGCAACCCTAGCAAAGGTATAATGTTCATCTCATGTTTTGTTCATGATGCTATAATCGATTGATGATATATATATATATATATATATATATATATATATATATATATATATATATATATATATATATATATATATATATATATATATATATATACTAGTAAGGTGCCCGCGCAATGCGGCGGCGTTTAATTAGAGACGATAGCGAGATTGTATGGTGACGAGTTTTTTGTGGTGGTTAGCAATGGAAAGGAGGGATGAAATAATGACGGTTACAAATGGTGTATGACGATAATAAATAATGTTACAATGAATTTAAAATAATATAGGTGCTACTATCCAATCACGTTATAAAATTTTAAATTTAAGAGTGTACTAATATTATTTAAACACATTAGCTTAAAGCAATATGAGATCGTACAAATAAATAACTTTTAGATTTTGAAATTCAAAGATAATAAGTTTTTGCTCTTAAAAACTTGGGTAACTACTTGTTTAGTCCCTTTGCTATGTCACAATTTCATATACGATCCCCTCTGTGTCTCCGACAAACATAGATTAAATAACCACATTATATGTTTACATTAAAATTGGTGTTGTATATATACTCTTATCAAAAACTTTTTTAAATCTTCTTTAGTAATTATTATATTGATTCTCTAAGATGATAATTTGTTTAAAAGTTCTTAAAAGTTTTAAAATTTAATTTTTTTAAGCATGAAATTAAATCGATTATTGAAATATGAAAAAATGGGGGTTTTATAGTCGATAACTTTAAATGTGCATAACAAATTTAAAATATATTTGCATGTGTTTTTAGAATAATGTGCATACCAAATAGAAAATTAGCTTCATTTATTAGAAAATTTTAATCTAGTTTAGAAGGTTAATACTTGGATGGATGTGCTTAATCTAGATTAAATGGATGGTTAGGATGTAGTATTGATTGAAAGTTAAGAAGTCTTAAAATTTATGATGAGAGAGAATGTTGTATGGTTTATATAGTAGTATAGATATATATATATATATATATAATATCGATTGTGTATATATGTATGTATGCATAAATGTTTTGGTTGATGATCTTGATTATGATGTCATTACATGTTTATGGTTAATCTTGATTATCATAAGAATCTGATTATATATATATATATATATATATATATATATATATATATATATAATATATATCACCAATCTAAGCCGTCCAATTCTCCCTCCTTCAATGTCATTGCCCACCCATGAATTCCTCACATGCACCCTGCCACACCCTATCCCTCCACGCTCTCCATCCATGATACTTCCCATATCCAAGGAACGGCTGAGATTGGTTCTCGCGGTTCTCGCACTAACAACGGTTCTCGCATGAACCCTCCCCTATATATATATATATATGTGTGTGTGTGTGTGTGTGTGTGTGTGTGTGTGTGTGTGTGCATGTATCGGTTTTATATATATAACCATACACACTTGTGATATAACCAAGATCATAATCCTTTTAGGGTTTTAAAGGATTAAGATATTATTTTAGTTCCACTTTATTAAATAATATATGTTTTTGTTGCAAACCTGAGTTGGTTCAAATAAGATAGATTTTGAATCAATATAACTCAAGTTTATGTGAATTGCTATCTGTAAAACCCAACATCTCTAATGATCATTATTAACTAAGATAAGAATAAATTAATTTTATATTATTGAAATTCTCAGTATTATTACTAGTATTTAAAGCTATTGAATTATGTCATTATAGTGTATATTTAAGAGGTTCAAACTCAAAATTAATTAGTACACTTTAATAAACTTTAACAAATTGATTAGCCCGTACACTTTAGTACTTTACTCACATAATTTAGCATTCTTTTTTAAGAGCTAATGTATTCAAGAAAACGAGCTTACGTGTTAATAATTAAGAAATAAAAATCCAAATTATTAGATTTAATTTATACACATTTAAGGAACAATGTCTTTTCCATCACCTTTGCATACCTCAAATAATGTTATTAAAGAAAAGAACACAAACTGCAAATCGAAGGTGTATGTGGACAATATGTCTTTTCCGATTATAACGATCTTATCTACAGAAACATTATGGTCTTTTACATCTCATATTCAATCATGGATACAATGTATTTTTTTTAAACGAAACATAGGACCATGCTTTTGCCAACAAAAAGAAAGGGGGGAGGGGGGCGGCGGTGGGGTTGGTGCAACACAAACAGAAGAGGAAGTAATAAAAGAACATTTCTGATGACAGAAAATAAACACTTATAATTATTATAACTATCTGTTATGTTAGCATAATTAATTAATTATTAAACAATCATAATGTTTACGTTTATTACTATCATCACTAACTACTCATATAATTATTTATCTTAATTTTAATTGGTTTAAGAAAATAACGAGGGAGGGCCACTCATTGCCACCCCTAACGAAGAACCCAAAAACATAACTATTGTTGATCGAATGGGTTGAGTACATGGGCTTAATGCTACGGGTCCTCCCAATCATATCTTGGAGTGTTAATCAAGCCTCATGTTTATCTTGTTGATCAAGCTTCATGTTTATCTAGTTATTCAAGTTTCATGTTTATCTAGAAAGTTTCCTATTTTTATGGTTTAATGATAGAATAGGAATAGTTATCCAATTAGTCTTCTTAGTCTATATATAGCGATACCGATGTGTAGATTCGATAGGACAATTGTTAGAGTTTTTGTGATACCGAATTTCTCTAATTAATCAACACGTTTATTGGTTGGTTATTTGCTCGTATTATTGTTATCGTTTTCAATTGGTATCAGAGCCGGCGAGATCAACACCGGCATCTGAGTTCGATCGGAAGCAGGGATCACAAACAGCCGCAATTTATATGCATAGTTACGTGTCTCAATTGATCGGTGATTGGCTCTAATTAAATCAAAGATTACGTACGTGTGTTACATGCAATTCCAATTCATACGTGGTAGGTAAGAATTGGTTTTTGGAATTAATTCATTCATGCAACATTGTTATTGGAATTAATTCATTCCTACGAAATTACGACATTCCTACGAAATTACGACCTTGTTTTTCTTTTCGGTTCATACTATCGATCGAGTTGGATACAGTCCTTTGGGCTGTTGATACTCTCGACATTAGTTGAGCGTAGTAGGCAGATTCCGGGAAACCGTTGATCGGCCTACGTGAGTTCAACGCAAACCGAAAGCAACTTTCTAGCCGTGAGAAAAGGGCTGGATAAATCCTCATTAAAGACCTATTCGCGTACCCGGAAGAAGACTTAGATGACAGGGGGTCCTGTGAACCAGACGGTAGCAAAGGAATCAAACTCGTTGACGTTTCAATTTCCAATATTAACATCAACCAATTACACCATATGGAAGATGCGAATGGAAGTTCTCCTAGGAATTCATGGGGTCTGGGATGTGAAAGAACCGGGCTCAGACGACACCAATAAGAACAACATTGTGAAGGGTCTTCTATTTCAATCGATACCAGAAGAACTGATCCTTCAAATCGGTAATCTTAAAACAGGTAAGGAGATGTGGGACGCAATAAAATCACGTAACTTGGGTGCGGATCGGGTTAAAGAAGCACGGTTACAAACACTAACTTCAGGATTTGAGGGCTTAAAGATGAAGGAGACGAGTATGATTGATGAATTCTCATCCAAGCAATCCAGTATTGCATCGATCTCCGCGACCCTGGGAGAATCGATAACTCAACATAAGTTAGTAAAGAAGTTTCTCACAAGCCTACCTGATCGCTTTATTCATATTGTGGCCGCATTTGAGCAAGTGTTGGATCTAAAAACCACCACTTTTGAAGAAGTTGTTGGAAGACTAAAAGCGTACGAGGAACGGATTAAAGGAACCAAAAAAGCAAGTGAATCTAAGGAGAAATTGCTTTACTCAAGTCGTGGTAGAGGTCGTGGTTCAAACCGAGGGGGTCGAGGACGTGGACGTGGTCGTGGTAGGGGTAAAACCCAAAACCATGATAACCGGGATGATGAAAAGAAAAAAGGTAATAATAATGAGAAGCGAGATATGTCAAAAATTAAATGTTACCGTTGCGATAAATATGGACACTTTCTGTCAAGATGCTCGGACCGATGGCGTAACCATGAAGAAAACCTTGATGATGCTCAAGAAGGAGTGAATCACGATGAAGGAACATTTTTTATGATGGAAGAAGAAACAGTGTTTTTAAATGAAGACAAATATGTTCCACTCAAAGAAGAGGCAAATCAAGAAGACGAAGATTTGTGGTACCTCGACAATGGGGCAAGTAATCACATGCCCGGGAAATACTCGTACTTTTCGGAGTTGAATGAACGGATAACCGGAAGAGTAAGATTTGGAGATGGCTCGTGTGTTCGAATTGAAGGAAAAGGGTCAATTTTGTTCAATGGAAAAAACGGTGAGCAAAAGGTGATGAAAGATGTCTACTATATTCCCTCTTTTCGCAGCAATGTTATTAGCCTTGGCCAAACGACATTATCCGGTTGTGACATTAGAATGCATGGTGATTTCTTGACAATGAAATATTAGAATGGAAGGTTTCTCATGAAGGTCCCGTGTAGTGAAAATCGTCTTTATAAAACACGACTTAAGGTTGGAAAACCCAAATGTTTGCAAGCAAAGATTGATGACGAGTCTTGGTTATGGCACGCATGACTAGGCCATATCAACTTTGGTGCGATGAATAAGATGCACAAGTTGACTAAAGGAGTTCCGGTTTTAAAGCACCAAAAGGAAGTTTGTGAAGTTTGCGTGATAGGTAAACAAAACAAGCACACCTTCCCGAAGAAAGCTAATTATAAGTCCAAAAATATTCTCGAGATGTTACACGGAGATATTTGCGGACCTATTGATCCTCCCACTCAAGGCGGTAATGCTTATATTTTAGTTCTTATTGATTACTTTTCTAGATACATGTGGTCTTTTTTGTTGAAGCAAAAGAACGACGCGGCGGATGTAATCAAAAGATTTAAAAAATCAATCGAAAACCGAACCGGCAAAGAGATAAAAACATTCCACACGGATAGAGGCGGTGAATTTACTTCAAACGATTTTAATCGTTTTTGGAGCGAAGAAGGTGTTGCAAGAATGTTAACGGCTCCGTACTCACCCCAACAAAATGGCATAGTAGAACGACGAAACCGGACGCTAATTGAAATGACGCGATGTCTTATGAAAGCAAAAGAAGTTCCAAATCAATTTTGGGGTAAAGTCGTGCGACATGCGACTTATATAATAAACCGTACCCCTACACGAGCATTGGTAGGAGTCACGCCTTATGAAAGATTCTATGGTCTAAAACCGAATCTCGAAGATTTGAAGGTGTTCGGATGCGTTGCGTATGAAAAAATTGTTTCAAAACACCTAAAGAAACTTGATGATAGATCGAGACCATTAGTTTATTTTGCAAAGGAACTGGGATCGGGAGGTGCTCGTTTATACAATCCGCATGAAAATAAAATTGTCATAACTAATAATGTTTTTTACAATGAAAAAGTGGCATGGAATTGGGATGATGAAGAAAAAGAATTGCGTGAAGGCAGTAGCAACAAGAAAATTGAATCTGACACATTTGTAATACCATGGCTTTCAACAAATGGGCCGGTTCACTCAAGCCCAACAGCAACCGAAGATGTTCAGCCCACTACCACGCCACAGCAATCTCACGCAGCTAGCCCAGATGCAAAGAGCCTAGCAGCGGAAACCCAAACCTCAACACAATCTGAGTCAAATAACGATAACGAGTCTGACGGGCATGGTGAAGTTGAAAATACCCCGGTACGTCGTTCCAATCGTGTCTCAATTTTGCCTATTCGTTTACATGATTACGAACTAAACATGTACGAATTAATGTTGACATTTGACGAGGAGCCGAGGAGTTTTAAAGAAGCCATTGTGAAACCCGAATGGCTTAAGACGATGACAAGCGAGATCGAGTCAATCGAAAAGAGCAAAACTTGGAAGCTAGTGCCTCTACCCAAGAATGTGAAACCAATCGGTTTAAACTGGTTATATAAAATCAAAAGAAATGCAGACGGATCTATTTCACGGTACAAAGCACGACTCGTAGCAAAAAGTTATGTACAAGAATATGGTATTGATTTTGATGAAGTCTTCGCGCCGGTAGCTCGACTCGAGACAATACGCTTATTGATTGCTCTCGCGGCCGGGAAAGGATGGAAGATTTACCACTTAGATGTGAAGACGGCCTTCTTACACGGTGAATTGAAAGAAGAAGTGTACGTAAGTCAACCCTAGGGTTTCGAAAAGGCGGGAGAGGAAGGAAAAGTTTACAAGTTAGCTAAAGCTTTATATGGATTACGACAAGCCCCAAGGGCGTGGAACATAAAACTTGATGGTATCTTACGAGAAATGGGTTTTAAACGGTGCTTGCAAGAATCAGCGGTTTATAAAAGGGTTTCGAAAGGCGAATATAACATTGTGGCCGTATATATAGATGATTGATTTGTAACTGGAACATGTCATGAAATAACTAGCCAATTCAAAAGCATGATGTCCTCGAAGTTCGAAATGTCGGATCTTGGCTTGTTGACTTATTATTTGGGCATTAAAGTTTCTCAAGAAAAGGGGTGTGTAACAATCAAGCAAATGAACTATGCTATGAAGATCTTGAAAGAGGCGGGCATGGAAGACTATAATGCTTCACAATGTCCAATAGAACCGGGATTAAAATTGTCGAAAGCCGAGAATGAACCAGAAGTTGAAGCCACTCATTATCGGAGGGTAGTAGGGTGCTTGCGCTACCTCCTTCACACTCGTCCGAACTTATCTTACTCAGTCGGGGTAGTGAGTCGTTATATGCAAAGTCCGAGAGAATCTCATGCGCGTGCGATCAAGCAAATTCTTCGTTACCTTCGTAGTACAATTTCGCTTGAAATTAGATATGAGAGATGCAACGAGTTGAAACTTCTGGGTTATAGTGACAGTAGCCATAATGTAGACGCGGATGATGGTCGGAGCACTACTGGTCTTATTTTATTTCTTGGTAAATCCCCTATCACTTGGTGTTCGCAAAAGCAAGATACCGTGGCTTTATCTTCATGTGAAGCCGAATTCATGGCAGCTACTTCAGCAGCATGTCAAGCAATTTGGCTAAGGGAGTTGCTCGCGGAGGTAACCGGATTAGAGAAACAAAATGTGTTGATTCGGATAGACAACAAGTTGGCGATCGCGTTGTCTAAAAATCCGGTATTTCACAGGAGGAGCAAACACATTCATACTCGTTTTCACTTCATTCGAGAGTGTGTGGAAAACGAGCAAGTTGAAGTCGAACACGTGGCGGGAAATGAACAAGTGGCAGATCCCCTAACGAAGGCCTTAGCGAGAATAAGGTTCGGTGAAATGAGATCGTTGCTCGGTATGTGCGAGTTGCCGTCTCAACCATTCAGGGGGTGATTGTTGATCGAATGGGTTGAGTCCATGGGCTTAATGTTGCGGGTCCACCCAATCATATCTTGGAGTGTTAATAAAGCCTCATGTTTATCTTGTTGATCAAGCTTCATGTTTATCTAGTTATTCAAGTTTCATGTTTATCTAGAAAGTTTCCTATTTTTATGGTTTAATGATAGAATAGGAATAGTTATCCAATTAGTCTTCTTAGTCTATATATAGCGATACCGATGTGTAGATTCGATAGGACAATTGTTAGTGTTTTTGTGATACCGAATTTCTATAATTAATCAACGCGTTTATTGGTTGGTTATTTGCTCGTATTATTGTTATCGTTTTAAACTATAACTAATTCGGAGCAATGACATAACTAGTTAAATGCCAATTCATTTTTGTATTTATTACTTAAAACATACGACAGTGTCCTTTGGGGAAAAAGAAGTATTTATATTCATACAAGTTTTATCATATAAAACAGACAATAAATATTTGAAACCAACAAATGGATACATCTACATGTATTTTTTAATAATAACATAAAAAATTTATAACAAGTTTACTTAAACTAATAACTATTGTAAGAATAATATTTTAGCTTTTAATATATGGTTAACTTTCCATTAATATTATATATTCTAACAATTAGTAGGAAAATGAAGAGTATTATTTTTGTCTTATTATACAAATTTATATAATACTAGCATCGTACTCACGCAATGCTGCAAAGTCAATAGTTTCTGTTTTGCAACATGTCATTTTTAAAATTTTAATTATATATTATTTGCGCGATTCAATGTCACGAAAAAGTTTTCAGCATCTCCGTTTTTTTTCAAATTTGCTTATATTTGTATAAAATATTTTATTAATTTATACAAATTCTAAAAAACATTAAAATGAAAAAAAAAGATTTATATGTAAAAAATAAGGAGAGAGAAGTTAATAAGATTTTGAAAATTATGTTGATGTGATTGGATAATTATGTTTATGTGAGAGAGTACGTTAATAATTTGAAGATAAAAAGAAGGGTGTGAATTAAAGTAGTCCTAATAATTAGAAGATTATATATTGTGCATAATTGATGTACTATTTAAATTTAAATAGTTTTAAAAATATTTAGAAAAGAGAAACATAAATATATATTACTAGTTTAATACTCCGTGTATAAACACGTGGATTGTTGATGTGAATTTTAAACATTTATGGTGTTAATTTGAAATTTATAATAAATCCATATATCGATAACAAATCAAGAAACATTCATGATACGAAAAACGTGAAAAACGTTATTATGATACGAAACGTTATTGTATTTTTTATACAAATTATCAATTATTATTGTTAAAAGTAGAAGCAATATGGTCAAACATTTATTGGTGATAATTTACAAATACTAAGAACTTATTATAAAATATTTAAATGATAAAACTAATAATTTGGTTAATATAATATTTTGAAATATTTAAATTACATAAATAAGATTTAATTAATAAACAACTATAAATCAATTAATTATGATGTTTATCCAATTAATAGACTTAATATACGATTGTTAAATTACTTAATTGTATATAATTTATTGATATTTATCATTGTTTTAATTAAGGGTTATTTTTATTTAATTCATATTAGTTTGACTCTAAAAAATCAAAATTAAAATTTTAGAATTAAAGAAATTAACGGTTAAGATTAAATATTTTATCAAATGAAGGGTTTAGATCATCTAATAATTTTTTTCAAGATAGTCTTTTATATATATTAGAAGATATAGTAGTAAAGATAAAAAAGAATCACATAAATTTAAATTATTGCTTATTAGATGGTTTGGAAAGATACACAAACTATAAGCCAAAATACTTAGGTTCGACTCATCTTTTTTATTTCTAACATGGCTGTCGCTTTCTTTTGTGCACATCCTCCAAAGACCTTTTTTATTTCTTTTATACTTTAGAAGATTATTATATTTTTATTTTTCTTATTTTCTTTATATTTTTAATATTATTATTACAATGATTAAGATGATTACTAAAATTGCAATCTTATAAGATTTATTGAAACAAACTTCTCATGTACTGTCGCTATTATATATATAATATTTTGGGAACTATGAATAGTAGATTTTTTTTTCTTTTTTTACATAATCAATATATATATTCACGTATCTGACTAGGAACCCAAAGTAGTCTTGACAGTATCTTTACTTGATTTTAGATTTATTGTTGTGTTCAGTTTACATTATAACATTCTAATTTAAATCGCTCTATACGTTTAATAGAAACTCGCCGCAACACGCGGGTTAACAAACTCGTTTATAGCAAATACTTTGGCAAAAGAGAATATTTCAAAGTTTATCATTCCTATACGACTTGACTTTTTTCTTTTTACCGCTAAAAGGGGACACTTCTGAAGGGTTTTGATCTGACCAAACCACCCTAAGACACAAACTGGTCTAACCATGAGTTTGATTCTACTGGTTCAATCCTAAAGCAGAACTGAATTGAACACAGCCCCCTAAACCCTAAAAGGGTTAGGATCTTACTAATGATCTAATGAGTTTCATATGAACAATCAAGAATAAAAGAAAAAGAATTACCTCTTGATCATGGGATTGCTAAAGTTAGTCCACAGCTACCGCACCCGTGAACCAAGCTGCTAGACCGCTTACGAGAAACTTCACAAAAAAACAATCGCGAGAATGTGTGTGTGTTGCGTCGATGACCGCCGCCGATCGGCGGTGGTGTTGTGGTGGTGCGCCGTCGACGTCGAACAAGAGAGGGGAGGGAGAGAGTTTTTGGCCTTGACCCTTTTAGTTATCAATTAGGCTTATGTTTCAATAAAAATAGGTTTAATCTATTTTAAATACCCTTTTTAAAATAGATCAAGCCCATATCTGTTAAGATAAGCCCATCTTAACTATAACTAAGAAACTTATACAAAACTACCCTCGACTTTAATTAATAATCTTATTAATTAAATAGTGATCAATTAATTAAATAACCTTTAATTAATTAACCTCCAAATAATAAATGAACTATTTATTATTAATTCCCTCAAGTAATAATTAATTAACCACTAATTATTTACACACCTATGATATATAATTTCATAACGGTTCGAGATTGGGTGTGCAGCCGTGTGACCCTTTAGTCTCTTATAACATTGGACACAATGTACCCATTAATTATCTGTGCACATAATCCAACAGACTCCCACTTATGCAAGATAAGTAATAGTTACTGTACATTGCTAGCCTAAAGAGGTCCGTAGTCAGACACTTAGGATAACCAGGTCATAAGAACTCTTATACCCCAAAGCAACGAGTGATAAAGTAAACTCTCATAAGTCAACTGTTTATGAACGAGTAATCTATCATAAACTAATGGTTCATGAATAAACTATCATAAACTACCTGTTTATGAATGGGTATGATTTTTAGGTTTTTCCCCTTGCAGCGCGATATTTCAATTTTGAGCATGAGCATGGAGAGTGTCAACTCAAAATCTCAAGAATTATTTCATGACATCCTTGATTTCAAAACTGCATGATAAACGACAAAGAACAGATCAGTTCGTTTGGGCACGGCCGTGCACTTATCAATTTTTAATCAGTCAAGGGGCCCAGAAATATCTCTCCTAAAAAGGAGGTGCAAATACCTTCTTGCATATTTGCATTTGGCAATACGGCTCCCACTGAATCTAGACACTCCCCTTATGACCACCCTGTTACGGTGTGGCGTTAGAATGCACTAAGACGACATTGGTTTCCGCATCCCAAACCAAATACCTCAGGTTTGAGGATAACCTATGTGATAAATACTTTTGACACGAATCCTCGAAGTATTTTTCACGGTGGGTCAATCCAATATTCGTAACTCTAATGAATATCCGTCAATTTTGGTCCACAAAAACTTTTGCAGCTATATTCGTTACACCTTCGAATCTACCCCAAAATTACGATGAAGTAGTCACGGATAATTGATGGTCCCTTTAATGTATAAAGGATGAAGCTATGCTTGGAAGATTATCTTGTTAGTGTGTGTTTGTATGTGTTCAGTTTAGAAAGAGAGAGAGCTGAAAGGTTGAGAGCACAAACACAACTCTTGAATAATGCAAAGCTTAGATTGAAAGAGTGGGGCAAATGCCTTTTATAGCATTTGCCCAAGTTACAATATTTATATATTTGCACTCTCACTTTTTATAATCTAACATTCTCCCCCTAAGTGAGGTGTGCAACGATTCACAACAAAGAAATAAATAAATCTATTCATAGGCTGATTTGTTGCGAATCACAAAAGCCACTTGCCACTTCCTAACTTGCCTTCTGTTGGACAGTGTAGTCTTCATCTGTTCTATAGCACGATAGGCCTGCACATGTTGATCATAAGTGTAGGCCTCACGGTTATCCCAAACCTTCTGATGAATCTTGTGATGAAGGATTTTCAAGGTGTCGTCTGAGTAGGACATTAGCTCATCAAGTCCGATGAAGATCTTTTCTCCTTTAGTGTTCTTGGAGACGACTCCTCGTCACCCTTGAAGCTTTCATGCCCTTCATCAATCACAGTCAACTCTTCGAGCTTTTCTAAATCTAGATGGCTCTAGTTAGGCTTCAAGAGATTGATTTTCCTGTAATTGTTCTCAGCTCCAAGTTGCAGATCATGCTCCTCTATGAATTCCATCAGATTTCTCAAGTACTTCATCAAAGGAGCTCTCCCAAATTCTTCTTCTGACCACTTTCCTCTTTTGTGAGAAAGAGTGTCAAAGATAAAGCTAATGTCTTCAACTTTAACAAACCTAAGATCTGCTTCGGTGAGGAAGTATGTTAGGTTGTTTGCTCTTTTGACGTGAAAGATGGCATACTTTATATTGAAAGTGGTTTGAGTGTAGACATTGATGAATTCCACAATTGGATATTCTGATTTGTTCTTTTCAGGATTTGACATAGATTGAGTGAGGATGTTCGTATCTTATTCTTTGTTTATCATCCATGTTCCGCAACTCGGGGGGAATAAGTTGTATTTGTTCGCTGCAGAATATGTCTGAAATTCTTTCTTCAAGATTGGTAGCATTAACATAATAGTTTTTCTATAATGGTTGCAGGCCTACACTTCTAGTGAACATATTGCTTGCATCTAGACCTGGATCTCCACGGGACATTGGAGGAGAAGATGACACTATGAAGTTTGGTGGCAAGGGCCATTCTGATTCTCTTCTTACTTTCTCAGCTGCTTCTCTTTGTCTGTTTCTTTCCAATATATCAGCAACTTATTCTTGAAATTAACCACGAGGAGGAGGGAAGCTTTCATGAACTTCTATGTTGACTCCACTGAGGACCCTTGATACATCAAAAGTAGACTTCTTCTTTTTAGGCTTTCTTATTGCCTCTCTTCGTGAAATTTCCGCCCATTCTTTCTTTTTAAGTGCAAGTTCTCTTTCACTAATATCATCATCAAACCTGCGTACCATTCTGGGTGAATCTGAGCATGTAGCAATCTCAACATATTTATCTATGCCTTTGAAGAGTCTTTGGATTTTGGGATCCTCAGGTTCCTCCTCTGGTTGAGCTTCTTCTGTTTGATCTAAGTCAAAATCATTAAAGATGTCAAACTGAAGCCCCTCTTCTTGAGCAGTACTGCTTTCTCCCTCATGCCTGATTGGTGATGTGGGCATATACTCATATAGATCCTCATCTTTAGAGTCTGTGAATAGCTCAAACATCTCAGCATGGGACTGCTCATAAGGTATTTCACTTTCTTCAAGATCTATTGGCCTCGGTTCAGATTGTTGCTGGGGTACATAAGGTACAATCTGCTTGTCAGCATTGTCTTGTTGTTGTTCATGAACTTCATCGGCCAATTGTTGTTGTTTCTGCTGCTGGCTAGAACTAGTACCTGCAGATAATAAAGAACTTAGTGAAGTAACTGGTACAGTTGCCTTTGCAGCCACAGATGAGAAGACATGTACAATCTTCTTCTTTTCTCTCCCTTGGGTTGATCATCGGGGTCCTAATCATCCCGTCTCCTTTTTCCACTCTGTGCCTGAGCCTGGCAAGTTTGTTCAAGAATAGTCAGCCGGTCAGTAACCTTCTCCAATGAAGTATAGAAGCCTCTAGTCACCCTATCAATCTTGCTATTAACATCTTCATGAAACTCTTGAAAGTCATCCAAGGAGATTCCCTGTTGACGTTGTTCGTTGCGTAGAGTTGTCAGAAGGTCTTGATCATGAGCAGATTCAGGCCTTTGTTCCAGGAGTTTGACATACAGAAGGCTTTTCAACGCATCCACTGACATGGTTGCTGGATCAGGTTGCGGCTGTGGCTCAGGAGTTGCAGGTCTTGTAGCAAGGAGTGCTTCAATCCTATCCAACTTTTGATTTATATCGGTTAATTGTTGTTGGAGAGGTGCCACAGATTGTTTGATTGTTTCCTGTAGTTCAGTACGTGTAACAAACCCGGAATCACGGAGACTTCCGGTTGAGGTACCAGCCACAGAGGCAGTACTACCTACTGAAGCAACATTGATGTTGGCTCTAGTAGGATTTCCTTTCAATCCTCGAATGGCACCTTGAGAGGTACCACCTCTGGAAGTTGAGGAGACTTGTTGGACATACAAGCTCAGTGCATCAATTGTAACCCTGTGTTGGTCAAGATAAGTGGAGATCCGCGGTATATCAAATTGTGCATTGAAAGGAGTCGAGGACGAGGGAGGCGGTCCTCTATGTTCAATAAGTCTAACACCCGATTGGGGTTGACTTAGTGTATGTGCTATAGCCTTCTGCAATGAAGACGATGCCTGTGGAGAGACACCGTAGTGGCTAAGTGGGGTTGAAATTTGCACGGGTGGGATAACCGCGACTTGTTCAATACGGGACCCAACAGTGTCAGGTCCCATAGTAAATGTGGCTACCCGGCTTTCTGGGGCTAGGGGTCCCTCAACACTCATATTTTCTTTTCTCACCTCCTCGTTTTCACTCGCACTCTTAACTATATAACTATCTCCTTCTTCACCACTACCAGGACCGTACCCTGCATATCGATTTGGGGACAGTAAGGAGTCATAGGCGACAGAACCGGTTTCAACAGACAACTCCTGAGAAGGAGTAACAACAGGCATGTTCTGGCCTGGAGCCACAATGGCAGTTTGTACAGCAAGAGTGTCAAGAATTTGGGTAGAAGGATTCAAATTTATGACTAGACCACTGGGTTGAGGAATGACTTGAGTAGTTTGAACAGTGTGGGTCTGGTCAGGAGAGGTAATATGTGGATCGGTTAGTTTCATGAATGAAGGGGTGCTGTCAGCTGGTTGGTCGATGAGTCTATCAGGGGTGCCCAAAGGAGAATTGACAGGTTTAAAGGTAGGGTAACCACCTGGTTGGGAAGCAGACTCAGCATGAGAAGACTGGGAACTGGATGACTCAGAGGTGTCAAAACTTAGTTTAGCAAGTACAGCTTTGGTTCGGGTGGTTTTAGAAATAGATTGGATAATTGTTTGAACGGTGGTGGGATCATATGCATCCCCTCCCTCTCTAATTTCTCCACCTTCACCTTCTTCTCCACCCCTCTCTTCATTTTCTCTCTCCTCATCCCGCTCAGCATCTCCCATAGATGTCTGAGGCCTATTCTCTACATCCTCACCAGGTGCTACTCCTCCCTGGGCAGGTATGGCCGGTACTGGCACAACCATAGGAGGATTGTCACACTCTCCCTATAGCTCACAACAATTTCGTTTTGATCACATAAGTTCAGGATTGTCACAGGGAAAGGTCTTGGAACAGGTAGGTTGGCAGGAATGGCAGTTTTAATATGTATGAAAAGTTTAGGAGTGATAAAAGGTAAACCTGCCAGATGAGAGATGTCAGCATTCTGATCCATCAAGTATTAGATGATCCTATGAATGAAGCGGTGGTAAGGCAATAAATTAGCATCGTTCTTCTTTTGGGAATTCTTTCCAAGTATTGTAGCTTTGATATCTTGGAAGAGTAGGAATGCATAATCCACATGGAGATGGTTGGCAGCCGCCACAAAGATTTTGAGCTGATGCTCCGTTGGAAATTCATATCCTGAATGCTTAGGAGTGAGACACCGTTGAAGCACCGTCATAAAAGTGTTGTACTTGGGATGCAAGTTGGTGCGTTTGAATTGATTCTTACGGGTCAGTTCTCCATCATATCCCATTTCTCTGATAGCAGCAAGGCATGTCTCTTCGTCTGGGATTTACTCAAAGTGGTCTGCTGTCAGCTCTTGGCAGTTTAAAGATTGTTCTGAGGCGGTTAACAGGTATATCAATGGTATATTCATCGATCTCAGCATGGATGACCTCTGTCCCTTTGTCATTTGTACGTACATCACACGTATTCCAGAATTGTTGAACATAAAGCTCAGGGACATGTGTGCCAGTGGTTGCGGGATTATATGTAAGGAGGTGGTGTAGAGGATGAATGTTAAAGATTTCAGTAACAATAGGGTATGTAGGGTTTTTCAGTTTTGTTAGGTCAACATAGTGGTTATTGGCATGGGTTCTAGAGTTTAGAAACTCTGCCTGAGGCATGATCTCCTCTGGTTGGAGTACAACTTATGCCATCTTATCTGAACAGATAGATAACCAATTAAGTCCAAGATATAGAGATATGGAAGAAGACAATATTCAACTTTAACTTGTGATCAAACGTCAATGAATGAGTCAATGTTGACCACTGTTGACCTAATTATGAAGTGTGAAAATTATGAGAAAACCTAACTCTGAAATCCCCATTGTGTACATGATGATTTTAAGTATAAAATAGTTGTTGTAATACTTTTAAAATGTCAATTAGATAGCAACAAACAACTTTGCAGTACTTGGATGTAGTTCAAAAGTCATCATAACACCCTCATTTGAACCAAAAGGTGTGTGTTAAGTACAAGTTCATACACCCCAAGAACACGAAGAACACTTTTTGAGATTTTTGAAATATTTTTGCATCAAAGTGTTCCCCATGTGTTCAAAACACCCATAACAAACTTGGAATGATCAAACAAGTTTGTTTTGTGTCCCAAAAGTCAATTTAAAATTCCGAATGTATCTATCGCTAACGGCTGTTTGAAGGCCAAAAATCACCCTTTTAACTCAAAATTTTCAAAATGTAATCCTTACAAGTTGTTACCTATATGATCACGAATGTTTTGAGACTAAAATTATAAATTTTGGCAGCATAACGAGAGGTTTTGCAAATTCAAATAGCCAAAAATCGAGAGAACACTTGAGTGAGTTTGAAATCTGATCGCATGAATTGACATATAAGGGATGGGATGGTTATAAAGTGACAGGGACACGTGTCACTTGGTGATTGGACCAACCAAATGTGAAAAACGCGGCTTATAGGGCAATTGCATGGTAAAAACACCCGGCTGATAGGGCCATACGATTGACCTTAGTATTGAGAAGAAACTCTAACACTAGTGTGAATCGCATGCGATTCTACTTTGTTTTTGTAGGAGTTCACTAAAAACACATAAACGCAACGGAAGCAAATAAATCGGATTTAACCAAAGAAAAAACTATGAACTCCATAAATGGTACAAACTTGAAGACAATGCATGCAACCAAAAACCAACACAAGGAAGAAGCTTTATACCTTTCTCCTAAGCTCCTTGCTTCTGGAATGAGAAGGTGATAACGTATAGATGAGCAATGACTTGAAGAAGAAGCCTCCAAGTTCCTACCGAAGCTATACACCCCAGATTCTTCTACCTTGTGCTAGCAAACCAAGCCACCAACAATCTTAAAGGATTTGATGCACTTGAACCAGCCCTTGACTTCTGGAAAAACACACAAGCTCTCACAAGAAACTCCTTTGAAGCTCTATATGTGTATGTATGAGAAAGTGACAAAAGGTCCCTAGGTTAGAAAGGCATAAGCCTTATATAAACTTCAAAACCGGGATGTTCTCACATCTAGCCGGCCAAAGACTCAATTCTAATTGGACCTCCAGAAAGAAGCCAATGAAAATCAAGTGCCACTTAGTTTTCCGAGCTTCAGGACCTCTCACGGGCTCTCACCGCCCGTAAAGCTTAAAAGCTTCACGACCCGTGCCGTGTTTCTTTAAGTCCTAAGGGTATCCATGACGCATTTTATCCTTCACGATCCCCTTCACGGCCCGTGAATGACCGTAAAGCCACTCTGATCCATGAGCCATATGGACCATGTAGGAACTCGTGGGGACAGGTTGCTTCACGACCCGTGGAGCATCCTTCTCGGTCGTGAAGCCTAGGTCAACTGGAATTTGACCGTTTTGACCAGCTATTTCCGCTTAGGGCTATTTGGGTAGAAGTTAGGTGTATGACCCAATAGGCCCGCAAATCATCGGAAGTGACTCGACATACGTGTGTCAGTGGGCATACTCCAACAGACTCCCACTTGCACATGACACACCGTACCCTGAAGTATCACAGATAGAGAGCGGCCTCTAGCAAGAGATCTCTGCCCCTAAATCTGTATGGGGTATGTCATCCCTGACAAGTACCAAATCACAACCTCATAGGTTTGAGATGGTCCTATAGATAAGTAATCAATCATCCCTTTGTTCACGATATCCATGTGAAGGAAAGACATGGTACTAAGTCATTCTCAGTCCTTCACGATTATGTTTCTCGATCGAGATTGGTGGTGACCAAAATATACAAGTTGCAATCGATTACTCAAATCATTGCACACTCGAGCATGGCCATGCATTTTGGTGTCAGCGCCCAATCATCGAGGGGCCCAGGGATATCTCTCTAAACAGAGTAACAAATTCCTTTGACTACATTGCCCACCACATTGACCATACTTTGCCCAACTGCTCCCTTTATAACAGCCAGTTACGGACTGCGTTTGAAAACAATTAGAACAAATCAAACCAAAGTGATGCAGCCACATGCATCTCCAGTCTGAGGATGAAATGATATTATCATCCTGATCCACTCATGAGTAGTACCACAAAGTAGAGTCAGGTGTGTGTCGTCCAATCACTTGAAACCCCTTTCAAGTACAGGCGAAGTATTGCGTCCCCGTGTCCCAATCACTATTGGACACATGACCAATCACTTCCCTCAGTCTTCGTTCAGACTTCCTTCCCATGAAGAATGACTGACTGTGGATATTTAGAATGTAAAACATTCAGGGAAGTATAAAACATGCTAAGTTGGAACACAGTAAAGATTTAAAGTAATACCCGCAACTTGCGCATTATCAAATCTCCATTTAATAATCGATAAGTACAATAAATACAATACTGCTTAATGTTCCCAAGAAGGTAAATACATCAAATACAATAACCAAACAATACAAGATACAAACTCAAACCAAATCGCTAGCAAATCTAATACCAATAGCACGGGTGTGGGCATCGTGCTTAACTTGCGATAACGGTTTAGTGAACGGATCCGCCACATTGCTATCCGTGTGCACTCTGCTGATGACAATATCTCCACTCTCGACCACGTCCCGGATATAATGATATTTCCGCAGAATGTGCCTCGTGCATCGGTGAGATCTCGGTTCCTTTGCCAATGCTACCGCACCTTCGTTGTCACAGAAAATCTCAACAGGGTCGGCAATGCTAGGAACCACTCCCAGATTAAGGATGAACTTCCTCATCCATACAGCCTCCTTTGCAGCTTCACTTGCTGCAATGTACTCAGACACGGTCGTGGAATCAGCCACCGTGTCTTGTTTGGAGCTTCTCCAGGAGATATCACCACCGTTTAACAGGAACACGAACCCCGATTGAGATCGGCAGTCATCCTTGTCGGTTTGGAAGCTGACGTCTGAGTAACCAGTTACTCTCAGTCCCTCTTCCCCACCATATACTAAGAACATCTCCTTAGTCCTCCGAAGATACTTGAGAATGTTCTTCACCGCTGTCCAATGTGCCTCACCAGGGTTGGCTTGATATCTACTTGTCATACTCATTGCATAAGAGACATCAAGCCTAGTACATAGCATGGCGTACATGATCGAGCCTATTGCCGAAGCATAAGGTACTCACCTCATTACTTCCCGTTCCTCAGGGGAACTCGGGCATTGAGTCTTACTCAATACCAAACCATGTGACATAGGTATGAACCCCTTCTTGGAGTCCTCCATCCTAAATCTCTTTAGGATCTTGTCAATATATGTGCTTTGGCTAAAACCAATCAACCTGCGGGATCTATCTCTATAGATTTTAATCCCAAGAATATAAGCTGCATCTCCCAAATCCTTCATTAAGAAACAACACCATAGACAGGTTTTTACACCTTGCAGAGTTGGGACGTCGTTCCCAATTAGTAGAATATCATCCACATAGAGGACCAGGAATACAACTATGCTCCCACTAGCCCTGATGTATACGCATGGCTCATCCTTGCTTTTAGAGAAGCCAAACTCTTTGACCTTCTCATCAAAGCACAGGTTCCAGCTCCGAGAGGCTTGCTTAAGTCCATAGATGGACTTCTTAAGCTTGTAGACTTTATCCGTGAACTCAGGATGTACAAAACCCTCAGGTTGTGTCATATACACTTCCTATGATAATGTTCCATTAAGGAACGCGGTTTTGACATCCATCTGTCATATTTCATAATCATAAAATGCGGCAATGGCCATCAGTATCCGAATAGACTTCAGCATAGCCACCGGGGAAAAGGTTTCCTCATAGTCTACACCATGAGTTTGAGTGAAACCCTTAGCCACCAGTCGGGCTTTGAAGGTGTCTACCTCGCCATCTATACCGATCTTCTTCTTGAAGACCCAGTTGCACCCGACGGGTTTACACCCCGGCACAGGATCTACCAAGTCCCAAACCTGGTTATCGGCCATAGATTTAATCTCGGATTCCATTGCCTCTTTCCACTTGGCGGACTCAGGGCCCATCACACCATCCTGGTATTTGCTAGGTTCATCAGAAATAATTACCATGTCGGTGCCCTCAGATATGTGAAAACCATATCTCTCTGGCTCATGCCGACTTCTACCAGATCTTCTTAGAGGTAATGGATCTACATCATTATCTCCAGCATCATCTTGCTGAGACTCAACCGTTTCCGGTTGTGAGCTAGTTCCAAAATCAGGTTCTACATCGGTAGGCTCTCGAATTTCTTCAAGATCAACCTTGCTCCCACTAGCGTTCTTGGATATCAGCTCCCTCTCAAGGAAGACCGCCCTTCGAGCAACAAACACCTTGTTCTACGAAGGTTTGTAAAATAAATATCCCATAGACCTAGCAGGATAACCAATGAAGAAACACCTTTCGGCCCTGGGCTCCAACTTGTCCTCCACCTCACGTCTCACGTAGGCAGGACATCCCCAGACCTTTAAATATGAGATGGATGGAACCTTTCCATGCAACATCTCATACAGTGTTCTCTTAACCTTCTTTGTTGGTACAAGGTTAAGGATTCTACCAGCCGTCTCAATAGCGTAACCCCAAAATGTAATGGGAACCTCCATGTTACACATCATAGACCGAACCATATCCAATAATGTTCAGTTCCTCCTCTCGGTGACACCATTTAATTGAGGCGTCCTGGGAGGGGTTAATTGCGAGACAATCCCACAATCTATAAGATGGTATCGGAATTCGGAACTAAGATACTCTCCACCTCTATCGGATCTAAGCATCTTAATCCTTTTCCCAAGTTGATTTTCCACTTCGATTTTATAAGTCTTGAACACCTCTGATATCGCGATTTTTATATATATATTTAATGCGATATTTAATTATTTTTAGATAAAAATCATGAGAATGTGTTAAATATATGTTTAATATCATTATATATTCTTTTTCAGGTTCAAATTCGGATATTTGAGGATATATATGGATAAAAAAGGCTAAAATTCGAAGATAAGCATCAAAGTTTGAAATTTCCGAAATTCTGTCACTAAATGGTCGCTAGCGTCGCTAAAAGAAACCATTTAGCGTCGTTAAAGGTGATTTAGCGTCGCAAAAGGCCCTGTGACAGCTCTATATATATTTTCGATTCTCCATTCGGTTTAGCAGCTTTGGGTTCCGATTTTTGAACCCTAAATCACCAGAAAACACCATTAATAAGCAGAGGAAGCTTGGAGCAATAGCTTGGAAGGATTGAAGCTTTAAAGTGAAGATTGAAGTGAAGAATCATTCGGCTTTTACGGTTTTCATGTTCTTCTTCATCATGTTCTTGATTGTTCTTAATTTCCAGATCTTATATATGAACATTCTTGGCTTGATCTTCTGTTTTCCTCCCTAGAGGAGATGAAACTCTTGTAATGACTTAGTTTAATTCATGGTTTTTGATACTTTGTTCGTGTTTGTTCTTGGTTTTGCCTAATCTATGTTTATCCAAGCTTATGAATCTGTTTTGATTGCTTAGAATCTGATTTTTATGTTTTGAGAGACCACTTGAATCATAAAGTTTTCATCTTGATTATCTAGGACCAATAGATGATTAAGGAATAGTGATTGACAAATCCTATGTTTTTGAGCAATTAAAGTTAGAGTCTTTTGCATGTGATGTCCATATAATGACCATTTATATGTTAGTTTGATGTTTTGTTGATCATACAAGCATTAAGATTATGGTTTAACCTATTAATCGAATTATTGCTAATTTAACTAGTTAATTGCACTTTTGACCATAAAGGTAATTAATCAGGGTAATTAGACGATTATAACTGGACCAAGGTTGTAGTCACTTTAGAAATCGATGCATGAACATTGCAAGTGTCTTTAGCTTATCTTGCCATGAATTTATTGCCATGAATTGAGTTGAGTTGAATGAAGGGAGGGAACATCTTCATTATTATTAATTCTCCGAGTTATTTGCCTTCTTGTCTCTTTTGCATGCTTTTAGTGTTTTTAGATAGTTTAGTGGTTTGATTGGTTCCAAGTTCATCTTTTACAACAAATCCCAATTTAATGGCTTTATTTATTTTCTTGTCCTTAGTTTAGATTTGTTTGCTTTTTAGTTTAGATTAGATTAGTTTGTTTAATATTTAAATCATTATAATCTTATCAAATCACTCACGTTCCCCTTGAGTTCGACACCCGTACTTATTTTCTATACTATTATACGATTAGGTCCTCTTGCCTATTTGTGTTGTAGTCGTACTAAATAATAACAGATTTTATAAATAAAAAACTGGTACGCTTTACGCAAATCAAGTTTTTGGCGCCGCTGCCGGGGAACGGTTGCATTTGATATTATTATAGTAATTTATTTATTAAATTTATTGTTTGCTTAGTGTTAGTCGTTTCTGTTTTCTGTCTGTTAAATAGCGGCGCTAACTTTTAGGGGATAGCGGCGCTAACCCTTTTTAGTTAGCGGCGCTATCGCCGATGGCAGTTTCCCCTGTTTTCGTTTTTCGGGCTTTCTGTTTTACTTTAGTTTTAGTTTCCTTTTCTGTTTTTCCGGGCTTGTTAGGGTAGTGATTTCTTCTCTTTAGACCCCCTTTAGGTTTTCTTGGTGTATGTCCCGCGCTTCGTCAGCCGAGCTAGTTGAACCATTTGAAGAACCGGAGCGCGAGTTTAACCGTTTGAGGAGAGTTGCACGCGAGAGAGAACGCTTACGTAGAATGGCTGAAGATTTGGCAAATTTGTCCCTGGAGGAGTACGCGAGTCGTCTTCGCGAAGGAAACGCCGCCGGTATTCACCGCCCTGCAATTCCCGAGCAAACAAACTTTGAGATCAAGGGGTAATTTCTCCATATCTTGCGTGAGACTCCTTTCACCGGAAAGGATTATGAAGACGCCATCCAGCATGTCCAGTCCGTTCTCGAAATCGCCGATTACTTCCACATCCCGGGAGTAACTAAAGATGCCGTCATGCTGCGAGTGTTCCCGATAACACTCCAGGGCGCAGCCAAACGTTGACTAAGATCTGAGCCACCCATCCGTACATGGGATGTGCTCAAATCAAAATTCATTAAGCAGTTTAGCCCTCCTTCGAAAATTGCCAAAATGAAAATGCAAATTCAGAATTTCACGCAAATAGAGGGCGAGACTCTTTATGAAGCCTGGGATCGCTATAAGAAGATGCTGCAGAACTACCCGCAACACGATCTCAATCCTCACCAGGTTGTCCAAGCGTTCTATAATGGTATTAACGTCTACACAAGACAAATGGTCGATTCTCAAGGGCCGATACCGAAGAAAACCCCCGCTCAGGGGTATGCCATCATTCAGGAGTTGGCTAAGCACTCCCATCAGTGGCATTCTGCGAGGGACCCTTCCTTCTGTAGAAACACTTCCTCCTCCACCGACAGGCCGGACCACATGGCAGCCCTTAATGCCAAGCTGGATACATTAGGGCGAGATATGAAGACCGTGCAGAAAAACATGCATGCCATGCAAGTCGGTTGCGACAACTGCAGCGGGCCCCATCTTCCGAAAGATTGCCCGTACGACGAGAGTAGAAATCTGAAGGAATCTGCGTGTTATTCTTCAGGGGATAGGTTTGATTATCCAGAGGACGAGGCATATTTTCGCAACCGTAAGGCGAACTGGAAACCTTATCCCGAATACCGCAAGGAGATGGAGGCGAAATATAGGCAGCAGGGCCCGAGGCTTTATCAGCGAGAACAACCGAAGGAGCCGGCAAAGACGCCTAATTTTGAGGAGATGCTCAGCCGCTTCGCAGCAGCGTCCAATCAGAGGCACAAGGAAACTGAAGAGATAGTAAAGAGGATTGGATCGACTACCGAGGCAGCACTAAGGAATCAGCAGGCTTCCATCCACAACATCAAGACCCAAATAGGGCAAATCTCTCGGGTTCTCCAGGACCGCTTCCCTGGGACTCCTCCAAGCAACACCGACACAAATCCAAAAGCTGATCTTAAAGTAGTGTCTACTAGGAATCAAACATTACATGATCCTTCACCTAGTAGTCTCAACACTGATTCCGAGGTGCCGCTACCTCCGCAGCCTGAGCCAGAAAAAGAGAAGGAGGTGACTCCTGAACCTCCAGCCGCATCACCTACTGCTCTATTGAATCCACCTCCTGTTCCACCACCTGTGAAACCGTACCGTCCACCGATACCTTATCTGCAGCGTCTCATAAAAGACTATCAGGATGCTCAATATCAGAAATTCCTAGAGCACTTGAAATCTCTGCATATCAACATCCCTTTCGTTGAAGCGATGGCTCAAATGCCAAAATATGCAAAATTCATGAAAGACCTGCTTGCTAATCGTAAGAAACTTGAAGAGGTCTCGAGCGTCACGCTCAACGATCAGTGCTACGCAGCTATGCTCCGAAAGATCCCGAAGAAAATGACTGATCCCGGGAGTCTTACTCCACCTTGCCAGTTTGGCAACTTGCCCGTTACTCAAGCCTTGGCCGATTCAGGTGCAAGTGTCAATCTCATGCCATACTCTTTCTTTGCCAAACTGGGCTTGCCCGAGCCCAAGCCCATTCGCATGTCCATCCATCTGGCAGATAAATCTGTCACTCACCCACGAGGGATAGTTGAGGATTTATTAGTGAAGGTAGATAAATTCATCTTCCCTACGGACTTCATTGTTTTAGTCATTGAGGCAGATGATCAAGTCCCTATTATTCTTGGCAGACCTTTCCTGAGTACAGCTAGAGCTCTAGTTGACATTCACGAGTCACAATTGACGCTCAGGGTAGGGTCCGATGCCATCACTTTTAGACTTAACGAGCCTGTGAGATATTCTAAATGTCTCGATGATTCTTCGTTCTTTATGGGAGTTTCCGATAATCTGCGAGAGAAGAAGTGTTGGTGCATAATTGTGAATCCCTAGTTCTTATCAATCAAATACATACATGAAATGTTAATTCAAATGTGTTTTGATTAATTGTTTGCATGTGTATATATTCTCAGTGATTCTTTGTGATGATCTTAAGCTTACAAGTACTTAATCATGTGTTGATGTGTGTTTGGAAGTTTAAGTTTGTGTGAGAAATCACCACGTGCGAAGTCAGTGTCACTACGTGCGTAGTGGAACTCACTACGCGCGTAGTGAAGAAGGTCGGTTAAAGTTAAATTAATTATTATTAATATAACCAGTACGTGCGTACTGGACTCGCTACGTGCGAAGTACGTTGCATCACGTGCGTAGTGAAATTAGTTACACTATAAATACTGATTAACTTCATTTTAGCGAGAGAGTTCGCGGGTAATCAAGTAATTAACGAGGAATTGATAGAAATCAACCGGGAGCCTTACGTAATCGACCTTATATGACCTTAAGCCTACTAAATCGCAAACTTAGTGTTAATCTCGAATCCAATCGCAGCCTTAAGCATCTCTGTGTGAGTTCTTAGAGTTTGTTCTTGTTTCTACTCTGTGTGTTTCTTAGTGTTACTGTGTGCCGGACACCTAAGCAGATCTTAGAATCCTTAGGAGGTTTGGGAAATAGAAATTCCGCACTATTTCTCATCCTAGATCAGTCCTAGCGTAAGGGTGTTTTAGTTTAGTTTAGAACCCCGTCCCCCAGCGGTCCTACAAAGTGGTATCAGAGCCTTGTTCTTTGATTGATCATTTTTCCTTTAGGATTTCGTGATCTAGGTGTCGATTAGGCCTGTGTGCTTGTCCTTTTCGTCGTTTTTAACCGGTAAGTAGGTCAAAAATAGGTCGTTTTGCGTTAAAAAGGTCGTGTTTTTACGTTAACTGTTTGAGTTTTACCCGTGCGAAGTGAGTCTTTAACCCGTGCGTAGTACCCGTAGTACGTGCGTAGTGTGTCGTAGATCATCTAGAATCTTCGTCAAGCTGTGTGTTCATTCCGTACGTAGTAGGTCCTCAACGCGTGCGTGGTGTATCCAGTTCGTGCGAGTTGAGTCTGTGTGGTTTACTTTGTCTTTAAAAAATTATTTTGTTGCTTCGTGCATACCATCTGCACTCCGTGCATCCTAGGTTCTCAATCCGTGCGTGTGATAGTTCCAGTTCGTATGCAGGAGCGTCTGTGTGTCTTCGTGTCAGTTCGCATTGAGTATTACCCACTACGTGCGTATTGTGTGCTGTCCGTGCGTAGTATTGTGTGCTTCGTGCGTTGTGCTGTGTGTTCGGGCGAAGTGCCTCCCCACTCCGTGTGTGTTGAATCTGTGTGGTCTATCAAATCCAAATTTCAGTCTGTGTGTTCTCAGCTCTTGATTACTGAAATGGCATCAAAACAGAGAACAGTTTTAAACAACTTATTATTAGACAGTGAAATGGGGAGTGCCAATAAAGTACCTAAATTGTTAACCATGGAAGACTATCCTATGTGGAAGCCCAGGTTCGAAATATTCCTCGATGGCCTTGACTGTAGACTTCGGAGAGCAATAAGCACCGATTATATGGTTCCCAAGGGGGAGGGAAATATTGAAACCCCCTATGATGGAATGACTGTTGAACAGAAGAGCAGTCATGATGCAGAGACGAAGGCCTATGCTCAACTAATCCAGGCCATTCCAAATGAGATCTTCCATCAATTCAGAAGATATAAAACTTCCCACAGCCTGTAGAGAGCACTAGAGAAGAGAAATGAGGGAAATGCCGCCCTCAAGGAATTGAAAGCAAGTCAATTGAGAAAGGAATTAGATCATTTCATGGCTACTAGAGATGAAAAACTTCCTTCTCTCATTACAAGATATAATCATCTTCTTAGTGAACTGGACAGTCTGGGTGTTACTGTTCCAGAGAAGCAGCAGGTGGAAATTTTGGCAAAAGCCTTGCCCAAGAGCTGGCGGCCATATATTATGATACTGAAGAACAGTGGTGGTTTTGACGGGATGGATCTAAATGATTTCATCACAAAGTTGAAAGAGCAAGAGCAGGAGGAACAAAATTTGGATTCCATGTCCGGTTATCAACAAAATCCTTCTCTCTACTACTCTGGAACACCTGTATCGTCATCCACTTCTTCAAATGCCCCCTTACAATCTGCCTATGTGAGGAATGTAAATGAATCTGGCAGATCTACATCTGAAGCTTCATCTTCTGGGCCATCCTATACTGTGTCTACTTCTGGATTCAATGCCGAGCATTTCAAGTATGGGAGTGCGGATGAAGTAACATCACATATGAGCATGCTAAGTGCGCTAGTCTCCTCTTATGATGATCTACTGAAGGGGAAGATTGGTAATGCTCATCTGACACAAGAGGACTATGACCAGATCGATGATGATGAGATGGAAAGACAAGATATCCTCTGGTCATATGCTAACTTAGTCAGGAGGGCGAGAGCATATGAGAAAAGAACAGGAAAGCAAATATCAGCTACAAAGGATATCAAACTTGGTTTTGATAAGTCTGCGGTAACATGCTATAATTGCGGTGAAAAAGGTCATTTCGCGAGAGAATGTGATAAGCCGAAGAGTGTGGGACCGAAGTATCCTTTCAAAACCAGTCCTGGCAGTAGATCATTTTCCTCTTCAACCATAAAGTCTGAATCAACTCCAAAACCGGCTAAGGCAATGGCAGTTGTTCAAAAGGATGAGGGAATTGACTGGTCAGTACAATTTGGGAATGATGGTGCTGATATTAATGTGGCAAATGTTCATGTGTTGAATGAAGATTCTCAATCTGAGACAAAAAGACACTCAAGTGAGGAAGAATCAATTGCCAGCATTGATGATGAACCAGCCTCGGTTCCAGCTGCAGAAGAGACACCAGTGAAAGTTCGTGCCAATGAGTCAAACCAAAAGGTGTGCAGTTGTGGTCAATCATCCGAGGAAAAGGTATGTACTTTTGGCTTACCTTGTGGTTCTTGTAATGATTATGTAAAACAGATAGTGTTCCTAAAGTCTACAATTTCAGAGCTCACATCTAAGTTAGATAAAAACCTGTTGATAAAAGAAAGAGAAAAACAGTTGAAAGAAAAGAATGAAAGTTTAGGCAAACAGGTGCATGAACTAGGTGTGGCTCTGTTAAATAAACAGGATGCTATAGTGTTTTACATAAATGAGATTGATAAGCTGAAACGAGACCTTGCTACTTCAATGATCGATTATGAGACTCTGAGTCAAAAACTCAAAAGTTATTCCACGTCTTCTTACTTATTTGAGTACATAATCGATCAGAGAGGTCAAGGTACTGATTCAGAAAAGAACAAGAAGTTATACTCTAAATGTCCACCACCAGTGTTAAATCAACTGGTGAATGATGATGTTCACTCTGAATCTGACCCACTACTCACAAAGGTTGATGAATCTTCTGCATCAACCCCAAAAGAGGATTTAAAGTTACACGAGAATGTGGGTGAGCCTCAGAAGAATGAGGTTCAGCAAGAAGAAATTAAAAAGGCTGAACCAGGCATAAGAGAACTGTTGGCAAGTTCTAATGTGAAAGATCCGTTGATGCATCGTATCCGCGATGCCCTTCGGAAATTTGAAAAGGAGGGTGTAAAGTCTCCTGATACCCGTCCGTACCAAGTGGTCAAACTATTACCCAAACATCAAGGGTTAAGGTATCAATCTCAAAGGATGTCGAAAGGTCCTATAAAGCAAAATCCAGACAGGATTTGCTATGTGTGCAAGAGACCTGGTCACCTCAGTTACGAGTGTGATCAGCAGCCACATCAGCGATGTAACAGGAAAGTTGAGACTTTTCAAAAGAATAAAACGTTTACTAAAAACAATCAAAACTCAACTCTTCCAGTTCAGCATCAAAGGACAAACGGGGATACCATAAGAAAATCTAAAAATCCCGAAGTTGTTAGCAAAAGAAAATCTTCGCTCAATCAGACTTCTAAGTGGACTAACAAACTGTGTGTTCAAATGCCTAAGGATTCGAGTGACAGGTTCAGCAATGCTGCTGAGAAGACTGGAACTTGGATGAAACTTCCAGTGATTGGAGAAGACGGGAAACCCATGACTATTCGGGCTTGGGTTCCTAATGCTTTCTAATTCTTTCTTCTATGTGAAGGGTGTCAACCGCTATAATCAAGTGTGAGGTATTTGTGACTGTGTGTCTATTTTCTGTGTGACTAAATTGTTCTTTTGTCTTTGTGTTTATTTCCTGTGTGCTTCTGCGTTTCTATTTTCTTAGTTTTTAGATTGTTTAGTATTTTCTTAGTTGATCCAACCTAGATGGAGAGTGATGGCACACTGGTTCTCAATACAAAGTCGTCTAGTAAAATTAGAACTGAAGGCACATACATACTTTTGAGAAAACTGTCTGAAAATCTAGTTGAATCAGATAAGAAACAGATAGTGTGTAAGACATATAAGGAAAGTCTAGACTGATAAATAGTTATGCATGTGAAAATCAATTATAGATTTAAGCTATCGAGACATTCCAAGTCTATAAGTCAATAACAGTTGAGAATGACTTAGTTTGATGCACACACCTGTTACCATGCCTAATGTGTTAAATGACATTGAGCTATATGTAAAAGAGGGTGAAAAATTGACCCCAATTTTGAGAATGTCAAAAGATATAGATACATTGATCTATCATGATAAACTGTCAAAGAGCATAAAATGCATTGACAAAAGCTCAGCAAGAAAAATGTCTAGAGAGGTGAAAAATCGACCTCCATGTCAAAGAGCATAAAATGCGTTGACAAATTAACATATCACATAAGCATGGTGGTTTTGGTAATTAAGTTGTGCAACCTACTGAGTGAATCAAAATACTGTGAGACTTTGAAAGAGATAGTCTTAATCATGTATCCAGTCTAGACAATCTGAAAATGTTGAAACAAAATCTGTTATTATCTGAAGAAAGATAGGTTGACAGACAGAGTTTAAGAGAATATGTTTATGCCCAAGGTTCTGAAATGAATGATTACTGAGTATAGACGAGCTAGTACTGACTCCATACTGGAACCTTCTCACAAAAAGATTTAATTTTCAGGAATTTACTTATTTTGCAAATTTATTCTGAGTTAATTTCATTTCAGTTATTTTCATTTCTGTCTTTTATTTTTAAGTTTTTAAATAGTTGAATTTAGATTCCCAAAAATAAGTTGTTAATAGTTTGCATTTTTTATCTCGTTTCTGTTTAGAAAAATACAAAAAGAGTTCTAGTATGTTCTATTTTCTCTTAGTGTGATTTGTTCTGTTTACATTTCCTTCATCTTACTTTGATGTGTTTTGCTTAAATGTTTATAAGTGATCTTGAAGTTACTGACAGTTTATTGCTGAGTGCAGTACTAACAGTAATTAAGGTTCACAGATGAGAAACTCATTACATGCGAAATGGAACCCCACTAAGCACGAGTTACAGCTCACATCGTGCGTAGTATAGGTAAGGGCATGACGAAAGGTATTCGTTTAGCATTCTGCTGTGTGCATTTTGCTTTGTGCATTTTACTTTGTGGAATTTTTGCTTAGTGCAAGTTTTGTTGATAGAACTAGGTCTTAGGGGGAGTTTGTTGGTGCATAATTGTGAATCCCTAGTTCTTATCAATCAAATACATACATGAAATGTTAATTCAAATGTGTTTTGATTAATTGTTTGCATGTGTATATATTCTCAGTGATTCTTTGTGATGATCTTAAGCTTACAAGTACTTAATCATGTGTTGATGTGTGTTTGGAAGTTTAAGTTTGTGTGAGAAATCACCACGTGCGAAGTCAGTGTCACTACGTGCGTAGTGGAACTCACTACGCGCGTAGTGAAGAAGGTCGGTTAAAGTTAAATTAATTATTATTAATATAACCAGTACGTGCGTACTGGACTCGCTACGTGCGAAGTACGTTGCATCACGTGCGTAGTGAAATTAGTTACACTATAAATACTGATTAACTTCATTTTAGCGAGAGAGTTCGCGGGTAATCAAGTAATTAACGAGGAATCGATAGAAATCAACCGGGAGCCTTACGTAATCGACCTTATATGACGTTAAGCCTACTAAATCGCAAACTTAGTGTTAATCTCGAATCCAATCGCAGCCTTAAGCATCTCTGTGTGAGTTCTTAGAGTTTGTTCTTGTTTTTACTCTGTGTGTTTCTTAGTGTTACTGTGTGCCGGACACCTAAGCAGATCTTAGAATCCTTAGGAGGTTTGGGAAATAGAAATTCCGCACTATTTCTCATCCTAGATCAGTCCTAGCGTAAGGGTGTTTTAGTTTAGTTTAGAACCCCGTCCCCCAGCGGTCCTACAAGAAGTTGCGCGAGAAAAAAACCGAGGAGGCCGAAAGCCCGAAGCCAAAAGAAGATAGTCTTCTCGACCCCGAGAAAGACCAACCAAAGGCTCGTGAGAAGGAGGGTAAACACTTCGACCCTGGGGATAAAATTCTGCTGTTTAATTCAAGGTTGAAGAAGTATCTGGGTTATCTGAAGACACGGTGGTACGGACCTTATGAGGTGAAGGAGGTATTCCCGAATAACACAATTAAGTTACTTGATCCTAAAGGGAGGACCTTCAAGGTGAGCAGGAACCGAGTGAAACACTACTCGAAGGGAGACACCGACAAGAGAGGAGGTGAGGACGAAGGCCGCTCCGGGCCAAAACCCTAAGTGTGGGGTTGGGAGTCAAGCTAGTGACTCTTAAAAAACAAGCGCTTCTCGGGAGGCAACCCGTGTTTAGTTTAGGTTTCCGTTTGTTTCTGTTTCCAACTTTGTGGGTGTGTTGTCTAGAAACCCTCACGAGACTACAACTCGTCCACTCGGGCTACCGAGAGGTTTAAAGGCTTGTTGCATATGCTAAATGCAACCGTGATTCCTACGAAAGTGAGTTAGGTTCGTTTTTCTTTTTGTGTGTTTTAGTTGTTTGATTCTTTTCCGTGATCTATCTTAGCAATTTGCTCCGAGTGTTTTTCTTGCAGGTGATTATGGAGCACGCGCTTATGATGGCTTTTGCTCAGTATTATCTTTATTGCTCCATGTGTGATTCCCGAAGGGAGTTTTCTCTAACCTTTTTCTTCCTTAATGTTTGATTTTATGTACAATAGGGACATTGTACAATTTAAGTGTGGGGTAGGGGTTTAGAAAAAGATTCCTAGCTTGAATTTCATTTGTCCTTGATTAAATCATTATGGTATTTGGGCTATAATTTTTAAAATTTTAATATCATTCGAGTAAGTGTTAGGTATTTGTTGAAGGTATCAAATGTTTGATTTGTGAACAAGTTCAAAGGTTATATTTGGTATTTGTGCATAGTATTAAGTGGCTTTTCACCATTCCTTAGAAATTTGATTTATGGTAACCAACTTTTAATTTTTGAAGTAAATAAATAAATGGTTAAGCTCTTTTTGAATCTAAGCTTGACAAAAATAGGCTGAGTATGAATTTCCTCTTTTACTAATCATATGCTTGCAAAAGAAAAGAAAAGAAAGAAAAAAGCCAAAGAGAAAAAAGGAAAAATTATATGAAATGGCTGAAAAATATATAAGTCAAATAAGTGACCTTTGGGACTCGAACAAGTAAACTCTGAGGGGTGTTCTACACCTAATCACCTAAAGCCAACTGGTTTGGGATCGGTTGGGTTGAAAGTTCGCTACATGGGTTTCATCGAAAGTCATAGACTTATATGAAAAATAGAGCTTAAAAGATCAAAAGCATATGTCAAATAAAATTGGAAAATCTGCAATAAGTCTTGAGGTTGGGGGGTTCCTAAGGGGTAAATTAACCATGAAAAGTAATTCGTTAATTAAGGGTCGGTTATTTATAAAAAGATAAAGTATTTGGGATGGTAAGAAGTTAAGAGAGGATCAAAACACAGGTATATGCATAAGTCTAGGTGTAATTGATGACTTGTTTCTAATCAAACATTTTGAAATTATTTAGCGATATTTAATTTTTATGAAAATGATATTATTTATTTAATTACCTTAGCCTGGATAAAATTGTGACTTGCTTGAGGACAAACAAAGTTCAAGTGTGGGGTATTTTGATATCACGATTTTTATATATATATTTAATGCGATATTTAATTATTTTTGGATAAAAATCATGAGAATGTGTTAAATATATGTTTAATATCATTATATATTCTTTTTCAGATTCAAATTCGGATATTTGAGGATATATATGGATAAAAAAGGCTAAAATTCGAAGATAAGCATCAAAGTTTGAAATTTCCGAAATTCTGTCACTAAATGGTCGCTAGCGTCGCTAAAAGCCACCATTTAGCGTCGTTAAAGGTGATTTAGCGTCGCTAAAGGCCCTGTGACAGCTCTATATATATTTTCGATTCTCCATTCGGTTTAGCAGCTTTGGGTTCCGATTTTTGAACCCTAAATCACCAGAAAACACCATTAATAAGCAGAGGAAGCTTGGAGCAATAGCTTGGAAGGATTGAAGCTTTAAAGTGAAGATTGAAGTGAAGAATCATTCGGCTTTTACGGTTTTTATGTTCTTCTTCATCATGTTCTTGATTGTTCTTAATTTCCAGATCTTATATATGAACATTCTTGGTTAGATCTTCTGTTTTCATCCCTAGAGGAGATGAAACTCTTGTAATGGCTTAGTTTAATTCATGGTTTTTGATACTTTGTTCGTGTTTGTTCTTGGTTTTGGCTAATCTATGTTTATCCATGCTTATGAATCTGTTTTGATTGCTTAGAATCTGATTTTTATGTTTTGAGAGACCACTTGAATCATAAAGTTTTCATCTTGATTATCTAGGACCAATAGATGATTAAGGAATAGTGATTGACAAATCCTATGTTTTTGAGCAATTAAAGTTAGAGTCTTTTGCATGTGATGTCCATATAATGACCATTTATATGTTAGTTTGATGTTTTGTTGATCATACAAGCATTAAGATTATGGTTTAACCTATTAATCAAATTATTGCTAATTTAACTAGTTAATTGCACTTTTGACCATAAAGGTAATTAATCAGGGTAATTAGACGATTATAACTGGACCAAGGTTGTAGTCACTTTAGAAATCGATGCATGAACATTGCAAGTGTCTTTAGCTTATCTTGCCATGAATTTATTGCCATGAATTGAGTTGAGTTGAATGTAGGGAGGGAACATTTTCATTATTATTAATTCTCCGAGTTATTTGCCTTCTTGTCTCTTTTGCATGCTTTTAGTGTTTTTAGATAGTTTAGTGGTTTGATTGGTTCCAAGTTCATCTTTTACAACAAATCCCCATTTAATTGCTTTATTTATTTTCTTGTCCTTAGTTTAGATTTGTTTGCTTTATAGTTTAGATTAGATTAGTTTGTTTAATATTTAAATCATTATAATCTTATCAAATCACTCACGTTCCCCTTGAGTTCGACACCCGTACTTATTTTCTATACTATTATACAATCAGGTCCTCTTGCCTATTTGTGTTGTAGTCGTACTAAATAATAACAAATTTTATAAATAAAAAACTGGTACGCTCTACGCACATCAACCTCAAATGTTTCAGACTTTTGTCTGACCAAGTAGACATACCCATATGGACTATAATCATCAATAAAGGTAACGAAGTAGCGGGACTGATCTCTAGTGGCATGCTTGAACGGACCACACACATTAGTGTGAACGATATCCAACAAGTCTTTCCCCCTCTCACATTCACCGGTGAAGGGTGCTTTGGTCATCTTGCCAAATACACAAGATTCACATACTTCATTAGACCCGTGGTCAAATGATTCCAAGATCCCATCCGCTTGGAGCTTGGCGATGCGTTTCTTGTTTATATGGCTTAACCGACCATGCCAAAGAGACAATTTATCCAAAACACTTTTGGATCCCGAATCAACATTCATGATTGATCTATTGTTTCTCAAGCTTACGCTTGTTTCATATATGCCATGACATGTAAATGCTTTGAAACATAAGGAACCATTCTTATAACATAAAATAGAACCATTCATATATTCAAAAACATATCCATCGTCGTACAAGGCATATAAGGAAATAATGTTTCTTGCCACGCTGGGCGAATAACATACATTCAACAAAACAATAGATAAGCCAGATTGAAAGGCAAGCTCAACACTTCCAATCTTCTCAACAGGGACAACTAACTTGTTTCCCATAATGAGATCCAGCTCTCCATCAACCAAGTCCCTACTTCTTGTTAGTACCTGCACATTATTACAAACGTGAGTACCACACCCGCTGTCTAAAACCCAGGCGTTAGAAGTGGAAGTGTTATGGAGTTCAATCATGTACATACCGGAGGCAGCGGCACCTTTGGATCTCAACTTCTTGAGCTCCTCCGTGTACTTGGGGCAACTACGCCGGTAGTGTCCCTTTTCCCCGCAGAAGTAGCAGGTTGCCTCTTCCGGAGAGGTGATAGCGATAGCTACTTGTTTCCCCTTCGCCTCTGGGGTTGTGTTAGGTTTATGCTTTGGTGTTGCCACCTTGGCCTTCCCCTTCCCCTTCGAGGCCGAAGCTGGTTTCTTCCGCTTCTTGCCAACCTCTTTTATTGTAAGGACGGCAGTGGAGGAAGATGGCTTCGTCTTGGCCATGTTAGACTCGGCAGTCTTCAACATGCCATGAATCTCCATTATGGTTTTATCCATATTGTGCATATCGAAGTTCACAATGAAGGGCCCGTAAGATAGAGGCAAAGATTGGAGGATTATTTCAACCGCCAACTCTTTCCCCATAGGGAACCCCAACTTCTCCAATTGATCCACATAGCCCTTCATACGAAGGACACGTGAACTCACGTTGCTGCCCTCTTGCATCCGGCAACCAACGAAGGATTTGACGCATTCGTATAACTCCTGCCTCGCTTGCATCTGGAACATGTCCTTCAGCTGCGTTATCATGTCATACGCACTCACAGTCTCAAATTGCCTTTGCAACTCGGGACTCATGGTCGTAAGCATGAGGCAGGTTACGTCGTTGGTGTCCTTGACGCGCTTATTATACGCGCCCTTGACAGCCCTCGTTGCATTGGTAGCAGGTGGGTCCGGAAGAGGAGTCTCCAAGACCTCAAGCTTCATTTCATGGCGCAGGACAATTCTGAAAGTCCTAAACCAATCCATGAAGTTAGGTCCTTGAAGTTTCTCCTTTTTAAGGAAAGGACGTAGCGACATGTTTGCGGTGTTGGTGTTGGTGCTAGTAGATGCCATCTACAAGCAAAATACGAAGTTTGGTTAGTTTGACGTATTAAATCCTTGTTAAATAATTACCCACTTGTTTATAAAAAAATTATGTTAACAAGGGCCAAGAACCTCAAAGTACCCAAATCCATGACGGGTTTGCCGCGGATCACTTCATGGAGCTACTTAGGCCGGTAAACACTTTACCGATTGTAATCCGCGATTGCAACTCTTAGACACTTGCGGGATCCTAGGTACTCATAGCACCCATTT
Source organism: Pulicaria dysenterica (assembly GCA_947179395.2). Lineage (NCBI taxonomy): Eukaryota > Viridiplantae > Streptophyta > Magnoliopsida > Asterales > Asteraceae > Pulicaria > Pulicaria dysenterica. The sequence goes on from OX359289.1 coordinate 82,928,565, forward strand.
GGAATGTTTGATCCTTCCACACCGTTCCTCATTAATCCACCATAGTAGCTCGGTATGGGCACGACAACTACCAAGGCGTTTTAAATCTTGGAATTGTAAATAGACCATCAAGATACACTGTGGTACTCTAGCCCAATGGCCGGCTCGGATAAAGCTTGACATTCCGACCTTGCGAGTTGCCACACGCACCTTCTACATAGTTACACAAAACCGATCTCGGCTAAAGCTCGACAACCAATCTTGTTTCACTAGATTCGGGTGGTGTCATCTTATGGTTGGTGTGTGATTTACTTTTGAGAAAAACGGGATTTTGATTTCTACGGTTAAAACAAATTTTAACCAATTCTTGTTGTGGCGCGCGAGAGTTTGTTAATCAATTCAAAACTCTTGGCTTTAATTTATTTTGAAAAGTTTTCAAGCTTGCGAAGAAACTAAACAAACAAGCAAGAAATACAAAATAAATAAAACAACCACGCATAGCAAACACATCCGGTAACGAGCCAACCCTATGCGTCTTGCCCGTGAGCCAACGGACAAGACTAAGTCATCTAAGGAGAAACTCCGAATGACTAGATGCGTGCTCCTCCCACTTGATCCATTGCGTCTCCTACCGACCTCCGGATCCAAGATTGAGCAAAGACACCTCCTCTCGGTTCTTCCTTTTGGTTGTCTTTCGGTTCTCCTTTTACAATATACAAATTTAAAAGGAAATGGCATGCAAGCCACGATAACTATTCTAAGCTAATGCTAACAATTACAAAGAATAGGAAATCGGCATGCAAGCAGTCAAATATTACAAACCGAATGAATTAATTAATTATTACAAACCAAATGTGGTACAAACCACCAAATGAATGAATAAATAATTACAACCAACCAAAGCACATCACATAGGCCATAAGGCTCAACGGTACCGGATTTACTAACAACCACAACAATCAACACAAAACAACACGGTGTGCCACACCAAACCGTGTAAAATATCCCAACTAGATTTATTCCAAAACTACCTTAAACACTCAAGGCACGAGTGAATAAATCTTGTACGTATGTATTAGGAATTCCAAACACTTTGAAAATCCATATTCATACATACACAACACAAGTATATACACGTGCGCGTTATAATGCCAAAACCGTCCGATAGATATAAACATGCGAGTTAGGATATTATGGGGTTTTCTAAATTGTCAAAAAGACCAATCAAAACTGCTGGAAAAATCCAGAGTATGGCCAAATCATTTTTATAAAGTTTTTCTTTTAAAACGGGTCAAAAAACAATATCCAGACGTCCTTCACGACCACTGACCTTCACGGCTTCTCACGGCCCGTGAAGCCAGTGTGTCTCACGACTCGTGAAAAATTTCAAAAAAACCCTTTCACGACCTCAACCCCACACTGAAGTCGTGGAGGCTTCACGACCGTGAAGAGAAACTTTCATGTCCGTGAACCTGGATTTTCACGACCGTGAAGAAGAAGCTTCACGCCCGTGAAGACCACGTGGACAAAATGTCCAGTTTCGCATAAAAATGATTTTCAGGCCAAAATGGTGCATGCAAGGCATCAAGATGGCTCTGATACCACTGTAGGAGTTCACTAAAAACACAGAAATGCAACGGAAGCAAATAAATCGGATTTAACCAAATAAAAAACTATGAACTCCATAAATGGTACAAACTTGAAGACAATGCATGCAACCAAAAACCAACACAAGGAAGAAGCTTTATACCTTTCTCCTAAGCTCATTGCTTCTGGAATGAGAAGGTGATAACGTATGGATGAGCAATGACTTGAAGAAGAAGCCTCCAAGTTCCTACCTAAGCTATACACCCAAGATTCTTCTACCTTGTGCTAGCAAACCAAGCCACCAACAATCTCCAAGGATTTGATGCACTTGAACTAGCCCTTGACTTCTGGAAACACACACAAGCTCTCACAAGAAACTCCTTTGAAGCTCTATATGTGTATGTATAAGAAAGTGACAAAAGGTCCCTAGGTTACAAAGGCATAAGCCTTATATAAACCTCAAAACCAGGCTGTTCTCACATCTAGCCAGCCAAAGACTCAATTCTAATTGGACCTCCAGAAAGAAACCAATGAAAATCAAGTGCCACATAGTTTTCCGAGCTTCACGACCTCTCACGGGCTCTCACGGCCCGTGAAGCTTAAAAGCTTCACGGCCCATGCCTTGTTTCTTCAAGTCGTAAGGGTATCTGTGGCACATTTTATCCTTCACGATCCCCTTCACGGCCCGTGAAGGACCGTGAAGCCACTCTGATCCATGAGCCGTATGGCCCATGTAGGAACTCGTGGGGACAGGTTGCTTCACGACCCGTGGAGCATCCTTCACAGTCGTGAAGCCTAGGTCAACTGGAATTTGACCGTTGTGACCAGCTATTTCCACTTAGGGCTATTTGGGTAGAAGTTAGGTGTATGACCCAATAGGCCCGTACATCATCGGAAGTAACTCGGCATACGTGTGTCAGTGGGCATACTCCAACAGTTTTGTCAATCGCATGCGATTGACCCTTGATTCATTAGTACTGATGATCTATGGCATGTGATTCAAAAATGTGATTGACCCTTGTTTTGTCAATCACATGCGATTGGTACTTGGTACATGGTTCACAAATGGTCTATCGCATACGATTGAGGATTGAAGCATAGTTAACTCTTTTAATTATCTTATGCGATTGGTTATCTATGTGATTACAATCTATGCGATTGTACTTCCTTGTATGAACCAAGACTTAGAAAATAATTTGTTGGGCTCAAAGTGTAACACCCTGTAAATGGGCCTAGCAGTGTAGGGTTGAACTTTGTGCTTTAGAGCTTGTACAGTGACTTTAAGTGAAATTAAATAAGTGTTTTGTGTGACTAACGTGTCTCGTGTTAATTAGTGTGATTATGTGAAAAGTGTCGGTTGTGTCTAAAAGTGATGTCGTGTTATACGGTTTCGCGTAATGATTCTGTAGATATCCCCGTTAGGCAAAACGGGATGGCGTGTGTTAAGTTGTAAGTTGAAAAGGGGAATAAAATACCCCGTGTTTTAATAGTAAAACCCAAGGTCGGCTTCTTTGACCCTTATCCCCTGGTTCAAAGACAAAAACACACACAATACACATTACTACATACGTACACACACATATGCTTCACTTTTTAGTGGGATTTGCTGAATCAATCAAGGAATAAGCTTGAGTAAGAGATTTCAATGTCAAATTCGTGATCTAGCTACTGTTCTTCATCTGATTTGTAAGTGATTATCCTTCAATAGCCCTAGTTTGGTGTTCTTGGTGAAGTTACACCAATTGATGGTGTATGAATGTGTTCTTATGGTTTAAACCGTGTCAAATGTGTTTATAAGTGTCTAAGGGTGACAAACAACATGTACAAACGATTGAATTTGGTTTCAATCGAGTTTTGGTGTTAAAAATGGGTATTAACAGAACTGTGGGAAAACAGGGACGAAGGTCTGCTGTTCGTCGACTTCCTACGGGCGTAGGTAGTGTTCCCTACGGCCGTAGTAAGCCTTGTGTATACACTACGGCCGTAGGCAAGGTCACTGCGGCCATAGGATGTGTTTTTGTGTGGGTTACCGTCTACGGACGATGAAACAAGGACTACGGGTGTAGGTACGTAACCTACGGTCGTAGTTCACCAATGAATAGCTACTATGGGTGTAGGAATAGGTTCCTACGGCCGTAGTACATGATTCCTTGGAAAGGAACTCTGCGGGCGTAGGGGGTTGACCCTATGGCCGTAGTAGGGTTCTGTTATGTGTCCTACGGCCGTAGGACATGTACACTGCGGCGGTAGTAAGCTGTTCAGTGTTGACAGCTTATGTAACTTGTGTTCTAACGTGTGTGTGTTATGTGTAAGTGATAACCAAGCCTGAACCTTATGTGTTAGGTGATTCGAACGACTCAGTGTGTTCTTGGGATTCTCGGATTCATATCTGCCTCTTGTGATATCGAGCTGAGTACCGGTTTCCTATAAGACTCAGTAAGTAGGGCTATTGTGTACTTGTGTTGTGTGCTATGTGATATAGTGATACAGTGTTATAAGTGATACCATGTGATATAAATTGCGATATGTGATACGCATGCGTACTGTGGACCATATGGGTCAAACGTGTTTATGATTCCTGTCCGGACAGACGCAGGGGTTGAGGTCAGTCGCCGATGCGGCTGGGTCCCTTGAGTGTTATTCAGGGATTAACGGTTCCCACGAGTGATTTTCTGGGGTAAAGGTTCTGCAGGCCGCCGTTCCTTGACAAAACAGCGGGGTCTTAGTTTGTAACTAAGGCCTAATTGAGCCCAGGTGGCTCCGAAACGTGATAAGGGGGTTGCTCTTCGCTTCCCTTCCAGCATGGATTGGTGTTGCTGACTTTTCAGTGGGATTCTTTGAGCGGGATTTGCAACCCCGCGAGATATGATCCTGCTGACATGTTGGCACACCGCTATGTGATAACTTAGCATTGTGTGCTTTATTGTGATAACATGCTTATTGGTACTTTTGTGATACTTGTACTCACTAGCTAGTGTAGCTAATGTTTCGTGATATTTCCCTTTTCTCAGGTTAGTGATCAGATGTCCTGGCGAGGCGGGTTGCTGTGGGTAGTGTTATTGTATATATCTTTTGGAACACTTGTAGTTTATTAACTCTGATACTGTTTAACGATGGTCGGTGCGTAGTGGTAACACTGGCTAAATTTTGGTACTTGGCTTGATTCGTTGTTTGTGATCGCCAAGTTGATAAGCAATACTTAATATGTAATCAGTGGTTTATTCCGCTACAAACTTTTAGTGTAAATAAAGTTTTAATTTACTCTAATTTTAAGCTCGTGAAACCGGTGTTACAATTAGGTATTAGAGCCTAAGTTTGAGGGAATCGGGTACTTGTGAAAGTATTCGATCTCAAACACGGGCTTGACCATCGTTAATTGTTCCTAGAGGGGTAATTGGGGCAGAGTGTGAGTGTTATGTGTTTATTGTTCTATGTGAACTAACTTGTGTGTTAGAAAAATGTGATTAAGTGTATTAAACCTGTTCGCCCCTTGTGTATAGAAAGTGAGTGAGTAGAATGTCTGAACGACGTGCTAACACTGAGGAAGCTCTGAATGAGATGGAGGATGAAGCCTCACATCATCGTGCTGAAACCCAGGAGGAGTCTTCTTGGCGAGACACTCAGGGCTTAAGGCAGGGAAGAGATTCCGAGGCTTATATTTTGTTACTTGAGGAGGAGCTTCGCTCGACCAGGGAGCTACTGAGGGAAGCTATTAAGGGCAAGCAACGTGAGCAGTGTTCTTACAAAAAGTTTAAGTCTTGCGGGCCGAAGGTGTATGAGGGTAGTGATAATCCCTCAGAGACTATCCGTTGGTTGCGCGAGACGGATCAAGTGTTTGAGTCTTGTGATTGTGAAGCTGAGAACCGTGTCAAGTATGCGGGTCGTATGTTAAAAGGCAAAGCTCTGGATTGGTGGGATACTGTGAAAGATACGCTGAGTAAAGAGGTGATCGCTGCTCTGACATGGGAGCAGTTTGCCGAAAAAGTGAAGAGCAAGTACTGTACTGATTACGATCTTGAGAGGATGGAAAACGAGTTCAATGCTCTCCATAAGGGAGACAAACCGGTGGAGGACCTTATCCATGCCTTTACTGATAAGGTAAGGTTTATACGACATCTTGTGACTGATGAGAGGGCAAAAATGCGGAAGTTTGTGAATATGCTGCCGCTAGAGGATCGAGCTCATGTGAGAGCTGCAGTTTCTTTGGATCGGGCGTTTGAGATAGCCCAATAGATTGATGGTGATCGTCGCCAGTGCAAGGGTGATCAGACTGTGGAGGGCCAGAAGAGGAGGTTTCAGCAGTATTCAAAGGCTGGTACTTCAAAAGGGAAATCTGCTGCGGGTGGGAAAGTGGATTCGAGTAAGAAACCGAGGTTTGATAATCCTTGGTGTTCTTTGTGCCGTACTTACCATTCTGGTGACTGCTCGAAGGCTACTACCAGATGTATGAGATGTGGTGAGAAGGGACACGCAGCTACAGAGTGCTCGTTCAAAGAGAATGTTTGTTTTAAGTGTCAAAAGCCGGGGCACAGGATTACAGAGTGCCCTAAGAGACAGAGGGGTGATATGGGAGCTGGAGCTGGTGGGTCCTTTGCTCAACCTAAGAAAGATGGCGCTCCTCGCGCCAAGGGTCGGGCTTTTCAGATGACAACTGAAGAAGCCAAAGATGCTGGAGACGTGATCACTGTTACTTTTCTTGTAAATTTTGTTCCAGCTTGTGTGTTATTTGATTCTGGAGCTACCCATTCTTTTATATCTGTGGCTTTTCGTGATAAACTGCAATTGCCTATATCTATGTTACCTGAGCCGATTAAAGTTGAAATTGCTAGTGGTGCGATAGTTTCGGTTACGGATAGTGTCCCCTGTGTTAAATTGACGTGGACGGGAATAGTTTCCCTATCTCTTTTCTTCTTATGCCAATTGCGGGCTTTGATGCGGTCGTTGGCATGGATTGGCTCAGTGGTTTGAACGCGGAGATTCTGTCTTCGAAAAAGATGGTGAAGATTCCTTTAACCGATGGGTCTTGTGCTGTAGCTCGAGGGGAACGTCGAGAGTCTGATATTCCTTTTATTTCGGTGATGAAAGCTCGTAAATCGATTTCTAAAGGCTGCGAGTTTTATCTAGCTCACGTGATTGATGCAAAGCTAGAAAAGAAAGTGGTCAAAGATATTCCGGTAGTGTCAGATTATCCGGAGGTGTTTCCAGATGAATTGCCGGGTTTGCCGCCGGTAAGAGACGTAGAGTATAAGATTGATCTTGTTCCAGTGGCTATGCCCGTAGCTAAAGCTCCATACCGTCTTGCTCCTTCAGAGGTGCGCGTGATGATGACTCAGTTACAGGAGTTACTTGACAAGGGCTTCATTCGTCCAAGTTCATCCCCGTGGGGAGCTCTGGTGCTATTTGTGAAGAAGAAGGATAGAACCATGCGCATGTGTATCGATTACCGGGAGCCGAATAAGCGAACGGTAAAGAATAAATACCCTCTTCCACGTATTGATGATTTATTCGATCAATTGCAGGGAGCAACTTGCTTCTCTAAGATTGATCTTCGTTCTGGCTACCACCAGGTGCGGGTTAGTGAAGATGATATTCCTAAAACTGCTTTCCGCACGCGATATGGTCACTATGAGTTTTTGGTTATGCCGTTCGGCTTAACCAACGCGCCAGCTGTGTTTATGGATATGATGAATCGGATTTGTCGTCCTTTCTTGGATAAATCCGTAATTGTGTTTATCGATGATATTCTTGTGTATTCCTGAAGTGAAGCCGAGCACGAGTCGCATTTACGGCAAGTTCTTGAAACTCTCAAGCGACAGAAGCTTTATGCAAAGTTTTCAAAGTGTGAGTTCTGGCTTCGTGAAGTGCATTTCCTTGGTCATGTGATCTGCAGGGATGGTGTTAAAGTGGATCCGGCGAAAGTCGATGCAGTGATGAACTGGGGAGTTCCCTGAACTCCTTCTGAAGTTCGTAGTTTTCTCGGCCTAGCTGGATATTATAGGCGGTTTATCCGTGATTTTTCTAAACTTGCAGGTCCCTTGACTAAGCTTACTCGGAAAGACGTTGCTTTTGTGTGGTCAGAGGCGCAGGAACAAGCGTTTCAATCTCTGAAACGGCTATTGTGTGAGGCTCCGATTCTTTCTTTGCCCAATGGGTCTGATGACTTCGTCGTTTATTGTGATGCTTCTTATTCGGGGCTTGGCTGCGTGTTAATGCAGCGTGATAAAGTGATAGCATATGCGTCTCGATAGTTAAAGCCACATGAAGGTAACTATCCGAACCATGATCTTGAGCTAGCTGCTGTTGTGTTTGCTCTGAAGCTGTGGTGGCATTATCTGTACGGTACCAAGTGTGTGGTCTGTACAGATCACAAGAGTCTGCAATACGTGTTTACGCAGAAAGAGCTCAATATGAGGCAGCGGCGATGGCTCGAATTGATCAAAGATTATGACTGTGAGATCCGTTATCATCCTGGTAAAGCTAGTATGGTGGCGGATGCTCTTAGTCGCAAAAGCTCGTCAGCTGAGGCGAAGTTCATGAAGCTTGTGGTGATTCCTGATTTTCTTGCGAGATTGAAGGAAGCACAATCTGTGGCCTTGCGTGACGAGAATCTTGCAGCTGAAGTGATGCGAAAACAAAAAGATATGCTTGCAGATGATAGCCGTGGGCTAAAGACTTTTCAGTCCCGTGTTTGGGTGCCTTTGTACGGTGGAAGTCGTGAGTTGATTCTGCAAGAGGCTCATCAGTCTCGACTGTCTGTACATCCGGGCAGTACCAAGATGTACCATGATCTGAAAACTTTGTACTGGTGGCCTACTTTAAAGCGAGACATTGCTTCCTACGTGAAAAAGTGTCAAATATGTGCGCAAGTGAAGACTGAGCATCAGAAGCCATACGGAAATCTTCAGCAACTCGAAATTCCTGAGTGGAAATGGGATAATATTACGATAGATTTCGTGACAAAGGTGCCAAAAACGCTCAGAGGGTACGATGCGGTTTGGGTCATAGTTGACCGTTTGACTAAAAGTGCTCATTTTCTGGCTATCAGCGAGTCTACCTCGTTGGATAAATTAGCAAAGTTGTATATTGCTAAAGTGGTGTCGCGCCATGGAGTGCCGTGTTCTATTGTGTCAGATCGCGATCCGCGGTTTACTTCGAACTTCTGGCAGAGTTTACAGCGTTAGCTTGGCACTCGTGTTCCCTTGAGCACGGCGTACCATCCTCAGACAAACGGCCAGTTAGTGAGAACTATCCAAACCCTGGAGGACATGCTTCGCGCATGTGTACTTGAGTTCGGTGGGGCGTGGGATTCACATCTGCCGTTGATTGAGTTTGCTTATAACAACTCATACCATTCCAGTATTGGGATGCCTCAATTCGAGATGTTATACGGGAGACGTTGTCGCACTCCCACGTGTTGGTTAGAGCCTGGCGAGAAGCAGTTCGCCGGACCTGAAATTGTGCAAATTACTGCCGATAAAGTGAGAGTGGCACGTGAGAAGCTGAAAGCCGCTCGTGATCGACAGAAAGTGTACGCTGACCCGCGACGTCGGCCAGTTGAGTTTAACGTGGCGATCGGGTTTTCCTGAAAGTCTCTCCGTGGAAGGGTGTTATCCGTTTTGGCCGTAAAGGCAAATTAAGTCCGCGTTTCATAGGACCGTTCAAGATCCTATGCAAAGTCAATGATCAAACTGTGTCTCTGGAGTTACCTCCAGAACTTGAGGGTATTCACAATACCTTCAACGTGTGTTACTTACGTAAGTGTAAAGTGGATGAGAGTCATATTCTGCCACTGCAGGAGCTGAAAGTTGATGCTTCAAAGCGCCTCGTTGAGGAACCTGTTGAGATTCTCGGATCAAAGACTAAAAAGCTACGTAAGAAAGTGATCAAGCTCGTTCTTGTGAAGTGGAAATATAACCTAGGTTCGAATATGACCTGGGAAACTGAAGATGATATGCGAGCTCGATATCCCCACCTGTTCTTAAGGGGGTAGATTTGTAACACCCTGTAAATGGGCCTAGCAGTGTAGGGTTGTACTTTGTGCTTTAGTGCTTGTACAGTGACTTTAAGTGAAATTAATTAAGTGTTTTGTGTGACTAACGTGTCTCGTGTTAATTAGTGTGATTATGTGAAAAGTGTCGGTTGTGTCTAAAAGTGATGTCGTGTTATACGGTTTCGCGTAATGATTCCATAGATATCCCCGTTAGGCAAAACGGGATGGCGTGTGTTAAGTTGTAAGTTGAAAAGGGGAATAAAATACCCCGTGTTTTAATAGTAAAACCCAAGGTCGGCTTCTTTGAGCCTTATCCCCTGGGTCAAAGACAAAAACACACACAATACACATGACTACATGTGTACACACACATATGCTTCACTTTTTCGTGGGATTTGCTAAATCAATCAAAGAATAAGCTTGAGTAAGAGATTTCAGTGTCAAATTCGTGATCTAGCTACTGTTCTTCATCTGATTTGTAAGTGATTATCCTTCAATAGCCCTAGTTTGGTGTTCTTGGTGAAGTTACACCAATTGATGGTGTATGAATGTGTTCTTATGATTTAAACCGTGTCAAATGTGTTTATAAGTGTCTAAGGGTGACAAACAACATGTACAAACGATTGAATTTGGTTTCAATCGAGTTTTGGTGTTAAAAATGGGTATTAACAGAACTGTGCGAAAACAGGGACGAAGGTTTGCTGTTCGTCGACTACCTACGGGCGTAGGTAGTGTTCCCTACGGCCGTAGTAAGCCTTGTGTATACACTACGGCCGTAGGCAAGGTCACTGCGGCCGTAGGATGTGTTTTTGTGTGGGTTACCGTCTACGGACGATGAAACAAGGACTACGGGTGTAGGTACGTAACCTACGGTCGTAGTTCACCAATGAATAGCTACTACGGGTGTAGGAATAGGTTCCTACGGCCGTAGTACATGATTCCTTGGAAAGGAACTCTGCGGGCGTAGGGGGTTGACCCTACGGCCGTAGTAGGGTTCTGTTATGTGTCCTTCGGCCGTAGGACATGTACACTGCGGCCGTAGTAAGCTGTTCAGTGTTGACAGCTTATGTAACTTGTGTTCTAACGTGTGTGTGTTATGTGTAAGTGATAACCAAGCCTGAACCTTATGTGTTAGGTGATTCGAACGACTCAGTGTGTTCTTGGGATTCTCGGATTCATATCTGCCTCTTGTGATATCGAGGTGAGTACCGGTTTCCCATAAGACTCAGTAAGTAGGGCTATTGTGTGTCTGTGTTGTGTGCTATGTGATATAGTGATACAGTGTTATAAGTGATACCATGTGATATAAATTGCGATATGTGATACGCATGCGTACTGTGGACCCTATGGCTCAAACTTGTTTATGATTCCTGTCCGGACAGACGTAGGGGTTGAGGTCAGTCGCCGATGCGGCTGGGTCCCTTAAGTGTTATTCAGGGATTAACGGTTCCCACGAGTGATTTTCTGGGGTAAAGGTTCTGCAGGCCGCCGTTCCTTGACAAAACAGTGGGGTATTGGTTTGTAACTAAGGCCTAATTGAGCCCAGGTGGCTCCGCAACGTGCTGAGGGGGTTGCTCTTCGCTTCCCCTCCAACATGGATTGGTGTTGCTGACTTCTCAGTGGGATTCTTTGAGCGGGATTTGCAACCCCGCGAGATATGATCCTACTGACATGTTGGCACACCGCTATGTGATAACTTAGCATTGTGTGCTTTATTGTGATAACATGCTTATTGGTGCTTATGTGATACTTGTACTCACTAGATAGTGTAGCTAATGTTTCGTGATATTTCCCTTTTCGCAGGTTAGTGATCAGATGGCCTGGGGAGGCGGGTTGCTGTGGGTAGTGTTATTGTATATATCTTTTGGAACACTTGTAGTTTATTAACTCTGATACTGTTTAACGATGGTCGGTGCGTAGTGGTAACACTGGCTAAATTTTGGTACTTGGCTTGATTCGTTGTTTGTGATCGCCAAGTTGATAAGCAATACTTAATATGTAATCAGTGGTTTATTTCGCTGCAAACTTTTAGTGTAAATAAAGTTTTAATTTACTCTAATTTTAAGCTCGTGAAACCGGTGTTACACAAAGAAATCCCATGCGATTGAAGCATAGTATGCGATTGTTTGCAATAGAACCCAACACTTGGAAATTTTCTGAAGATTCAAAATATCTGGATTTTAAGAGTTGAGAAATTGATTTCCCCAGACATTATGATTTGAGTGTTTGTTTGACACACTCCCCCTAGACTTATGCATTTCGTTTATGAAAAATTTTAAAATCTAGGGAATGTGTCAGTTGTGTTCTTCGCCCCCTATACATGTGCAGTATATGTATTAATTTCTCCCCCTACACATATGCTACATGTGTATCACCAAATTATCACTCCCCCTTGAATGTTGCATCAAATATCTGCACAATGAACAAACAGTATAACATGTACTCTAAAAAAAAAAAAAAGGAAAAACGAAGCAACAGTATGTTATATTTTCAGGTTTAGCATGCCTAACTTGGATACCAACTCAATAAATCGACTTTCATCTAATGGTTTGGTAAACAAGTCATCTAGCTTATTTTCAGTAGAAACATACTGTAGCTCAATAAGAACTTTCTCTACGTTATCTTTTATGAAGTGATAACGAATATCAATATGTTTAGTTTTAGAGTGGTGTACCGGATTGCAGGAGATAGCGATGGCAGACTGGGAATCGTAGAGCAATGGAATTTTGTCATACCTGAGGCAAAAGTTTGATAACTATGTACGTATCCAGAGACATTGTGAACAGCACATTGCAGCAACAACATACTCAGCTTCAGCTGTAGATGTGGATACGCAATTTTGCTTCTTTGAGGCCCAGCAGACTAAACGATCTCCCAGAAAGTGTGCACTACCAGAGGTACTTTTCCTATCTATCTTGCAACCGGCATAGTCAGCATCTGAGTAAGCATGGAGATCCATAGACCCTTTTAGATATCTGAAGATCCGCTTAACTGCTAGAAGATGTGACTCTTTAGGATTCGCCTTATATCTAACACAGAGACAAGTAGAGAACATGATGTCTAGACGAATTGCAGTTAGATACAGTAACGATCCAATCATCCCACGGTAAGTTTTGAGATCTACTGGAGAACCATCAAGATCTACGGATAGCTGTGCTTTAGCAGCCACTGGTATGGATATGGGTGTGCAGTTAATCATATCATACTTCGTGAGAAGGTCTTTGATGTACTTGGATTGGAAAATAAAACTGCCATGACTTAACTGCTTCACGTGGAGTCCGAGAAAGAATGACATATCCCCCATCATACTCATTTGAAATCTGTTTGCCATGATCTTAGCAAACTCGTCACTGTATTTTGGATGCGTAGACCCAAAAATGATGTCATCCACATATATTTGAACTAAAATCTTGTCCCTACCCTTGGTCTTTGTGAACAGAGTGGTATCAGTCTTTTCTTTTGAGTATCCCTCACCAATCAAATATTCAGATAAGACATCGTACCATGCACGTGGAGCTTGCTTTAACCTGTACAAGGCCTTATCTAAGATATACACATGATTTGGATATTTTGAATTGATGGAACCTTCAGGTTGTGAGACATACACTTCTTCTTTGAGAACACCGTTAAGAAAAGCTGTCTGCACGTCCATCTGAAAGACACGAAAGCTTTTGGAGGCTGCATATGCAAGAAATAGTCTGATAGCTTCAATACGAGCAACGGGGTAAAATGTTTCATCATAGTCAATGCCCTCTTGCTGATTGTAGCCTTTAGCAACCAACCGAGCTTTGTTTCGAATGACCACTCCATCCGAATCCCTCTTGTTCTTGAACACCTACTTAGTTCCGAAAACAGATTTGCCAAATGGAAGAGGAACTAATCTGCAGACTTTGAGACGATTGAATTGGTGTAGTTCTTCTTGCATTGAAATTACCCAATCCGTATCATCTAATGCTTCTGAAGTCTTGGTGGGTTCAATGATGCTTAGAAAACCCGAAAATTGACATTAGTTTGCTGTTGCTGTGCGTGTTTGAACGCCAACTGAAGGGTCTCCTATGATGTTATCCTCAGAGTGATGTCTGGTCCACTTTATCTTGTGGGAAGTAGAAGATAAAGGAATAAGATCTTGTAAGTGGCGTGCTTCCTCTTCATCTTCGTGGGAGAAATGTGGGTCTGAATCAAACACAGGAGGACGCTCTGGGTCAGAAATCTGAGAAGTCACAGGGGGATGTGTGACAGAAACAGATGTAGAATCCTCAGCATATAGATCTGCAAATGGATTCGTCTCAGTGACCGTAGGAGCCGTAATAGTAACACCTGTTTATACAGCTGTGTCGTTCTTGTTGTCAGTTAAAACAGGAGATGATTCAGATCTAAAGAAATCAAACATAAATTCAAGATTAGTATTAGAACTGGACGGATTGTTTGATTCTTTGTTTGGAAGCAACGGTCCTGAACTGGTATGTTCAGAAGCGTTTTCTGTTGATTTAGGTGGAAAATCTGTAACAGTCAATGCGTCATAAAATGTTACATTTATACTTTCAACAATGCTCTTTGTTCGTTTGTTTAAAACTCTGTAGGCTTTGGACTCAGTAGAATAACCTAGGAAAATAGTTTCATTAGCTTTGGGAGCAAATTTTTCCTAGATTATCCTTGTCATTAAGCACAAAGCACTTATTACCAAAAACATGAAAGTATTTGATATTAGGCATTATGCCATTTTCCAGTTCGTATGGAGTTTTATTAAAGCGTTTATTCATAAAAGAGCGGTTCTGTGTATAGCAGGTAGTGCTAATTGCTTCAGCCCAAAAGGAAGGTGGGAGCACGGAATATGATAGCATGGTACGGCCAGCTTCAACCAAAGTTCTGTTTCGTCTTTCCACGACACCATTTTATTGTGGAGTGTATGCAGCTGAGAACTGATGGTTGATCCCAACAAGTTCTCAAAAGCTCTTCAGAGTACTGTTTTTGAATTCAGTTCCATTGTATGTACGAATGGAAACAACACTCTGACTATGCTTATTCTGCTGTTGCTTGATGAAGGAAATGATTGTTGGAGTGGCTTCTTCTTTTGATCATAGAAACTTGACCCAAGTATATCTGGAGTAGTCATCCACCATGACTAGAATATACTTCTTCCCACTTTTAGACTGAATCCTCATAGGACCATAGAGATCCATGTGCAGGAGTTCCAAAGGCTTTGTAGTGCTAAACACTTGTTTAGATTTATGTGAAGCCTTTTTCATTTTTCCTTTCTCACAATTTGCACACAGATGATCCTTTCTGAATCTTAACTTGGGTATGCCTCTCACCAAGTCACTAGTAACTAGCTTGTTGATATTCTGAAAGTTCAGGTGAGAGAGTTTTCTGTGCCATTGCCAAGTAAGATCTGAGGATGCTTCAGACAGTAGACACACGGAGGTAGGGGAGTCGTAATTTTCCAAATCAATGGAATACAGGTTAGATTTTCTTGCACCTACCAGTAATTCATCCCCATTCTCAGTTAACACAGAACATTTTTTTCTTTTTAAATACTACCTCCAGGTCCTTATCATAGAACTGTCCGATGCTAAACAAATTGTGACCCAACCCCTTAACATAAGAGACTTTCTTGATCTTGATGTGCTTCTTCTCTATGTCTCTGTACCCCATTATTGGCGCAACATTGTCATTCCCAAAACGTACATTCCCGGAGTACTTAGGAACATAAATTTTGAGAAGAATTTTGTTGCCAGTCATATGCTTGGTACAACCGGAGTCCAGGTACCACAAGTTAGGCGCTTGCAAAAAGAGAATAAAACACGTTTAGGTCCCCATATATGAATGGGTCCTTGATTGTTAGTTCCTAGAAGTGGTTGAGTATTGATTGTTTCAACTGGTGATTGTAAAACTTCTAATGATCTATCCTTAGGTACCCAAGTGGGTTTAATATTTTGTCGAGAAGAATTAGATTGAGACAAAATTGGCTTAGACGGAAGTTTTGGTACCACCTTTGGTTTTACAGTTGATGGAATCGGAGGTTTAGGATTCGGAAGAGTTGCGGAAGCATTATGTTTTCGAATCCAAGCTTTCAAGGAATTCTTAAGAATTTGTTGTGACTTTGGTGCATCAACTTGTCTTTGCTAAACTGGAGCCTTGGGAGCAGTAGGTTGTACTAATCGTTGATTAGAGGATGGCTTGGGTTTGGAGGTTTTGGCATTTTTGGAAGGTGGATTGCGAGATCGTTTTTGAGAATGCAAGTGTTTTTCGTGAGCAATCCAAGCCTTTTTGAATGCTTCATAGACCTGCCGTCTGTAGACTTCCAGTTCTTTGATCGTCAGTAATCGTTTAGATTTGTTTAAACATTTGAATGCATGTGACTGACGAGTGGTGATCCAGTGATGAATGATATATCCTTTGGAATTTAGAAATGGAACACATATTTCATTAGCGTAAAAGTCTGTCCAGTCCTCACATGGTTTAATTCCAATTTGTTTTCTTAATTGATCATATTCACAATTAAATTCACAATGACCATGTAGACAACCATCATTAATACAAAACATTGAAGAGGCAATTTTATCATGCAAACTTGAATAATTACAGACAGTATCAAACATCAAAATTTGTTCACATGTTTTTCTAGTGTTCGAACATTTCCTAGACGACCTAGGAATGACTCTCTTCCAAGTTATTATTTTACGCTTTTCACTCCCGAGCTTCTTCACATCTGCAGCAGAATTTAAAACATTAGAATTGAGTCGTGATCGACTAGTAGCTGCTTTTGACAATTCAGGTATGTCAGTGTTCATACGAGAAATGTGATTAGAAGTGGAAGTGGATGTCTGTTTGAAAATCTGTTTTTGCTTTAAAGTTTTCAAAGTAGGATTGTTCACAGATTTTATTTTGGGTTGGACATCTTGGGAAGATGTAGACGCATGCTTAGAATCTACAATTCGTTCTGCGTATGGAGAGAAAGTGAATGGAGAAGGAGGTTGCATCTCTTGTTTGACTTGGATGATGCGTTCTTTTAATGTTGTGTTTTCCCTGCACAAGTTATCTATGATCTTTTCATCATGATTAAAAATGTTTTGGATACGCTTGTGAAGGATGGCATTTTCTTGAGCAAATTGAGTGAGCTTAGGTGATTGGGAAGAAACAGAGATTGTTTCAAGTGTGGTTTCGGAGTGGAAAGCGTTTGCAATATCTCCTTGTATCAGATGGGTGAAGCAAAACTCCTGCAAGGTTTGAAACCTTCGCTGCAATTCCTTATGGGGAATGTATAGAAATTGAGGTTTTGGCACTTCAGGAGTATACAATTCCTTATCTGTATAGATTGGAGTGGTGACAGGTGAATTCAGTGTTGGAGGTGGGTAAGTGAAGTATGAGTCATTGAGGTTTGTATTATTGAAGGGAGTTTCAGTTTTGAGATGTAAGGTCCATTTGATATCCTCTTCAAGTCATTCTTCCTCTTGACCAACAAATACCATTCGTTGAGTTAGTCCTTCCCCAAATAGATTTGCATAGTATAATTGCTTGGCAGATATTTTACTCAGAACTTTTGGGTTTTGTTAGATTATAAAAAGTGAGGGTGCAATATGTAATTATTGTAAAGTTGGGCAAATGCTATAAAAGGCATTTTCCCTTCACATTTCAATCTAATCTTTGCATTTACAACATATCTTGTGTTTGTGTTTCTCTCTACTTTGCTCTCGGCCCTCTCTCTTAAACCGAACACACACACAAATACACTAGCAAGATTATCATCTAGCATTGCTTCATCCGTAGCATATACGGGACCATCAATTGGTATCAGAGCCAAACTTGTTTTTGGCTCGTGATTGTTCGAAAACAACAAAGAAAATCTCGGAAAATTCAAGCTCAATGTGAAGAACAAGCATTTGGGTTTAACAAAGAATACAACAACAAGGTTGGTTCAAGAAAGGTACAAGTTCAAACATTTTCCTAAGATAGAACACATTTAAGGTATAAAACACTACTTTTTCCATCATCTTTCCGGGTTTGTTCGAAGTTTTCTACTGTTTTATAAGGCTTTCTTGAAGAACACTTCAAAACCGAGTGGGATTTTTAAAGGAAAAAGTCCAATAGTTCTTTAAATGCTCGAGTTCATGGCATTTAATTTTCTGGAAATTAAGCATTTATGGTGTTCTTGAGGTTTAAATGCAGACTTGAAGAAGAAGAATTCTATTTTTGATTAAAATAATTATTTATTCTTCAAAGTTTAAGTGTAGAACAAGGCAACTCAAGTATTACCCATACCAATCAAGGTACAAGTGGGTAGACACCATAAGAGGTAAGGCCTTTAGATCTGATAGGGACACATCAGATCCTATACGTGGGATTATTGGTCAATGCGATTAGGCGGCTTATAGAGTTCTTTCAAAGCTGAATTTACTAAGTGTTACTATAAAGCTATCAGCTGGGTTCAGGGTAATCCCATGCGATTGAGTAATTTCTAAGACTTATATCAGCCGCACAAAGAACTCGTTGAGTCATCAGTCGCACTCTGTTGGCCAGTGCGATCCAAGGGTTCAATCACACCAAAGGCAATAGCATTCAATTCAGTTAACTTGAATAGCTTTCGATTGTAGTGACTAACAGTTTATTTCTAAGTGTTTGGTGCTACAGGATTCAATCGCACACTATTGGTTACCTTATTCAATCACTTCCAAGAAGTTACTCTGCTCAATTTTCAAGGGTTTCCTCCACTCGCATAACACCTATAGCATACCTTGAACATTTTGGACAAGTGATAGAACCATTGAAACTTGACTTTTGAACAAAGAGGAGAATCGAACTTAATTTTAAAATTATAATTCAAAATTGAATTTAATCTAACTTGGATATAATTCAAAGGTGAATTAAAATTAACTCAATTCTATATAATTCAAAATTGAATTTAGTCTTTACAAGATTTAATTCAAAGTTGAATTAAAGTGAATTAGCTCCTCATTTTGTCAATTAAGTTTTCGAACAATCAATCCATATATAACAAGTGAACGATCATTTCTAAAATTAAATCTCTAACAATGTCTAGTTTAAATGAAATGATGTCCATCGTTACCGATACAAAACCTCATGTTCTGTTTCGAGGTGAATACAATGTTTGGAAAGGAAGGTTCATGGACTTCCTAGAGCATAATGAGACACACGGAGAGATGATGATTGACTGCATCATGAATTGGAACAAAAAGTTCATTAAAGTTGTTGAGGCTGATCCAAACAACAATCCCGCCATTCTCCGTCATGAGAGGGAAGAGACTGCTGATGAGCTCACAGCTCAAGAAAAGGAGATCAAGAAGGCTGAAAGATTGGCTAAGTACTATCTGAAACAAGGACTCTCTTCAGAGATCTACACCAAGATAGATAGCTTAGCTACTGCTAAGGAAATCTTGGATGAGATAAAGAAACAGCTGCAGGGTACTGAACAATGAGAGTATATCAAGCGTACCCAACTAGTCAACAGCTATCATGACTTCTGTGTCAGAGAGAATGAACTTCTTTCTGAAATCTATGGTATATTTTGCAAGCTACAAAATGAGATGAGGTCCAATCAAATCATCCGAACAGACCTAGACTTAAACTGTGTTTTTCTGAAGTCAGTAGGTCCAGAGTGGAAGGAATATGTTCGACTGTACAAACAAATCAACAAAGATCTAACTACAGTCACCTTTCACAACATATTTGAAGACCTCGATCAATACCAAGATGAATTTCTGAAGTCTCTCCCTAAACAGCTAGCTGCAGATCCTTTAGCCTTGGTAGTAGTTGAAAGAGTTCCAAGGGAATCTTCATCCAGATCAATGAAGTTCAAACAGGTGATTCTAAGTGAATCTGAATAGGATGATGATGATGAAGACACAGTGGAAGCTGTCATTCATGCTCTATATGTTGTTGGAAAAACCTTCAGAAATCGTTTCAGTAAAACCAACAACAGACAAAGGTTTACCTCTGGCTCCAGAAGACCAGAAAGGCTTGCTCAAGTTGACAAGCCTAGATTTCAAAGGGATGAGAGAAAGGAGGAAAAGAAGACGGATCTGATGTGCTATAACTGTGGGAGATCTGGCCACATGATAAGGAACTGTTCACAGAAGAAGGTCAAGGATGCTGAGTATTACAGACAAAAGTACCGCCTGTCAAAGCAAAAGCAGGCTGGGAATGCTCTTATGGTGGAGGAAGACCAGTTCCTGGAAGACACAGACTCCGAAAGTGATCTAGATGGTGAAGATCACGCACAGTTCTGTTTCATGGCTACTGATGGAACAGGTTATGAAGAAAGTGGTCATCTCTCCGATGCTGAGGAGGAGATTGTTGAAAGCGGAAAGGTACACTCTATCTCTAACTCTAACATGGGTTTTAATTTTGAACATATAAAAACCATACTAAACCGCATGAAAAAGTTAGAATTTAAGGTGACCAAACTAACTAAGAAAAATCAAGTGTTAAAAGAGGTCATTCACACACAAGATAAAGAAGCACAAGCTACAATTGAACAATTGGAGAAAAACATAGATGAATCTAAGGTTCAATTAGCAGTAAAAGAATCTGAATTTCTTGCATTAACTGATACAACAAATATCATCATACATGATCTCAAAGCAGAATGTATTGGTTCAACAAAGGATTCAGAAATTCTTAAAAATTATCAAAGTGTTCTTTGTCTAAAAATTAAAGAACTTGAAGACCTTCTAATCAAAAGAGGGCAAAGTGAACAAACCATCTTTATGTACAAACAAAAGGAACGACCTTTTTCAAGATGGACATTCGATGGACTTGGTTTTGAAAACCCAAGTGTTTTGAGTAAAGTATCGGCCAAACAATTATACAATGCACATCTTTTTGGTGAGGGACTGACTCAACGAATGGTATTTGTTGGTCAAGAGGAAGAACAACTTGACGAGGATATCAAACGAACCCTACATCTCAAAACTGAAACTCCCTTCGACTATTCTGACCTCAATGACTCATACTTCACTTACCCCATTCCAACACTAAACTCTGCCGTCACCACACCAGTGTATACAGATGAGGAACTTTATGCTCTTGAAGTGTCAACACCCTAACTTCTATACATTCCCCACAAGGAATTGCAGCAAAGGTTCCAAACCTTGCAAGAGTTTTGCTTCACCCATCTGGTACAAGGAGACCTTACCAAAGCTTTCAACTCTGAAACCACACTTGAAACCATCCCAGGTTCTGAACCACTCCCTGAACCTTCTCAACTAGTTCAAGAAAACACCATCCTCCACAACCGTCTTCAAACAGTATTGAATCTTGAGGGAAAGATTATTGACGATTTGTGCAAAGAAAACTTCACATTACAAGAGTGAATCAAACATGTAAAAACTAAGGACTGGACTGACTTTTACGCTTACCAAATCTGTGTTCCATTTATTAATTCAAAAGGATACATCATTCATCAGTGGATCACCACTCGTCAGTTACATGCACTCAAACGTTTAAACAAATCAAAATGATTACAGACCAGCAAAGAACTGGAAGTCTACAGACGGCAAGGCTATGAAGCATTCAAAAAGGCATGGATTGCTCACGAACACACTTGCATTCTCAAAAATGGTCACGCAATCAACCTTCCAAAAATGCCAAATCTTCAAAACCTAAGCCGACACCCAATCAACGAGTAGTACAACCTTCTGCTCCCAAGGCTCCAGTTCAGCATAAGCAAGTTGATGTTACGAGGCCAAAGCAACTCTTAAGAATTCCTGACAAACATGGCGCAAGCATAACGCTTCCGTAACTCCATCAAATCCTAAGCCTCCGATTCCATCAACTGTCAAACCAAAGGTGGTAGACAAACTCCCAACTAAATCAACTCTTTTTAAATATATTCCTTCTCAACAAAAGATTACACCCACATGGGTACCTAAGGATAGATAACTAGAAGTTTCACCACCAAAAATAGACATAGTTCCTACTCACCCTACTCAATCCCTTCTAGGAACTAACAATCAAGGACCCATTCATATATGGGGACCTAAACGTGCTTTACTCTCTTTTTGCATGCACCTCACTTGTGGTACCTGGACTCCGGTTGTACCAAACATATGACCGGCAACAAAAGTCTTCTCAAGAATTATGTTCCTAAGTACTCCGGGAATGTATGTTTTGGGAACGACAATGTTGCACGAATAATGGGATACGGAGACATAGAGAGGAAGCATATCAATATCAAGAAAGTCTCCTATGTTGAAGGGTTGTGTCACAATTTGTTTAGCATCGGACAGTTCTGTGATAAGGACTTGGTGGTAGTATTTAAGAAGAACAAATGTTCTGTGGTAACTGAAATTTACTGGCAGGCTCTATGAAATCTAACCTGTATTCCATTGATATGGAGAAATATGACTCCCCTACCTCCGTATGTCTACTTTCCAAAGCTTCCACAGATCTTACTTGACAATGGCACAGAAAACTCTCTCATCTGAACTTTCAAAATATCAACAAGCTAGTCACTGGTGACTTAGTGAGAGGCATTCCCAAGTTAAGATTCAAATAGGATCATCTGTGTGTAGACTGTGAGAAGGGAAAGATGAAGAAGGCTTCTCATAAATCAAAACAGGTGTTCAGCACTACCAAGCCTTTGGAACTCCTGCACATGGATCTCTGTGGTCCTATGAGAATTCAGTCTAAAAGTGGGAAGAAGTATATTCTAGTCATGGTGGATGACTACTCTAGATATACTTGGGTCATGTTTCTGAGATCAAAGGATGAAGCCACTCCAACAATCATTTCCTTCATCAAGAAACAACAGAATAAGCATAGTCAGAGTGTTGTCTCAACCAGAACAGACAATGGAACTAAATTCAAGAACAGTACTCTAAAGAGCTTTTGTGAACTTGTTGGGATCAACCATCAGTTCTCTGCTGCATACACCCCACAACATAATGATGTAGTGGAAAGAAGAAACAGAACTTTGGTTGAAGCTACCCGTACCAGGCTATCATATTCTGGGCTCCCACCTTCCTTTTGAGCTGAAGCAATCTGCATTGCCTGCTATACGCAGAATCGCTCTTTTATTAATAAACGCTTTAATAAAACTCCATATGAACTGGCCAATGGCATAGTACCTAATATCAAATACTTTCATGTCTTTGGTAATAGATGCTTTGTGCTTAATGACAAGGATAATCTAGGAAAGTTTGCTCCAAAAGCTAATGAAGCTATTTTCCTAGGTTATTCTACTGAATCTAAAGCCTATCGCGTATTAAATAAAAGAACAAAGAGCATTGTTGAAAGTATCAACGTAACTTTTTATGATACATTGAATGTTACAGATTTTCGACCACACTCAACAACAATCGTTTCTGGATATACCTGTTTAGGACCGGCGTTTCAGAATATAGAATCAAACAATCTATCCAGTTCAAATATTAATCTAGACTTTATGTTTAGGGTTTATTAGATCTGAATCTTCTCCTGTGTTAACTGACAACAGGAACAACACAGAAGTACAAGCAAGTGTTACTCTAACAGCTCTAACTGTCACTGAGACGAATCCATTTGCAGATCTCTATGATGAGGATTCTACATCTGACTCTGTCACACGACCCCCTGTGACTACTCAGATTGCTGACCTGGATAGCCCACCTGTGTTTGATTCAGACCCACATTTCTCTCGAGAGGATGCAGAAGAGGCACTTCACCTACAAAATGGACCAGACATCACTCTGAAGAAAACATCATAGGAGATCCTTCAGTTGGCGTTCAAACAAGATCAGCAACAAAAAAGGAATACCAATTCTCGGGTTTCTTAAGCATCATTGAGCCCAATAAGACTTGTGAAGCATTAGATGATCAAGATTGGGTAATTGCAATGCAGGAAGAATTACACCAATTTAATCGTCTCAAAGTCTGGAGAATAGTTCCTCTACCTTATGGAAATCTGTTGTTGGAACTAAATGGGTGTTCAAGAACAAACGGGATTCAGATGGAGTGGTCATCCGAAACAAAGCTTGGTTGGTTACCAAAGGCTACAATCAACAGGAGGGCATCGACTATGATGAAACATTTGCCCCTGTTGCTCGTATTGAAGCAATCAGACTATTCCTTGCTTATGCAGCCTCAAGAAGCTTTCGTGTCTTTCAGATGGACGTGCAGACAACTTTTCTTAACGGTATTCTGAAAGAAGAAATCTATGTCTCACAGCCTGAGGGTTTCATCAACTCTAAATATCCTAATAATGTCTACATCTTAGATAAGGTCTTGTACGGGTTAAAGAAAGCTCCACGTGCATGGTACGATGTCTTATCTGAATATTTGATTGGTGAAGGTTACTCAAAAGGAAGGACATATACCACTTTATTCACAAAGACCAAGGGTAGGGACAAAATTTTGGTTCAAATATATGTGGACGATATCATTTTTGGATCTACAAATCCAAAATACAGTATCGAGTTTGCTAGGATAATGGCAAACATATTCCAAATGAATATGATGGGGGAGATGTCATTATTTCTCGGACTCCAAGTAAAGCATTTAAGTCATGGCAGTTTTATTTGCCAATCCAAGTACATAGAAGACCTTCTCACGAAGTATGATATGATCAACTGCACACCAATATCCACACCCATGGCTGCTAAGGCACAACTATCAGCAGATCTTGTTGGATCTCCAGTAGATCTAGAAACTTACCGTGGGATGATTGGATCATTACTGTATTTAACTGCAAGTCGTCCAGATATAATGTTCTCTATGTGTCTCTGTGCTAGAGATCAAGCGAATCCTAAGGAGACACATCTTCTAGCAGTTAAGCGGATCTTCAGGTATATTAAAGGGTCTATGGATCTAAGTCTGGGGTATCCCAAGGATTCAAATATGGATCTCCATTCTTACTCCGATGCTGACTATGCCGGTTGCAAGATTGATAGGAAAAACACCTCTGGTAGTGCACACTTTCTGAGAGATCGTTTAGTCTGCTGGGCCTCCAAGAAGCAAAACTGTGTATCCACATCTACAGCTGAAGCTGAGTATGTTGCTGCTGCAATGTGTTGTTCACAAAGTTTCTTAATACGTACACAGTTATCAGAATTTGGCCTCCGGTATGACAAAATTCCATTGTTATGTGATTCCTAGTCTGCCATAGCTATCTCTTGCAATCCGGTACACCACTCTAAAACTGAACACATTGATATCCGTTATCACTTCATAAAAGATAACGTAGAGAAAGGTCTTATTGAGCTCCAGTATGTTCCTAATGAAAATTAGCTCGCTGACTTGTTTACCAAACCATTAGACGAAAGTCACTTCACTGAATTGTTATCCTAGTTAGGCATGCTAAACTTGAAAATTTAACATACTGTTGCTTCACTTTTACTTTCTTTCTTTTTGTTTAGAGTAGGTGTTACACTGTTTGTTCTTTGTGCAGATTTATGATGCAACACTCAAGGGGGAGTGAATTTCTCGTTGTACACATGTTACATATGTGTAGGGGAGAAAAATCATACACATTATGCACATGTATAGGGGGAGAAAGTTTTCAATTGACACATTCCCTAACTTTTGAAATTTTTCATAAACAGATGTAAAAGTCCAGGGGGAGTATGTCAAAACAAATGCTCAAATCAAGATATCTTGGAAAATCAAATTTTCAACTCTAAAAATCCAGATATTTTGAATTCTCAGAAAATTTCTAAGTGTTGGGTTTTGTTACAAACAATCGCATTCTATGCTCCAATCGCATGGGATCTCTTGAAACTCAACTAAAATTTATTTTTTCTAAATCTTGGTTCAATTGCATGGCTTCAATCGAATGAAAAGTCAATCGCATGGGATCACAACACCACTTGTTAACTAACACCTCAATCGCATGCGATAGACTATCACTTGCCACGAACCAAGTATCAATCGCATGACTTAAGAAAATCTGCAAATGAGTTTGAACTTCAATCACATGTGATTGAAGTAAAAGGATTTAATCGCATGCGATTCAGACAATTGTTAAGAGTTCGTCCAACACATAGGCTCGATCGCATGCGATTAACACACCAAAGGGTGAATCGCATGCGATTGCAACTTCTATCAGAGGCATGTTTTTTAACCGTGCGATTGCCTATCAGCCGCGTTTTTTTCTCGTATTTGGTCCAATACCGTCCCATCCTCCCATCAGGTCATTCATGCGATCAGATTTCAAAAATCTTCCAAGTTTTCTCTCGTTTTTGGCTACTTGATTTCACGAACTCTCTCGTTACTTTGCCAAAATTTGCAATTTTTATATCAAAATACTCCTAATCATATAGGTAACAACTTGTACAGTTTACATTTTGAAAATTTTGAGTTAAAATGTTGATTTTTGGCCCTAGAACAGCCGACAGCGATAGGACACTTCGAATCTTTGAATGAGTTTTTGGGACATGAAACAAACTTGGTTGCACAATCTAAGTTTGCGATGGGTGGTTTCGACACATGGGGAACACTTTGGTGCAAAAATATTTCAAAAATCTGAAAAAGTGTTCTTCATGTTCTTGAGGTGTATGAACTTTCACTAAAAGTTCACTTTTTGCTTCTAAAAAGGGTGTTGTGATGATTTTTGGACTATACTCAAGTACCACAAAGTTGTTTATTGCTATCTAATTGCCATATTAAAAGTGTCAAAACAACTTTTTTATACTTAAAATCATCATGTACACAATGGGGCTTTCAGAGTTGAGGTTTTTTTTACAATTTTCAAACTTTATAGTATTGGTCAAATTGGTCAACTTTGAATCACTCACCAAAGTTTGTTCACAATTTAAAGTTGAATAGTGTTTTCATGCATATCTCTTTATTTTTAACTTAACTGTTTTATCTATCTGTACAGATAAGATGGCTCAAGCAGTGCGTGACCCTGAGGAGATTATGCCACAAGCTGAGTTCCTTAATACCAGGACTCACAAAAACAACCACTATATAGACCTTGCCAAACTGAAAAATCCTACCTACCCCATTGTCACAGAAATTCTGAAAATACACCCCCTGAACCACCTCTTGACATACAATCCAGCTACAACCGACACACATGTCCCTGAGCTATACGTCCAATAATTTTGAAAAACATGTGATGTGCGTACAAACAATAGGGGGAATGAGGTCATTCATGCTGAAGTCGATGAATTCCAAGTCAATATACCTCTTACTCGCCTCAGAATAATCTTTAACCTACCCACTGCTGACAGTAGACCTCCTGCTACAAACTTTGAGAAGATTCGAGATGAGTGATCTTGCCTTGCAGCAATCATGGACATGGGTTATGATGGTGAGCTCACCCGTAAGAATCAGTTCAAACGCACAGGTCTACATCCAAAGTACAACATTCTTATGATGGTGCTTCAACGGTGTCTCACTCCTAAGCATTCAGGGTATGAATTTCCAACAGAGGGTAGAAACACATCATTCTCCAACAGATACAAGTGTAAAATAATAATATTAACAAATAATAAGATTACAAACACTTTGTAAATATATCAATACACAATTGATATACGATACGAATTGAAACTGATTAAAATGCGTATGGACAGAAAAATTAATAACACGTAGTAATTAACTCATAGATTGGACACACCAAGCTGAGTAAACATATTACTCAGTCTAAGTCAAGCACTCAACTTGATTCAAGCACTCAGCTTGAGTGGAGCACCCAGCTTGAGATTGATATTCAGCTTGAGTAGAGCACACAGCTCAGGCTCAATGACACTTAGTCATTTATGTTTAAGACTGACTTAAACATGTAATTTTAGCCACACTAAGTAGGTAAAATATGTTTGGAACTTACCAAACGTGTGAACCAATCATACAGTGTGAGTTAAGCACATAGCTCAGACTCAATGACACTTAGTCAGTTCAACCACACTGAGTAGTTGAATTATGTTTGGAACTGACCAAACGTGTGAACTCATTATTCAGTTTGACATATAGATCAGTTTATGAAAACTTATTTATAAACTGTGCACCCAGCTTAAGACACTTAGTCTCTGTCAAACTGAGAACTCAAATTGTAGACACTTAGCTAGGGGTTGAGCATACCCAATTTACATAGCAGATACATAAACCTCTTTTCATCAAGGGGCTTAGTAAAGATATCTGCTAATTGGTCATCAGTGGAGATAAACTTAATGTCAACTTTACCTTTTTCCACGATGTCTCTTATGAAGTGATGTCTAATTTCAATATGCTTGGTTCTTGAGTGAAATACTGAATTGTAAGTGATGGCTATTGCACTTTGGTTATCACAGAAGATAGGAGTTTTCTTGAAACTCTTCCCAAAGTCCTGAAGCTGATGCTGCATCCACAAGGTTTGAGCACAACAGCTCCCTGCTGCAACATACTTAGCTTCAGCAGTTGAAGTAGCCACTGAGTTCTGTTTCTTACTAGTCCGGCTTACTAATTTACCTCCAAGCAATTGACATCCTCCAGTGGTTGATTTTCTATCTAACTTGCACCCAGCATAGTCAGCATCAGAAAAACCAACTAACTCAAATCCAGAGTCCTTTGGATACCAAAGTCCTAGATTTGGTGTACCTTTAAGGTACCGAAAGATCCTTTTCACAGCTTGAAGATGTGATTCTTTAGGATCAGCCTCATATCTTGCATAAACATATGTAGCAAACATGATATCAGTTCTACTAGCTGTCAAATAGAGTAATGAACCTATCATTCCTCTATAGGTAGACTGACACACAGACTTACCATCTGAGTCTTTACTCAGCTTGACAACTGGTGACATGGGTTTTTTCATGTTTGAACTTGAATCAAAACCATATTTCTTTATCAAATCCAAAACATATTTTCTTTGATTGATGAAAATTCCATCAGGCTTTTGTTGAATTTGTAGGCCTAGGAAATATGTCATCTCACCCATCATACTCATCTTGTACTTTTGTGACATTATTTTGGAGAACCACTCACACAGAGATTCATTGGTTGAACCAAAAATAATATCATCCACATAGATTTGTACAAGAATCACCTGTCCTTTGCTCTTTTTAGTAAAGAGTGTCTTATCTATACTACCTCTGGTGAAATCAATGGATAGTAGATAAGTGGACAGTGTATCATACCAAGCTCTTGGAGCTTGTTTAAGACCATACAAAGTCTTGTCCAACTTATAGACATGATGTGGACACTTTGAACTTACAAAGCCAGGACGTTGTTTCACATAGACTTCCTCCTGAAGTTTTCCATTTAGGAAAGGACTCTTCACATCCATTTGATAGACTTTGAAGTCTTTATATGCTGCATAAGCCAGGAACAGCCTTATAGCTTCAATTCTAGCAACAGAGGCAAAGGTCTCATCATAATTGATTCCTTCCTCTTGCTTATACCCTTGTGCTACCAGCCTGGCTTTGTTCCTAACTATCACTCAATCCTTGTCCATTTTATTTCTATAGACCCACTTAGTGCCTATAATTGAATGATCTTTGGGGGCAGGGACAAGGGTCCAGAATTTATTCCTCTCAAAATCATTAAATTCCTCTTGCATAGCATCAATCCAATCCTCATCTGCTAAGGCTTCCTCAGTCTTCTTTGGTTCCATCTGAGACAAAAAATCAAAGTGAGCAGCATAGTTAGCTGTAGCCTTAGATCTGGTCATAACTTTCTCTTGGACATTTCCAATGATTTGATCTTGAGGATGATCTTTGACGAATTTGAATGTGGTAGTTGGAGAGTCAGGTTCTGAATCTGAGTGATGTTGAGAACCTTGAGGTGAACTTATCTCCTCAGTCTCAGCAGCATTATCAACAAACTGATTATCACTAAGATTCTCAGTCTGAGTGACATCAGCTCCAAAAGGATTGACGAATTCATCATCTTTCTCAGCTTGAGAATCCTTTGAAGCTTGTGATGATTTCATTGATGAACACACATCATCATCACTATCATCTCCTATGACATACATAGGATTTGACATGTTGATTTACCTTGGCCTTTCAAGCTCACTCAGACTAACGGAGTCAGCTTGACTTTTCTCAGCTTGATCAATACTGTCTTCATCAAATGAAACATGAATTGATTCTTCCATGGCCTTTCTCCTAGAGTTATAAACTCTGTATGATTTGGAGATTGAGGAATAACCAACAAATATTCCAGGATCAGCTTTAGGTTCCAACTTATGGAGCTGATCTCTTTGATTCAGCACATAGCATTTTGAACCAAAGATATGGAAATAACCTATATTGGGCTTTCTAGACTTATACATTTCATATGAAGTATTTCCATGTCTTTTGACAATGATTGACCTATTCTGAGTATAGCAGGCTGTACTAACAGCTTCATCCCATAAATAGAGTTTCAATCCTGCCTCACATAGCATTGTCCTTGCAGCCTCAATTAAGGTTCTATTTCTCCTTTCAGCAAGTCCATTTTGTTGTGGAGTTCTGACAGATGAGAAATTTTGTAATATTCCTTTTTGTTCACAGAAGCTTTCAAGGGTTGAGTTCCTGAACTCAGTCCCATGATCACTTCTGAGTTGCTTTACGGACAAACCTTTCTGCAACTCTTCCCTTTTGATGAAACTTATTATCTCCAGGGCAGCCTCACTTTTGGCTTTTAGGAATATTACCCAGGTGAATCGTGAGAACTCATCTACTATCACCAGAATATACTTCTTGCCACTTAGGCTTGGAGTACTTATGGGTCCAAACAGATCCATATGCAACATATGCAATGGGTCTGTTATTGATAAATTTTGCTTTGATTTAAAGGACCCTTTATGGTGTTTCCCTTGTTCACAAGCTGAACACAATTTTTCTTTGATAAATGTGACTTTTGGTAATCCAGAGACTAACTCTTTATTGGACAACATATTTATATTTTTAAAGTTCAAATGAGACAAACGTTTATGCCATAACCAACCCAGCTTAGGAACAGAATGGGAATACAAGCAGGTTTCATTATTGAGATCAGCAGAATTAAGATCAAGTAGATACACATCTCTTGCTCTTTTAGCTATTAATACAGGCTTTCCCTTAGCATTATAAATAGTTCCTGCTTTCTTCGTAAAAGTAACAACATTGTCCTCTTCACACAATTGACTGATACTAATCAGGTTGTGTTTGAGGCCTTTGACATATGCAACTCTCTGGAAAGTGACTTTACCAGCTTGCATCTTCCCATAGCCTTTGGTTCTTCCATGGGAGTTGTCACCAAATGTTACTTTAGGACCTTCATCTTCCTGGAAATCACTGAGAAGTCCTTTCCATCCGGTCATGTGCCTTGAACATCCACTATCCAAGTACCATTTACTTGAACCCTGCACATGATATAAAAACTAAACACATTATTTTTTCTTTGGAAACCACTTCTTGGTGGGTTCAGATGAGAAGCACTTAGCAA
Source organism: Pulicaria dysenterica (assembly GCA_947179395.2). NCBI lineage: Eukaryota > Viridiplantae > Streptophyta > Magnoliopsida > Asterales > Asteraceae > Pulicaria > Pulicaria dysenterica. Next base: position 82,959,448 of record OX359289.1, read on the forward strand.
CTTCATCTTGTTGAACTGACTATTCAGCTTGAGAAGGAACTGAATCCTGTGTAGGCTGATCAGTTTATTCTTGCTCAGGCCTTGAGATTTCAGCATCACAATCCTTAGCCTCATGACCTCTACTTCTGCATTTGTAGCATCTCCTTCTTCCAATGATGACAGGAGGTAGAGTGTCTAACAATCCTTGTGAGAGTTTACTTTCAGTTTTAGGATTGTATATGGCGGATAACTTCTCAACTTTCTTTGCAAGCTGATTCACCTAGTGATCACTGACTTTGGACATACCTTTGTCAGGTCTCTGTTTGTTATCCTGAGAAGATTGACTAACAACCTTCTTCTGCATGACTTTGGACTTACCTTTGTCATGTTTACTGGACTCACCAGTTTCAACAGGTTTGGACTTACCACTGTTGATCTTCTTGGACTTACCAAGATCAACAACTTTGGACTTACCATTGTTGTGATTTGACCTCTGACTTACAGTGGTCTTCCTGTTCTTATAACTTCTCTCCGAGCCAGATAGAGAATTTTGTCTTTTGAAAGGATTTAGATTAAGCCTTTTTATGACTGAAGTTCTTTGAACAGGCTGAGTGCCTAATCTGTCCAACACGGACTTACCATGTTGTTTGGATGTTGAGCACTCATTACCATGATCTTTGGCCTTCACAAACATATTGAATTTTAGGCTTGGATCATGTCGTTTCTCTGAGGCTGACTTCTGAGACTTAATCAATTGTCTATCTTCCACAGAATCTGTACTTGCTATCTCATCATCGGCTACATAAGCTGCTGTTTGGTAGTCACCTCCAAGTACAACCTTCACCTGTTTAGGTATATGTTGGTTTATGCATTGTTCAGCAAGCTTTGATGAGTTACACCAAGACATAGTGATCTTTTGAAGTTGATCAGCTTTGTATTTTGCTTCCAGAAGCTCTTCACTAAGAAGTTTATTAATGTGCCTCTGACATTCAAGGACACACTGTGCTTTCTTACCAACATCAATGAGAGATTTATTTTTCTTAATCTCGTCTTTAAGTTTAGCTATTTCAACTTTGAGGTCAGTCTGAGACTTAAGGCTGGTCTTGAAATCATTCAACAAATAATCAAAAGCAAGACCTTTCTCCTCATCTGTATAAGAGTAGAAATTACTGACCTTGTACATGGAAGTAGGATCCCAACCTCTTAGTTTTTTGTTTTCCTCAGCTTCCTTCATGTCAGCTTCAAAGATTGATTCGGACCGACCATAATCAACCTCATCCAATTCTAGCTCTTCATCTTCTTGAGCCATTAGACATACATTATCATCTGAGGTGGATGATTTCGTATCCCAGGTTTCAGCATATAAACCTTTTCCACTGGGTTTGTCTTCAGGCTTTGATTTCTTGAGCTGAGTGTACTTCTTCTTGTACTTATCAGCTCTATAAGCATTCTTATCAACAACAGATGTTGATTCCACCTTCTTAGATCTGTACTCAGCAGCTATATGTCCCTTTTTCTGACAGTTGAAGCACACAACACTCTTGGTATCAAAGGAACTCTTCCCTTTGCTACTGTCAGATCTTCCTCTTCCCCTTTGAGCTTTTTTCAAACGTCTGGCTAACATGGCCATTTGCTCAGTGATGGTTTGAACATCATCAGTATCACTTGAGTCTGAGTCTGAGTGGTCAGCTTGAGATTCTGACTCAGTTTCATATTCAACAACTATAGCTTTTGAACCTTTCTTCTTCTTCTGTGCAACTAATGCAACTTCTGTTTTGTCCAAAGATTCTTTTAGTCATTGTTGAGAAGCTCTTTTGGGTTCTATGATCTGTTCATGATTCAGCAAGAACTCATAGATGGACTGTAGGTTATACATGTGTAATGTTCCTCCAGCCCTTAGTGCAGTGGTTACTTCATTGAACCTTTCTGGTAACACATCCAGAAATTTCAGCACGAGCTCAGCTTCATCTCTTTTTACACCCCACACTTAGTAGGTCATTTATCAAGCAGTGAAACCTTGTGAACAAATCTGCCAAGGTTTCATTCTTCTTTGAAAAGAAGTTTTCATACGATCTATTCAAGTGATTCTTCTTTTGCTGCTTGACCAGATCTGTGCCTTCATACGTGACACTCAGCGTATCCCAGATATCCTTTGCGGTTTGACACCCAGTCACAATGCGCAGGATTTCATTAGTTAGGGAATTCGCTAGAACCCTCTTTGCCTTGTCATCCAGATTGAATAGTTTCCAATTTTCATCAGTCCAGGATGCAACAGGCTTTCTTGTTTCCTTCTCAGATTTTCCAGGAGACGTATCACTGACAGTAGAGGGAATCTTGGGAATTGTTTGTCGACATTTCAATCTTTCTCTGAATCTTGAACTATTCAACTGATGAAATCGTTCAGCCTAATTCGCTAACTAACTTTCGGATAAACCGGAATCTTGAATCTTGAATCTTCTTATCTTGAGTCTTCAGTCTTCAATCTTGATTCTGGAGTATTCTTATCCGCGCCATAGATATAGAGAGAGATAAAGATGAATTTAAAACATATTTAAATTATCTTTAAACTGGCTTCTTCACTCGAACTGAGTTACTCAGCTTGAAACTCATCAAGCTGAGTTCTTGGAGAACAAACCCGAATTCAAACATGAACTAACATGTATAATTATTAACTCATCCTTAGAAGTCCAAAGAGTTAAATAAAACATATTTGTTAACTCTGTCGAGCTGACTCTACTTCTGAGGTGAGTCACTCAGCTTGAAACACATCAAGCTGACTACTCGATATATACCTTATGTGACATACACAGATTATTAAACATATTAATAAACAAGCTAAGGTATAATATAAACTGATCAACATATGCTCAGCTTATATTCAGCTTATACTCAGTCTGAATCACTCGAAGTGTTCAGTCTGACTAAGCTTCATAAATCTGTTTAAGTTATATGTAGAACTCATCTTACAAACTTAAATTTGTCTCATCAAATTCAAACTGATGAGATCATTTTCCCAACAGTCTTCAAGTTCTTTAATTTTTAAACAAAGAATATTCTGATCATTTTTAAGAATTTTTGAATCCTTTTCTGCACCAGTACGCTAAGCTTTGAGATCGTGTATGATGATGTTCGATTTATCAGTTAATTCAAGAAATTCAGATTCTTTCACAGCTAATTGAACCTTAGATTCATTTATGTTTTTCTCTAATTGTTCAATTGTAGCTGGTGCTTCTTTGTCTTGTGTATGAATGACCTCTTTTAACACTTGATTTTTTCTTGTTAGTTTGGTCACTTTAAGCTCTAACTTTTTCATGCGGTTTAATATGGTTTGTATATGTTCAAAATTAAAACCCATGTTAGAGTTAGAGATATAATGTACCTTTCCACTTTCAACGATCTCCTCCTCAACATCGGAGAGATCACCACCATCTTCATCCCAATCACTTGTTCCACCAGTAGCCATGAAATAGAATTGTGCGTGATCCTCACCATCTAGATCACTCTCGGAGTATGTGTCCTCCTGGAACTGGTCTCCCACCACCATAAGAGCATTCCCAGCCTTCTTTTGCTTTGACAGGCGGTACTTTTGTCTATAGTATTCAGCATCCTTGACCTTCTTTTGTGGACAGTTCCTGATCATGTGGCCAGATCTACCACAGTTGTAGCATTTCAAATCAGTCTTATTTTCCTCCTTTCTCTCATTCCTTTGAAATCTAGGCTTCTCAACAAGAGCAAGCCCTTCTGGTCTTCTGGAGCCACAGATAAACCTTTGTCTGTTGTTGGTTTTGTTAGAGCGATTTTTAAACGTTCTACCAACAACTGAGAGAGCATGGATGACAGCTTCAACTGAGTCATCATCATCATCATCTGGTTCTGATTCACTAAGAATCACCTGTTTAAACTTCATGGATCTTGATGAAGATTCTCTTGGAGTTCTGTCAGTAGCTACCATGGCCTAAGGATCTGTAGCTGGTTGTTTCGGGAGAGTCTTCAGTATTTCATCCTGGTATTGATTGAGGTCTTCGAATATGTTGTGGAAGGTGACTATGGTAAGGTCTTTATTGATCTACTTGTATAGTCTAACATATTCTTTCCATTCTGAACCTAGAGACTTCAGAAAAACACAGTTTAGATCTAGGTCAGTTCTGATGATTTGGTTGGATCTCATCTCATTTTGCAGTTTGGAAAATCTACCATAGGTTTAAGAAAGAAGTTCATTCTCTCTAACACTGAAGTCATGATAGCTATTGACTAGTTAGGTACGCTTGATATATTCTCCTTGCTCAGTACCCTGCAACTGCTTCTTTATCTCATCCCATATTTCTTTAGCAGTGGCTAAGCTATCTATCTTGGTATATATCTCTGAGGAGAGTCCTTGTTTCAGATAATACTTAGCCAATTTTTCAGCCTTCTTGATCTCCTTTTCGTGAGTTGTGAGCTCATCAGTAGTCTTTTCCCTCTCATGACGGAGAATAGTTGATCATCATTTCTTTGGTGAACTTTTTGCTTCCGTTCATGATGCAGTCGATCATCATTTCTCCGTGGGTCTCATTATGCTCCAGGAAGTCCTTGAACCTTCCTGTCCAAACATTATATTCGCCTCGAAACAGAACAGGAGGTTTTGTATCGGTACCGATGGACATCATTTCATTTGAACTTGACATTGTGAGAGTTTTAATAAGAAATGATCATTCACTTGTTATATGAATTGATTATTCGACAGCTTTACTGACAAGAGAGAATTATATTCTTTTCAAGTCAGTTTGGAAAAACTTCTTGGTGATGATTGAGGAGCTAAGTCAATTTAATGCAACTTTGAATTAGATCTTGTAATGATTAAATTCAATTTTGAATTAGATAGAGTTAAGTTAATTTAATTCACCTTTGAATTATATCTGAATTAGATTAAATTCAATTTTGAATTAGATTTTTAAGTTTTAAGTTCGATTGTCCTCTTTGTTCAAAAATCAAGTCCCAATGGTTCTATCACATGTCCAATAAATTCAAGGTGTGCGAATGGTGTTATGCAATTGGTAGAATCCCTTGAAAATTAAGCAGGGTAGTTTCTTGGTAGTGATCAAGTAGAGTTACCAATAGAGTGCGATTGATCCCTGTAGTATCAAACACTTAGAAATAAACAGTTAGTAATGTCAATCAACTGTTTATCAAGTCACTGATTCGCATGTGATTGCCCTTGATGTGTTTGATATCCAAGTAACTTAGTCTTTGAATCGCACAACCAACAGAATGCGATTGATGAACCAATACAAAGAATCGCACACATAAATCAATGCGACTGATAGATTACTTGGGAACTTCTTATCGCATGAGATTACTTTTATACCGGCTGATAGCACTCAGAATAACACTTAGCAATTTTCAACTCTGAAGGACTATTAGCCGTGTAATCCTTCTAATTTCATTGACCACAAACTCGGCTTATAGAATATGATGTGTCACTATCAGATCTGAGGACCTTACCCTTTATGGTGTATACCCACTTGTACCTTGATTGGTATGGGTAGTACTTGAGTTGCCATGTTCAACACTTAATCTTTGAAGAATAAATAATTATTTTTAATCAAAACCGATTTCTTCTTCTTCGAGACTGCATTTAAGCTTCAAGAACACCATAAATGCTTGAAATTCTAGAAAATTAAATGCCAAAAAGTCGAGCGTTTAATGAACCATTGAGCTTTTTGCTTTTAAAACACCACTCGGTTTTATATTTTCTTCAATAAAACCGTATAAAACAGTAATTTCCTTTGAAAAAAACCCAAAGAAATGGTAGAAAAAGTATAGATTATACCTCCGATGTGTTCTACCTTTGTGAAATACTTGAATTCGCACCTTTCTTGAACTAACCGTGTGGTTGTATGCTTTGTAGAACCCGAATGTTTGTTCTTCACCTTGAGCTTGAAATCTTCGAATTTTTGCTTGTTGTTTTCGAACAATCACAAGCCAAAAACAAGTTTGGCTCTGATACCAATTGATGGTCCCTTTAATGTATGAAGGATGAAGCTATGCTTGGAAGATTATCTATTATTGTGTGTTTGTATGTGTTCGGTTTAGAAAGAGAGAGAGAGCTAAGAGGTTAAGAGTACAAACACAACTCTTGAATAATGCAAAGCTTAGATTGAAAGAGTGGGGCAAATGCCATTTATAGCATTTGCCCAAGTTAAAATATTTACATATTTACACCCTCACTTTTTATAATCTAACAAGAATGTTTTGAATAAACCAAGTTTATTCCTGGATGAACCCAAACATACAAAATGGTGAAGAATAATGAAACTAATTTCTACACTCTCCATATTCCACCCTGGAATAAAGATGCATAATTTCTACCATTTCATTGACTCCATTCATAGTGTTTATTTGAAATTACTTATTATTTTACATTGTAACTTATCACGGATTACAAAAAAAATAATATGATTATAAACCTAAAAACCTCAAGACCAGTACCTTGAAGTACTCTTTGTTGGTTTTGCTAGAAATTGTTTTGCAACCTAAAACAATTCTAGACTTTCTTATTTTATAATTTCCTTAAACTTGCAGAACCGGAAATAACTCCTTAGTTTCTGAGTTTATAAAATAATCTCTTTGTAACTAAAACTTTATTTACGCTTGTAGATGTATTAAATCTTACCAGATTCATACTTTGAAGTGATAAAACTACTTATACATACTTGTAAACTTGAGAGATTCCTAGTGTATATTAACACTTATCCAATTTCATTACTAAGGATATCAAATATCTTATTTTATTATTTCTGACGTTAATCAACTATCAATATTAATTATTCTGAATTTTGAACCCTTTCAAAAATATAATTTTATTTAAGTCATAACTTAACTACAAATCTTGCAATAACATCTTTATTGAGCACATCTTAATAAGTCACGCGTTCCTCGGATTAGTCATTTTTCAAGAACTTACTATTTTAGAAAACTTCTAAAATTATCCGATAATTATATACTTTAAAAGTCCATTCTTATATTTATCATACTAGTTAGATAACTTGATAAATATATTAGTCAGACGCTCCCACTATCTTTTATGAAAAATGTGCATCACTTTAAAACATGCTTTTTGACTTAGTCAATCCTTGACTAATATGCCTAAAACTTGTGTTTTAAACATTTGCTTTTGAACTTAGTTTTTATTAGAAATTTAATTTTTTTATGAAATCAAAAACATGGATTTCTCATATATCCATTTTCCAATTACGGAATATGGTTTCATTAAACCTAACACGATTACAAGTATAAAACACATGTAAAGGTATTTTAAATTTTTTACTTAAAACACTTAGTATAAAATGGCCTTGATCATAATAACTATTATAATCATTTTACGCTTTCTTAATTGTTTTATCCAAAAACTTTTATCTAGAAATAATAACTACTATTTCTTATTTTAACATGTTCAATGCTTTGAACATAATTTTTCATAAAAACTTTAAATTCTTGTAAATTAGAAATGCTTTCTAATTTCATAAACACGACTTGTTTATCTAAGTATTTATATAGTAGATTAATATTCCTGTAACTACAACAATTATTGCATAAGATCATTATGAATCACCTATTAAGCCAAACTTTGACTTATTAGTAACCTTTAGTCACAACTAGACTAACTTGATTCATCAACAAACATACGTGCACGGATATAAACTACAAATAATTCAAATTTCAAAATTAAACCATAATGTCAACCAAAAGTTGAAAACGTGACTATAGTATCCAAAGCTTTAAATAGAAGTTTTAATAACTAAAAAATTGAATTATTAAATATCCGAAAAGCATGTGGGATCTCTAATGCCGGGCCACTTCACTTTCCATTACCTCCTACAAAAAACGATTGCAAGATATTAGAATACTCGTAAAGACTTTACAAGTGGAAAGTGACAAAGAAGTTAATCACACGATACCTGAGGAGCCAGTATTGTCTCCTGCTTCATGAACCTTCGGACAATCTTTCTTCCAGTGTCCGATCTCGCCACACTAGAAGCACCGATTCTCGGTCATTGCTTTGTTTGGCTTTGACTTTTTGCCCTTGTTGTTGTCACTAGCCTTGGGTACATTCTGGTTGGGCTCGGTTTTACCCTTTCCCTTTCCGTTGCGCCCATTTCTCTTCTTTCCATTGCCCACTATGAGAACGTCCTTAGGCTTGGTTCTGATACTCTACTCTGCAGTCTTAAGCGTAGAATGCAGCTCCGCCACGAATCTCTCCATGTTGTTCATGTTGTAGTTGACTATAAAAGGCTTATAGTCATTTGACAACGAGCTGAGTATCGTTTCCGTTGCTAGCTGCAATGGTACTGGGTGCCCAAGTCTCTCTAGGTGGTCCATATACCCTTTCCTTTTCATGGCATGGGCACTGACCGACGTCCCCTTTACCATTTTGCACTAGTTAAACGCCCTAGTAGCATCATAACGCTCTGTGCGGGCTTTCTCCTGGAACATATCCCTTAAATGGCAGATCATGTCATAAGCAGGAGTCTCCATCATGCTTGTCAACAACTCTGGACTCATTGTTGCAAGCATGAGGCAACTAACATCAAGGGAGTCGTTACAGCTGTTAGAACTATATTATTGTAATAGAATAGGAGTTTAACAATAGTTGAGGGTGCTTATTGTAAATATACCTTATAGGTATATAAGCCTTGTGATACACAAGGAATTGTAAGGATTACCACACATACATGAAATAAACTATGTGTGTTTTGAAGGTGAAACGAGATTCTCTCTCTATCTCTTCATAGTTATCTTAGCAATCCTTCATTCTACCGCTTGTTTATTCCTAACAAATGGTATCAGAGCCAAATGAGTGAAGATCTATCGGTGTTATCATTAACAAATCGAAGATTTGAAGATCAAAGGGGTTGTTCATCGAAGAAAAAGGGGTTGATCATATGGTTTTCATCTCAAAATCTTGTTTATGATCTGAAAATAGGGGTTATCGTTGGAGAATCGAGCAACATCTACTGTTCTTTGATCGAAAAAGGTAAAACTCAACTGTTCTATACACAAAAAGGCAGAAAAAATCGAAGCTTTCTCGAGTTTATTGTTCATGCCTTAAATTTACTGTTTCATCTATGAAGGCATCATTTTTACGTGGGTTTGGTTCGGAATTTAAAGGAGAAATGGTCGAAAATGTTATTTGAATCAACCACAAGAAAATCGATTTTAATCTGATCGAGTTTGAAGATTCTGAAATTTTATCAAGAACAGTTGGAAATATGAAGAAGAAAGTAGATCTGAGATTTTGATTTCAAAAAGGATAAAAACACCAAAAATATGGTGTTTGTATGTGAAATCAAGTGCTGGTATGGGTGTTTGAGTGTGGAACCTACAAAAGTCTAGATCACATCAAGTACAAGTAGGTAGACATTACTCAGATAAGGTCAACAGATCTGAAAGTGACATCTCAGACCCTATCAGCCGCACTTTAGGGCAATCGCATGCGATCGAGTTGAATTTGGCTAAGTACAAGTTCTCTATCAGCTGCAAATGGATCCAATCGCATGGACCCAATCGCATGCGATTCGAATCACACTATCAGCCGCTCTATAGGGCTATCGCATGCGATCGAGCTGAATTTGGTTAAGTATAGGGTTCTATCAGCCGCATCTTGTCAATCGCATGCGATTTAATCGCATGCGATTCAATCTAAACCATTCGCACGCGATTCAACCAGATCCAATCGCACATCCTATCGCGAGGATCCAATCGCATGCGATCCAAATAGGTTTTTCAGACTTGCAGTTTTCCAGTCAGCTCGACCCCAGCCAGGGGCTCTGCCCCTTGGACCCCGCCAGGGGTTGCCACCCCTTGGACCCCGCTATCAGGGGCGCTGCCCCCGAACCCCCGTCGTCATTCTGACTGATTTATGTTGCCACCTCGATTACTAAGTCAAGTGTTTGGATTTTTTGACTGAGTCAGGAGTTCTCAAAGTTTCAGTTATCATTCTGATGTTTCTAGATTTGGGTTAGCTTTGGGTCATTACTACCATGTACTTAATTCCTAATACCCTGTATCTAGTCATCCTGCCCTTTCCTAACTGATTTTTGGTTCTTCTTTCTTAGTGTCACCAATATCTGGTCTCAAAATCAGATTTTGGCCATCCATTCCTTGTTTCTTTAGAATCTTGGTAGTCTTTTATCAGTCAGTTCTGAATTCTCATTTGTCATTCTTATCTTTCAGAATTCTTGTATCGATACTTGATTGTCTTGACCAACATCCATTTACATCATGTTTTCAAAGAGTTTGACAGATTCTTGTGTGCTTTCGAATGAGGATGTATCCGACTCCCTGTTCACGATATGTTTTCAAAGTCACCTTTTCTATAGTCGTACAGGTTGAAAAGGCTTGAATATGATTTCAGCTCCCTGTGTTCCTTAACGCTTATTTCTTACTATAGAATCCTTATCCGTCCCAAGTTCGTTTGCATACACTTGTCTTTCGTTCTCTTTGTTCCTTGTTGTGATTCAGACTAGGTTGATAATCTTGTACGAGACTTCTCAGATTTCTGATTTGGTTGATGTATTCACTTCTGATCTACATTCACTCCTCAACGATCCATTTTGGCTCACAAGTGGTAGAAGATAATAGACTGATATTTCTCAACTGAAACATTTTTCATGATGACCACCAGTAAAGACTTTGGACATCATGAGGGGGAGATATAAAGATTTATTCAGTTGGTTACTGCTTGAGACATATTTTAGCAGGTATTCAGTCTAGGGGAGAAGTACTCAGATGAAAAAGCAAGTCATATTCTCGCCCCAAATTTTGTCAAGGATCAAGAGCAACATTGTAGGGGGAGGGTTCCCCGTTTGTGATTCTAGGAGGATTAAGCAAAATATTCTCCTCTGATGATGAATCCTTATACGCTTCTGCTAATTGCCTAAATGCTCGAGAGCTACATTGTAGGGGGAGGGTTCCCCGGTTGTGCTTCTAGGGGGAGTAAGAAACATATTCTCTCCTGTTGATGAATCCTTTTATGCTTCCGCTGATGCTATCAATGCTCAATGATCCACATGCTGAAAACCTCTATATGCTAAATTGATTATAAAACCGAAGGCTATCAATGCCTTAGGTTACTGGAGCGCTACGAGACAATAAGCACAAGACCCTCAAGATGCTGAAGAGATCAAGACTCCTGTTCATTTTATTCTACAACTCCTATTCCATTCCAAAGGGGGAGATTGTTAGAACTATATTATTGTAATAGAATAGGAGTTTAACAATAGTTGAGGGTGCTTATTGTAAATATACCTTATAGGTATATAAGCCTTGTGATACACAAGGAATTGTAAGGATTGCCACACTTACATGAAATAAACTATGTATGTTTTGAAGGTGAAACGAGATTCTCTCTCTATCTCTTCATAGTTATCTTAGCAATCCTTCATTCTACCGCTTGTTTATTCCTAACATATCTGCAATTACTAATAAAACCAAGGTTTTAATTTGTAGATGGCAACCAACGTTACTAGTACTAATAACCTCTCTCTCCGCTCTATCATTGAGAAGGATAAGCTCACCGGGTCCAACTTTCTCACATGGGAGAGAAATCTCCGGATCGTGCTAAGGCACGAGAGAAAGTGGCATGTCCTAGAATAACCTCTAAGAAATCCCCCTGCCAGCAATGTCAGGGCATAGGTCAGGGAGGCTTTTCAGAAGCGCTCCAATGACGACTTGGATGTTAGCTACCTCATTCTTGCAACTATGAGTCCAGAGTTGCAATCAAGCATGATGGAAACTCCTGCCTATGACATGATCCGCCAGCTGAGGGACATGTTCCAGGAGCAAGCCGGCACGGAGCGTTATGATGCCACTAGGGCATTTAACTCGTGCAAGATGGCTAAGCGGACCTCGGTCAGTGACCATGTCATGAAAATGAAAGGTTACATGGACCACCTAGAGAGACTTGGGCACCCAGTACCGTTACAGCTAGCACCGGATACGATACTTAACTCGTTGTCAGATGACTATAAGCCTTTTATAGTCAACTACAACATGAACAACATGGAGAAATCTGTGGCTGAGTTGCACTCCATGCTCAAGACAGCTGAGCAGAGTATCGGGACCAAGTCTAAGGACATTCTTATGGTGGGACATGGTGGACGTAAGAAGAGGAAGGGGCGCAACGGAAAGGGAAAGGGCAAGGCCCAGCCCATCCAGAGTGCACCCAGGGCTAATAACGACAACAAGGGTAAGAAGCCGAAGCCAAACAAGGCAAGGACCGAGAATCGGTGCTTCAGGTGCGGCGAGGCCGGACATTGGAAACGAGATTGTCCGAAAGGTCACGAGGCAGGAGGCAAGTCTGGCTCCTCAGGAGGGGATGGAAAGTGATACGGCCCAGCATGAGGAGATCACACATGCAGCATGCGGATATTATTAATATTTACAATTCCTAGTTTATTAAACTCTTAAAGTTTATTTGAACAATTTTTATATTGTTGGTTTATGAATACTTTTGAGTTTATGGAAATTTAATTATTTAGTTATATATCCGTGCACTTGTTCTTATTTTATGAATCAGGATTAGTCCAGTTGTGACTAAAAGAATACCAATAAGTCAAGTCTTGACTTGATTAGTGATTCATAATAATCTTATGCTATGATTTGTTGTAGTTATATAAATGTTGGCTCCACTTTTTCAAACGCTTAAATAAACAAGTATTGTTTATAAAATTAGATAGTTTTTCTAATTTAACAAGTGTTTAAGTTATTTATGAAAAGTGAATGTTCAAAGTGTTGAACTAAATAGAAATGATAGTTATTATTTGTAAGCGAAAATAGTTTTTGATAAAACATTTAAGGAAGTATAAAAATGATTATGGTAATCAAGGGAGTTTTATACTAAATGTTTTGGAAAGAAATTTAAAGTGCCCTCACAAGTGTTTTACACTCATGGGAAGTTTGATGAAACCACTTTCTGTAATTAGAAAGATGGATATGTAAAGATCCAAGTTCTTGGTTTCATAAAACGAATTTCTTGCAAAAACTAAGTTTTAAAACATGTGTTTGGAACACAAGTTTTAGGCATGGTAGTCAAGGATTGACTAAAGCCTAAAGGAATGTTTTAAAGTAATGCACTTTTTCATAAAAGATAGTGGGAGCATCTGACTAATGTATTTATCAAAGTTAATAAAAGTTTTTTTAACCAGTGTGATAAATACAAGTTTGAACTTCTAGAGTATGTAATTATCGAATGTTTTTAGAAGCTATCTAAAATAGTAAGTTCTTGAGAAAGAACTAATCCGAGGAATGCATGATTTATTGAGAGGTACTCGATAAAGATATCATTGCAAGTTTTTGAGTCAAGTTATGACTTAAACAAAAATTATGCTCATTAAGTTCAGTAAGTCAACTTAATTAAATGTTGTTGGTTGGTTAACGTTAGAAATGATAAAATAGGATGTTGTTTAACATTCTTAGTAGTGATATTATATTAGTGTTGGCATACACAGGGAATCTAATTTCAAGGTTCTTACAAGTATGTGTAAGAAAGTTTTATCGTTTCAAATGGATAAATCTAGTAAGATTTAATTTATCTACAAATGTAATTAAAGTTTTAATTAAGGGAAGGTTATTTTATAAAATCAGAAACTAAGGAGTTATTTTCCAGCTTTCTCTAAGTTTAAGGAATTTTATGAAATAAGTAAGTCTAGAATTGTTCTTAGGTTGCAAGAACGATTTCTAGCAAAACCAAGAAACAGTACCTCTAGATACTAGTCTTGAGTTTTAGGTTTTTTATCATATTATTTTTCGTTGTAATCTGTGATAAGTTACAATATAAAATAATAAGTAATTCAGATGGATACCGTGAATCGAGTCAATGAAATGGTAGAAATTATGCACCTTTATTCCAGGGTGGAATATGGAAGGGTGTAGAAATTAGTTTCATTGTTCTTCACAATTTTGTATGTTTTGGTTTATCCAGGAATAAACTAGGTTTATTCGAAACACTATCCGTGACTACTTATCTTGGTAGGAACCTTGATAGGGCTATAAAGTCATCGTAATTTTGGGGTAGATTCGATAGTTTATCGAATATAGCTGCAAACGGTTTTTGCGGACCAAAATTTACGGATATTCGTTAGGGTTACGAATATTGGATTGACCCACCGTGAAAAATACCTCGTGGATTCTTGTCAAAAGTATTTATCACATAGGTTATCCTTAAGCCTGAGGTTTTTGGTTTGGGATGCGGTAACTGTTGTCTTCTTAGCGCGTTCTAACGCCACGCCGTAACAGGGTGGTCATAAGGGGTGTGTCTAGATTCAGTGGGAGCCGTGTTGCCAAATGCAAATATGCAAGATGGTAATTGCACCTCTTTTTTAGGAGAGATATTTCCGGGCCCCTTGACTGATTAGAGAAACTGGTAAGTGCACGGCCGTGCCCAAACGAACTGATCTGTTCTTTGTCGTTTATCACACAGTTTTGAAATCAAGTATGTCATGAACAAATTTTTGAGTCTCTGAGTTGACCTTTTCCATGCTCATGCTCAAAATTGAAATATCGCGCTGCAAGGGACAAACCTATATATTTGCAAGTTTGTATATATAAAAACGTACCCATTCATGAACAGGGAGTTTATGGTAGTTTAGTTTATAAACAGTTAGTTTATAACAGGTTACTTCTAAGCAGGTTGCTTATGAAGTTTTATCATAAGTTACTTTGGGGTATAAGAGTTCTTATAACCTGGTTATCCTAAGTGTCTGGCTAGGGACCTCCTTAGGCTAACAATGTGCAGTAACTGTTACTTATCTTGCACAAGTGAGAGTCTGTTGGATTATGTGCAGAGATAATTAATGGGCATATTGTATCCAATGTTATAAGAGACTAAAGGGTTATACTGCTACACACCCAATTCAGAACAGTTGGATTTCACCATAATCTGTGTGGAAATAATTAATCAGTTAGATTAATTATTAAAGAGATAAACGAATAATTAATCAGTAGTATTAATTATTGAAAAGAGAGATATAAATAATTATCCAGTTTGGATTAATTATTAGAAAGGAATAAATAATAAATAGTTATTTATTATTTAAAGATAATTAAATTTTAAGTTTTAATATTTAACGGACCAGTTAATTAATTGACTAGTAAAGTCCAGGGGGTCAAAGTGAGAAGAGTTGAAAGTTTAATTAAAACAGTGGGCTTTTAATTAAACAGGCTTAGGTCCAAGTTAATCCTTATAAATATATGTTAAGCCTTAAGGATTAATAACAAGAGACAAGGATTAAACCTAGCCGTCACTCAACCTCACTCTATTGATCTCGGCCCTCTTTCTCTCGAACTCGCAACTCTCTCTCTCTCGGTTTCTCTCTTTTGCGTCGAGATCGAAGAAGGCAAAACACCAAGGTGTTTTGCGTGTTTTGTAATCGACGCACAAGAAGACACACACACGCAGGCTCAAGCTTTCGATTTTTTGAAGCCTTGGTGATCCAGGAGCGGTCTAGCAGCCAGTTCAATCGGAGGTGCAGTAGTGGTGGACTACTTTAGCAATCCCAAGTTTGTTCAGGTATAATCTTGTAACCTTATCTATGGATTGTTTGTAAGAAACTAGGTTGATCATTTAAAGTTAATAAAGATCCTAACCCTTTTTGGGGTTTAGAGGGTTGTGTTCAATCCAGTTCCACTTTTAGGATTGAACCAGTAGAATCAAACCTAGGTTTGACCAGTTTGAGTCATAAGGTGGTTTGGTCAGGTTCAAAACCCTTCAGTGATTGTTAGGAACAAAGCCAGGCTAGTTGCACAAGGGTATAGACATGAAGAAGGAATCTATTATGATGAGACATTTGCCCCTGTTGCTAGAATTGAAGCCATCAGGCTGTTCTTAGCTAATACAGCATATAAAGACTTCAAAGTCTATCAGGTGGATGTGAAGAGTGATTTCCTAAATGGAAAACTTCAGGAGGAAGTCTATGTGAAACAACCTCCTAGCTTTGTCAGTTCAAAGTATCCACATCATGTCTATAAGTTAGACAAGGCTTTGTATGGTCTTAAACAAGCTCCAAGAGCTTGGTAAGATACCCTGTCCAACTTTCTACTATCAGTGGATTTTACCAGAGGTAGTATTGATAAGACACTCTTTATTAAAAAGAATAAAGGACGGGTGATTCTTGTACAAATCAATATGGATGACCTTATCTTTGGTTCTACAAATGATTCTCTGTGTGAATGGTTCTCCAGAGTTATGTCAAAAAGGTACAAGATGAGTATCATGGGTGAAATGAAATATTTCCTAGGCTTGTAGATTCAACAAAAGTCTGATGGAATATTCATTAATCAAAGCAAGTATGTTCTTGATTTGATAAATAAATATGGTTTTGATTCTAGTTCACCCATGTCACCAGCTGTCAAGCTGAGCAAGGAATCAGATGGAAAGTCTGTATGTCAGTCTACCTATAGAGGAATGATAGGTTCATTACTCTATTTGATAGCTAGTAGACCTGATATCATGTTTGCTACATATGTTTGTGCAAGATATCAGGCAGATCCTAAGGAATCACATCTTAAAGCTGTGAAAAGGATCTTAAGGTACCTTAAAGGTACACCAAATCTAGGTCTTTGGTATCCAAAGGACTCTGGATTTGAGTTAGTTGGTTTTTCAGATGCTGACTATGTTGGGTGCAAGCTAGACAGAAAATCAACAACAGGAGGATGTCAAATGCTTGGAGGGAAGTTAGTAAGTTGGACTAGTAAGAAACAGAACTCAGTGGCTACTTCAACTGCTGAAGCTGAGTATATTGTTGCACGAAGCTGTTGTGCTCAAATTCTGTGGATGCAACATCAGCTTCAAGACTTGGTATGAATTTTAGAAAAACTCCTATTTTATGTGATAACCAAAGTGCAATAGTCATCACATACAATCCAGTCTTCCACTCAAGAGCCAAGCATATAGAAATTAGATATCACTTCATCAGAGACATCATGGAAAAAGGTAAAGTTGAAATATATTTTATCTCCACAGATGATCAATTAGCAGACATATTCACCAAACCTCTTGACCCTAGATAAGTTTCTAAAACTGAGTTTCAGCTTGACAAAGACTATGTGTCTTAAACTGAGTGTACAGTTTATAGATATGTACTCATAAACTGTTTACTTGGTCAAGCTGGGTGATAAGTTCACATATTTGGTCTATTCCAAACATATTTTAACTGCTAAGTGTGGTTAAAATATCGATTTGAGTTAGTCTCAAATAAAAATGACAAAATGTCATTGAGCCTAAGCTGTGTTCTCCACTCAAGCTGAGTGCCAATCTCAAGCTGAGTGCTCAAATCAAGCTGAGTGCTTGACTCACGCTGAGTGATAAGATTACTCAGCTTGGTGTGTCCAAACCATGCTTAATTACTATGTGTTATTAATCCATGAGTCATTGTATTTGAGTCAGTCTCAAATCACGTTTTATACCGATTACGTATTGGTGTAATACAACAGTCTAAATAATATTTTTGTAAGTCAAGAATGTTATTTTACAAACTTATCCGTTGGGATTTGATGTGTTTCATCTCGATTACTGTTACATCAAGCTGTAAGTTCGTTAGAGTAACGGATAAATAGGGATTTCCAACGGTAACTTTTCTCTCTCCTCAAAAAGGTATATCTATCGGTTGTAACCGAAATTCAGAAGTTTACGCCTTCTTATACCTTCTAAAATCACCTATTTGCTAAGTGCAATACACCGTTCAATCAAACTTGAATCCCTAATGGCTCAGTGCGACTTTTGTAATCACTTAGTGTGAATCAATTTCAAGTTTGCTCAATTCTAACATGGACGGAATCATTATGATTCTCCATTACAGAATGGTAAGAGGTGCATTATTCAAGAACAACGAAATGCCTATGATTAAGATGAATAATCAACGAGCCTGTCTCGCTATTCCTGAGCGAAAACGAGGCAGAGGTTACGAAGCATGGGTGGATTACATCAGAAAATGCCCTTTGACATTCGCTTTTACTGGAGCACCTATTCACGTTGTTTCTCAGCACTTACTGGAGTTCTGGTATACGTGTGTCTATGACCATGACAGAGGGGAAATTAGAGGTACAGTGCTAAATGGAGAGAGAACCATTATTCTCACAGCTCAAAGGCTAAGGGAAGTTCTTCAATTCCCTCAAAACGATGTGTTCTAGCCTGCTGTGATGAGGCAGAGGTTACAAAGCATGGGTAGATTACATCAGAAAATGCCCTTTGGCATTCACTTTTACTGGAGCACTTATTCACGTTGTTTCTCAGCACTTACTGGAGTTCTGGTATACGTGTATATATGACAAGGACAGAGGGGAAATTAGAGGTACAGTGCTGAATGGAGAGAGAACCATTGTTCTCACAACTCAAAGGCTAAGGGAAGTTCTTCAACTCCCTCAAAACGATGTGTTCTAGCCTGCTGTGACGAGGCAGGTGGCAAGGTCTGTCCTACCCAGAATGGGTCACCCACAAACAGAGGGTGTAATAAAAAAGGTCACCTTTCCAACCGGATGGGTATTTGTGGTGTCCACAGTGATTCGTTCACTTGGTACCAAGGTTGGAGGACTAGACTAGGTTGATGAGTTTGAGATGCAGCTACTATACAACATTTACTTTGATCGCAATCTGGATTATGCACTGCTCATCTTCAACGAACTCAAGGTCCAAGTGATGAAGACAACGAGGGATCTTTATGTACCATTTATAAGGTACCTATCCTTGGCATTTGAAGCTGAGCTAGGGACAGCACTATATGAAGCTGGTCAGGATACGTTCCTTACACCAGCACTTGGCTCAAAGATGTTCAACAATGACATCTTTCCAGAGCAAGAAGGCCTAAGTGAGCCTATGCAATGGATAGCTGAGAGGGCTTCTTTTGAAAGTGAAGCTGAGGGGTCTACTTAAGGGGGGGCAACTCAAGCTGATATAGAGGTTCAAGCTGAGCACTCTGCTCAAGCTGAGCCAGCAAACATTCAAGCTGAACCTGGTAAGATCTCTCCACTTTCTTCTTCTTCTCACTTTTCTACATCTTCCTTTGGAGACAAGACTGCAGTAAGCCCAACTCAGTCTAACCCATCTCCTCCACCTTCTTTCCATTATAAACTTCACTCTCAAGCCAACCTTGGTGTGCCCACTGCTACCAAGGAAAACATCTAAACCTATATACGAAAAACTGCCAAAGGTGGTGCCACTACTAAAGGTACCACTAGAGCTGAATTCACATTGATTCCACCTCCGGCAGGAGTTGAGGGGGAGACACCTACTCTTCAGGTGCTAACCTCAAGGCTCATTCAAAACCAACAGCCTAAACTAGGTGCGGTGACTACTCAGCCCACACTTACTAGAGCCATGGGAGAGCCTACTACTATGCCTGAGCAAGCACATTCAGGTAACATTGAAATTCTGACCAATCCCCAGGGTCAATCAACCTCCTCTCACCAAATAAGCCAACCACCAACCCATACTCATCACGTTTTGAGCCCAATAACTTCTCTTCACTTCTCACACTCTCCAGCACGACCTGTCAATGATTCATCTCAATACCAAGGTGAATTACAGGATCCAACCTCTGGTGCACATGACTTTGAGGGTATACACCAACCCTTGGATGATGCACTCAAACACTCTCCTAAGAACATTGACTCATTCAACTCCGAGGAACACCAATTTGAGTTCAAAGGCAGGAGTCAGTCTCCTCAGGATCAAGCTGCCTCCTCAGGCATTCAAGAGCTAAAGACATACATTGCAGATCAGTTTGGTCTGTTCCACCTCAAGCAAAAGAAGCATAAACGCCAAATCTATCAGAGGCTTGAAAAGCTAATAAATGACGTTAAAGATATTGCCTCTACAGTTGCTGCACTACAACAAAAACAGACTTCGAACCCTGTTGATGATGAAAAAAAGGGGGAGAAGGTTCAAGTTGAAGCTGAGGCTGAG
Organism: Pulicaria dysenterica; assembly: GCA_947179395.2. NCBI lineage: Eukaryota > Viridiplantae > Streptophyta > Magnoliopsida > Asterales > Asteraceae > Pulicaria > Pulicaria dysenterica. The sequence goes on from OX359289.1 coordinate 82,979,363, forward strand.
TTAGTTTATGCTAAAGCTGAGCCTCTACTAGTACTAGCAAAAGGAGGAGAGAGGCAAGCTCAGTTTGAGGGGGAGTTGGAGTTAGAGAAAGAGGAACAAGCAGCTAAAAGATAAAAAATGATAGAATCTGAGGCTGACAGTGTTTCTGAAACTGAGGAAGAGAAAGCTACAAGGCTAATGATTGATATGCTCGAGCAAGAGGAAACTGATGAGCTTGGTATATCTGTAGCTGAACTGAAAAAGAGGAAAGAAAAGAAAGTGAGGGACCAAGAAAGGGAAAAAGAGAGAAAAGCTTTCGCTCAAGCTGAAGCTGACTATTCTCATTCAAGGCCTGATCCAATCCCATATACAGATGCAGATATCTAGGAATGCTACTTCAGAAGAAGCACCAGTAAGGAAATCAATAGCATGACTCTGAGCAGAATAAATGGAGCCATCATTCTCACCTTCCTATTTGTTAACAAATCAACAATGGGAATGGACCTGAGGTATGTCCACAGGATGGGCTATATTGAGTGGAAAAGAATAATCATGATGCTCAAGAAATTCAAAAGAGTCAGATCAAGCAAGAGATTACAACTGAAGTCTCTAAGCTGATTTCTCGAGCTGAGGAGCTGAGATGTGTTCCAGTTCCTGGTCTGCAATGGGAGAGCTTATTTAAAATACCTAAAGGGGTTGCATTCAAAGAGAATCAAGTTATTGACACACCAGTTCAGGGATTCATGTTAAAGGATCAGGCATGCAATCCTAGCTTCATAAAGATTTCATAAATATGTTATTTGAAGGTTGAGGATGCCTTAAGAATAAGGAGTTGCTGTGGTGATGAAAGTGCCAATCATTTTGTGAGATACAAGATGAACAAAATCATCCGCATGCAACAAAAGGAACTCAAGGGAAATGCAGAAGCTGAGATGTTATTAGAAGAAATCAACAGAGAGATTATACTCTGGGAAGTTCTGCATCTAGAGTTCAAGAGATGATCTTTTGTAATAGATTAGTTCTATTTATAATTATTAGATTAGTTCTAATAATTTGTAAGCAGTAGGTGTGCATGAACTAAGTGATCAAAATTTTGTATTCTGATATGTTCAATTTAATGAATACAAACATTGGTTTTATATGTTCAACTGTTTATGATATGTTCATATTTATTAGTCTGATAAGTTCAGCTTGAATGAATAATTTGATTAGTTCGTGTTCATTGTTATGATTGGTTGGTATGTTCAACTTATAATTGATAACTTCAATTAAAATTGATAAGCTTAATTAATATTTGATAAGTTCAAAATGAAATTCTTAGTAAGTTTAAGATTTAAAACATAATTGTGTTCAACAAACTTAAGAACTGTTTGATGGTTCTGTCATCATCAAATAGGGGGAGTTTGTTGGTCAAATGATCTTATCAGTTGAGATTTGATGAGACAAAGTTAAGTTTGTAAGATATGTTATAAATATAACTTAAACAGAATTATGAAGCTTGATCAGACTGAGCACTTATAGTGTTTCAGACTGAGCATAAGCTGAGCATATAGTTGATCAGCTTAGACTATATCTTAGTTAGTTTATCATTATGTTTGATAAGCTGTGTGTGTCACCTAAGGTATAGGTTGAGTATTCAGCTTAATGCGTTTCAAGCGGAGTGACTCAGCTTATAGACTGAGTCAGCTCAACAGAGTTGCTAAGTAAGTTCTAGCTAACTCTTATGACTTTTAAGGATGAGTTAGTCATTATACATGTTAGTACATGTTTGATTTCGGGTTTGTACTCGAAGAACTCAGCTTGATGAGTTTCACGCTGAGTAACTCAGCCCGCCTAAAGAAGTCAATTTAACAGAACTTAAATATTTTTTAAATTCCTTTTACTATCTATATCTACGGCATGGATAAGAAGATTCCAGAATCAAGATTGAAGATTGAAGACTCAAGATAGAAGATTCAAGATTCAAGATTCCGGGTTATCCGTTAGTTTGTTAGCAGATTAGGATAAGTTCTAGTTTGTTAGGATTCATAAGAACATAATTATAAATACTTATCTCCTGATAAGTTTAGAGGTACGAGTGCCAGACTCTAATCTCACCTCAATATATTGATCGTATGTGTTACAAATCTTGATACACCGTTTGTAAGTTCAACGTAATCAAGAAATTCACAAATTGCCAACATTGTTTGTGTGTTCGATCTTCACGTCTGTTGTGAAGTTGGTAAGTATTTAATCTGTGAATAAATCCTGTTTAGAGAGTCGGTTTGTATCTATAATCATACGTTGATTATAGATAGCAATGTTTAAGAGATTGAGAGATTTGATTTACATTAGGTGTTTACATATCAAGTGTTGCTTACTTGATAGTCTCTATAATCATCTTCTTATTAATGAAAGCATTTGATTTCATGTGGTTTGATGTGTGTTAACACTTTTTATTGATTTGTTCAATTTTCCGCACAAAGTGTATTCAACCCCCCTTCTACACATTACTTGCTTGTTGATACTCTCACCAAAAGACCAACAGAACTGCAAACATATTTTTTCTCAGCTAAGGATAAATATGAAAGACTCAGCTACTAAGGTCTGCTCAGCTGATCAGAATTGCTCAGCTGATAACACAAACTCTAGTGAAACTATATAAGCTAATCAACCTTTATGATCAGTAGATACACATGGCTCAGCTGATCATTGAGAGTGATAAGCTGCCAGAGAAAAGATTGGATGAGTAAAGAATAACTTATCTGATGGATAGGAGGCATCAGCTGATCAGAGTAATTGACACAGCTGATCCGTGACTGCTCAGCTGATCTGGAGATACCTCTCATCTGATGGTTTTGGACCATCGGCTGATGCATTGTAGATGCTCAGCTGATACTTCTTGACTTGTCTTTTCTTCTTAGCTGATCTTCCTGAAGTTGTTCCTTTGGCTGATACTCAGTATTCAGCTGACACTTTTGTTCTTCAGCTGACATTTCTTACATAGGAATTCCTTTAAGTCTAATATGAAAAACAACACATGGTTCTCATTGATCCAAGTATAAATCTGAATATGTGGTTTTGTTAGCATCAAATCCTATTTTATATAATAGACAAGTTTGATTATGGTTTGATATCTCTATCTCCCCAACACTTTTCCGCAATGGTTTGAACCCGGATGCCCAAGGTTTGGGCACATCCGACACCCGAGTACCGTTTAACAGCAAAGATGTACTATTAGATGGGTAACACACTGATCTAAGATTTTTCTTGGGTTTTACAATTAAGTTTAAAAGAAAAACTTAATTTTCCAGTTTTTTAAACTGTCTGTTTTAAAAATACGATTTATATGTGTACCTATACTAGGTGCACAAAACGGCTTTATAAGTTTTAAAAAAAACTTATAATCTTGACAAAACTTTAAATTTACAAAAATATAACTAATACGACTAACAAACTGAAGTCGTACTCTAGTTTGTCATAAAACGTGGTTTTTCTCTATTTAATAATTGTCTATTATTAAACCTATTCATATAGCATCACACACATCTAAGAGTAAGCAATGAACACAACCATGTAGATAATAAAAGAGATATAGTCTTTGCCAATGGAAGCCTAATGGTCAATCTAAGAACAAAAAAACTAGTCTATCTCGTCTTGATGACCATCTTCAAATCTCTCACTAGATTTGACGTTTCCGGTTTTGTAGAAAAACTTCCAACTCCGTGCTCTTGGTCTTCTTGTCTTTTTGGTCTTCTCAAAAATAATAAATAAAAGTCCTATTCTATTACAATTACATAATAGAAAATGAGTTGTAAATGGCATGCAGGCCTCCCCAAACCAAAATTAAATAATGAAATAAAAACACAACCGCGGGTCTAGTTGGCAAAAGACTATAACCAAAACTATCTAACACAACTGGTTAACTCGACCAATATTCAAAAAACTAGAATATCCGAGTTAACTATGCAATATATATAAAATATATCAACAACCACACAATTATATATATATATATAAACGATAATAAAAGCGATATAACACAAAATATGATTCTTTTAACTATTCTCATCTACCCTTTTTGACTAATAACTATTAATCAAAATATGAGAAATATAATTATCTAAGTTATTTAAATTAACTTGACCAAAATAGTTTTTCAATAAACTTTGAAAAAACTAACTTATTCAAGACTTGAATAATAACTATGTCGAGTTTTTGATTAGTTTTCACGAAAAACTAAAACACAACAAAATTGATCACCATTTTAAATAACAATATGTTGTTTCGTTTCTCTTTGTATAAACTTACTTTTAGAGTTTATATATAACGTCTCAACTAGCCGTAATTAATAAACATCCAAAACTATATATTTTAACTAAACTAGTTAGATATATAAATTACTAGTTTATATAAATCACTTATTAATTTTAAAACTTAAAATTAATAACTTTGTAATTAACCGAAAAACTTTATTTGGGCCGAGAACCCACTTGGGCCGAACTACCTACTTGGGCCGAGGACTCTCTGGGCCGGACACCCTTTGGGCCGAGGACCCTCTAGGCCGGCTGCTATCTTGGGCCGCAACCAATTTGGGCCGAAAAGCCTTTTTGGTCGCACACCCTTTGCAACCGCCACCGTCCCACCGCCGAGCCACCACCGTCGATCAGGCTGTAGACCACCGTCAAACGCCGTTCACTTCGCCGGTGACATGCTCTCGGTTTTTCAATCAAAAAACAAGAAATAAAAAACTTTTAAAAACTAATCCTTTTAACCTTATTAAAAACAAACTTGTTTTTAATAATCTGATTAAGACTTGATTTAATGAAAAACCAAAAATATTAATTATTAATGTGACCAAAACTTTGTTCCACTAATAATTAATAACCTAAAAAACTAGATTTTAACCATTAAACAAATACTTGTTTAAATCCTTTGTCAAGATCAGGTTTTAGTAAAAAGATTTATTTTTTAACCGTTTTAACGAAAACTTGTTTAAACTTTCTTGATTAAAATAAAACCCTTTTTATTCTAGATGAAAAACAAAAAAACTTGTTTTGATCATCTTTATGGTTTTCGATTTTTATAGAGAAACAAGATGAAGAAGAAAAACTAATTAAACGAATCAACTAGGTTTTATCAACTAAACAAACTGTTTAATTTTCTTGATTAAAAACTTGTTTCATTAAAAGTTGTAATCATTTAACCGTTCAAACTAACTGTTTAAACTTTCTGATCAATATGATTAAATCTTTTAACAACTGGATAACAAAAACAAACTGTTTTCTTATCCCTCTTGATTTTCGATTTTGACAAGAACAAGTTGGAGATCAAGAACAACTAAAAACCAGATAAACTAGAAACTATAGATCATATAGCCGAGGCTCTGATACCACCGAAGGGTTTTAATCTGACTAAACCACCCTAAGACACAAACTGGTCTAACCCTGGGTTTGATTCTACTTGTTCAATCCTAAAGCGGAACTGAATTGAACACAAGCCCCTAAACCCTAAAAGGGTTAGGATCTTACTAATGATCTAATGAGTTTCATATGAACAATCAAGAACAAAAGAAAAAGAATTACCTCTTGATCTTGGGATTGCTAAAGTTAGTCCACAGCTACTGCACCCGTGAACCAAGCTGCTAGACCGCTTACGAGAAACCTCACGAAAAAACAATCGCGTGAATGTGTGTGTGTTGCGCCGATGACCGCCGCCGATCGGCGGTGGTGTTGTGGTGGTGCGCCGTCGACGTCGAAAGGGGAGGGAGAGTTTTTTGCCTTGCCCCTTTTAGTTATCAATTAAGCTTATGTTTCAATAAAAATAGGTTTAATCTATTTTAAATACCCTTTTTAAAATAGATCAAGCCCATACTGTTAAGATAAGCCCATCTTAACTATAACTATGAAACATATACAAAAACTACCCTCGACTTTAATTAATAATCTTATTAATTAAATACTGATCAATTAATTAAATAACCTTTAATTAATTAACCTGTAAATAATAAATGAACTATTTATTATTAATTCCCTCAAGTAATAATTAATTAACTATTTATTATTTACACACCTATGATATATAATTTCATAACGGTTCGAGATTGGGTGTGCAGCCGTGTAACCCTTTAGTCTCTTATAACATTTGACACAATGTACCCATTAATTATCTGTGCACATAATCCAACAACTTTCCCACCTCTCAAATATGGGTTTGAATTGCTTGGTGGCGGGTTTTCAACTGTCCCTCGTTATTTGGCTTTAACCAAAGTTCGAGCACCACACATTCACTCTATGGAGGAAACCCCTAAGGGAAAACCCCAAACCCACTGCATGCAGCATGATTTGATTCCCCGTTGCACTTGCGAGGAAGAAGGGCGCCTTACCAAATGGGCTAAGCCCCATTGGCTATACGACTTGACTTATACCGTGTGTTGGTTTTAGTGGAAAAAATAATATTTACGGTGTTCAAATTTTCTTCTTATACTACTTTTAATGTATTTTTCTTTCAAAGTTGAAAGTGTTATAATAAATAACAATTGTGGCCACATAAAATAAGTCTGATACTGTTCATGATTCGGTTTTGCTATCTTGAAAAGTCTTTATATATAAACTTTTCAAAAATGATTCCTATATATGCTGGAGCCTAGATGGTAAAGCCATTTGCTTATAAATAAGAGTTTGGGGGTTCTCTAGCTCTTTTTTTTTATCTGCTCCCAAATTCACCACCTCTTTGTAGTTTATATATTCTTTTCTATTTTCCTTCTTATTATTAGGGGCACGTAGGGTCGTAGACACAACACTTCTCTATTTTATTTTATTATTTTTTTTCCCAATTATATTAATATGTTAAAAATAGTTAATATAATTTTGTAATAACCTAAAACTATTTGTAATACATTATTTACTGTACTATTCTTATTCCTTTTTACAAACACACATTTTTCTTTCTTTTATTTTTCATTATAACCATTTAATTTATACTTTTATATATTTTACCGACAATTTTAATTTTATTTTTTCCTTTTTTAGAAGAACTCTCTAAAATTTCATTTGGAGTAGGTAAAATATTTCAAATAGTATCTATTATAAGGTATATAATCATTTTTATTATTTTGTTTTATAATAATTTTAAATTTATATTCATGTATCAATTAAGTGATGAATATAAATCTGCAGCGAAACGCGGACAAACCATACTTGTTAGTTGTAATTGGTTAGATAAATCTCATAATTGAATAAGACAAGGTTTTGGTGCCCCCGCGTTGCTGCGCGCGGGGTTTCAACGAATACATTTGTATAATATATAGAAACCAACACCTTTTTTTAATCGCGTACTGCGTCGTTGAAGGAGAATCCCGAGTTAGGCATAAACGTTATATGAAGTTGATACTTTATGTCATCCTTCCTCATATAAACAATCATCATTCACGCAAAACGTGTGGGTTACCCAACAACCTGCAATATTCAATATGAATGATAAATTAATAAATTTTAGAAGTATGAATTGTCTACCATTTATAACATATATGGCAAGTTCGAGAAATATACATGAAGATTACATTGATAGTAACATAATTGAGGCACATTTGTTTATAACATAGCATGTCAAATTCTAGGAATATGTAAAACACATTTGACCAAAAACACATAATAATTTAACTTTATTGTAGTTAACAACCAAGAATGTTGGCTAAATTATCCGCGAGTTTGATTTGATTGTGTTGTTTTGTGGAAGACCTGTTCATCTATCTCTGTATCAAACAGGTATAGTTACATAAACAAACTTTAAAATACACATCTATTGAAAAATCAAACTTAAAAACTCCAAGAAATCTGAAACTTAAACAGACACGCACCAAAGTTGTAAAAATATGCAAAATCGAGCCTTATCCACTACTAATCGTCACACAAATCAACCACGTGTCATACAACCTTAGAAGGTAGTGGTGGACATAAGATTTTTTTCAGATGTTAACTTTAACTATATTAGAATTTGCGGTAGACTTTGCTAGTTAGTTTTTCAAATATTAAATTTAATAAATTAGAATTTGAGATAGAACTTTTTTGTAATTTATTTTTTGAAATATTAAATTTAACCCTAGAAGGTAGTGGTGGATATAAGATTATTTTCAGATGTTAACTTTTACTATATTAGACCTTGAGGTAGACTTTGTTAGTTAGTTTTTCAAATATTAAGTTTAATAAATTAGACGTTTGAGATAGAAGTTTTCTGTAAAAAAAATTTCAAATATTAAGTTTAATAAATTAGACTTTGAGATAGAACATTTTTGTAAAAAAATAATGTGACACCCGTGACTTTATATAAACAAACCATAGGTTTCATTTGTATGCAATATCAGAGTTTTTAGTTACAGCGGAAACTAAAAAAAATAATACTAAAGCTTTAGTTATCGACTAAAAGCTTTAACAATCAAAGTATCCAGGCATCATCCGGTTCGTAATATTAACAAGCCGTTGCTCTTCTGCTTTACTCGTTATGTCCTGAGATATATATGTGAATGCATAAGGCTAATGACTTAGTGAATTTGTGTGTTTTGTGTATAAAAATATCACATACATTCATGATAAATATAAAATATAAATTGTAGAAAATATGTTGAGATCTCTGAGTTTTGGGTAAATTTATTATATCATTTCATAGCCATTTTCCAACATGGGCTAGCATGCGTGCTATCCGTGTCATGACTTCTATACAATGTACTAGAGGGGCTAGACATGTATCTGCCGGTAACGACTTAGTAACAACGAGATGCCTCCCGTGCACTAATCGTACCAAAATATATTTATTAGCGAGCAACCATTACGTTCCTGCTTTTCATTATACATCTGCGAACAACCATTACGTTTTCGCTCTTTCTTTATTATTTACCCAACAACTTGTGTGTATATATATATATATATATATATATATATATATATATATATATATAGAGAGAGAGAGAGAGAGAGAGAGGGGAGAGTTCAAACGATAACTGTTTTTCGTACGAGAACTGCGAGAACCAATCTCATATTTCTTTTACCTATATATATATATATATATATATATATATATATATATATATATTTCTAGTTCTAATATTTCTTCATACGAATAGAAAACACGTATAGTATTCTTTTTTTTTATAAATGTTGTTATATCTGAAAACAATAAAAACTTTATATAAGAAATATGGGTGTTACAAATAATCTTTATTAGAAAACTATATTGACCATAGATGAAAAAGTTCTTAGTTTAGATAAATAATATTTTAAGAGTTAGTTTAGATAAATAATATTTTAAGAGTAAAAAAAACACTATTGATGAATAGTGCTTAAAAATAATAACATTTACTTTAATAAATATTAGTAGTTTTAATTTAATTTATGTCACATATTGAAATGACAAAAAAATATGCATCAATATTTCAACTCAACTCTATGTATTGAAAGTTATAAAAAGAAAATAAAAACACATAAAAGTAATCTTTTAAATATAACTACATTAAATACTGTTAGAAATATTAAAATGAGGAGTGTAATATGTAAATTATACAAAGTTGGGGAAATGCTATATAAAGGCATTTCCCCCACATTTCAATATTAAGATTTGCATTCTACTTACTTGTGTTTGTGATCTTCATACTCTTTCTCGGCTCTCTCTCTCTCTAAACCCGAACACACACTAACACACAATAGAAAGATTATCATCGAGCATTGCTTCATCCGTATAACATACAGGACCATCAATTGGTATCAAAGAAGATATCGAAAAGTTCAAGTTCAAAGTGAAGAACAAACATTCGGGTCTAACAAAGCACACTATCACAAGGCTTGTTCAAGAAAGTTGCGAGTTCAAACATTTCTCGAAGATAGAACACGTTGAAGGTATAAAACACTACTTTTTCTATCATTATTCCGGGTTTGTTTGAAAAGTTTTACTGTTTTATAAGGCTTTCTTGAAGAATACTTCAAAACCGAGTGGTATTTTTAAAGAAAAAGGTTCAAAAGTTCATTAAATGTTCGATTCCATGACATTAAATTTTCTGGAAATCATGCATTTATGGTATTCTTGAGCTATAAATGCAGACTTGAAGAAGAAGAATTCTGTTTTTTCAATTAAAAATAATTATTTATTCTTCCAAGTTTAAGTGAAAGTCAAGGTAACTCAAGTACTACCCATACCAATCAAGGTACAAGTAGGTAGACATCATTAGAGGTAAGGCAATCAGATCTGATTGTGACATATCCTGGTCTATAAGCCGGACTGTCGGTCAATGTGATCAACCTGTTAGGCGGCTTATAGAGTGTTCATAGTTGAATCTACCAAGTGTTACTTTCAAAGCTATAAGCCGGGTTCAAAGTAATCGTATGCGATTGAGATACTTCAAAGGTTTCTATCAACCACAACTGCAAGTTCTAATGTTCATCAATCGCATTCGATAGGGCAGTGCGATTCAAGTGTTTTTGAATAATCGCACTCTATTGAAGGAAATTGTCATCAATCGTACTATTGGTTTCCAAATCCACATCCAAGGCAATCGCACGCTATTCGATTAAAATGAATAGCATTCTATTGTAACTAACAGTTTTTTTTTGTGCTACATGACTCGAATCGCATTCCACTGATTACTCTTCTATCGCATTACCCCTATAGCATACATTGAACTTTTTGGACAAATTGATTGAACCATTTGGACTTAACTTTAATCGAAGAGGACAATCGGACTTAAACTTAAAATTCTAATTCAAAATTGAATTTAATCAAACTCAGATATAATTCAAAGTTGAATTAAAATTAACTTAATTCTATATAATTCAAAATTGAATTTAATCTTTACAAGATCTAATTCAAAGTTGAATTATAGTGAATTAGATTCTTCATTTTAAACAAATCAAGCTTTCGATCAATCAATCCATATACAACAAGTGAAAGATCATTTCTTAATATTAACAATGTCTAGTTCAAATGAGATGATGTCCATTGGTACCGATACAAAACCTCATGTTTTGTTTAGAGGGGAATACAATGTCTGGAAAGGGAGGTTCATGGACTTCCTCGAACACAATGACCTCTTTGGTGACAAGATGATTGAATGCATCAACAATGGAAACACCAAATTCATGAGGGTAGTTGAAGAAGATCCAGACAACAATCCCGCCATCGCCAGACATGAAAGAGAGAAGACTCATGATGAGATGACCACTACAAAAAGAGAAACAAAGAAAGCTGAGAAACTGGCCAAGTACTACCTCAAGCAGGGCCTCTCATCAGAAATCTATCTCAAAATAGATAGCTTGGGCACAACCAAGGAAATCTGGGATGAGATCAAGAAACAACTTCAAGGCACTGAACAAGGAGAGTACATCAAACGAACTCAGCTAGTCAACAACTATCATGACTTCAAGGCTCAAGAAAATGAACTGCTCTCTGAAACATATGGGAGATTCTGTAAACTAGAGAATGAAATGAGATCTAACCAGATTATCAGAACTGATCTTGATTTAAACTGTGTTTTTCTTAATTCACTAGGTCCTGAATGGAAGGGTTATGACAGGTTGTACAAACAGATCAACAAAGATCTAACATCTGTTACCTTCCATAACATCTTTGAGGACCTGAACCAGTATCAAGATGAAATCTTACAATCTCATCCTAAACAACCAACTGTTGACCCTCTTGCTTTGGTTGTAGCTGACAGGATACCTAGAGAAACATCATCAAGATATTTGAAACTTAAACATGTGGTTCTCAGTTATTCTGACCATCATGATGATGATGATGATTTAATAGAAGCTGCCTTTCAAGCTCTCACAGTGGCCAACAAAAACTTCAAGAACCGCTTCAGCAAGACAAACAATAGACAACGGTTCACATCAGGCTCTAGAAGACCCGTAAAAGCTGCTCCTGTAGACAAACCAAGATACCAGAGGGAGGAGAAGAAAGAAGAAAAGAAGCCCGACGCCAAGTGTTACAACTGTGGAAGATCAGAGCATTTAATCCGGAACTGCCCAATGAAGAAAACAAAAGATGTTGAATACTATCGGCAGAAGTACCGTCTGTTCAAGCAAAGACAGGCTGGGAACGCGCTGTTAGTAGAAGAAGATCAGTTCCTAGATGATACGAAATCTGACAGTGATCTAGATGGTGAGGATCATGCTCAGTTCTGTCTGATGGCTCATAATGATGAAGGAAGCAGAGAGGATAATGATGGTGATGATCTCTCCGACTCAGATGAGGAGAATTTGGAAAGCGGGAAGGTATCATCTAGCTCTAACTACAGTATGGGTTTTAATCATGAACACATACAAACCATATTAATTCGAATGAAAGAATTAGAGAATCAAATAATACAATTAACCGATAAAAATCAAGTTCTAGAAGATATTTCCTGCAGCAAGGATAAAGAGGCACAAACAGTAATTAAACAGTTAGATAACGATTTAATTAGCCTTACGTCTCAATTAGCTGTGAAAGAATCTGAATTCTTAGAATTAACCGATAAGACAAATAGCACTATACTAGATCTTAAAGCAGAATGTGTATGTGCTGAAAAGGATTCAAAAATTCTCAAAAATGAACTTAGGAATGAATTAAGTACTCTTTACTCTAGAATCTATGAACTTGAATATCTCCTATCCAAACGTGATCAAAGTGAAAAGACGATCTCTCAATACAAAGAAAAGGAACGTCCTTTCTCCAGATGGAATTTCAACGGGCTTGGATTCAAACATCCAAATGTTTTGAGTAAGGTTACTTCCAAACAACTGTACAATGCTGATATTTTTGGAGAAGGCCTTACACAACAAATGGTTTTCATTGGACAAGGAGAGGAACGTGTCGAAGAAGAAGTCAAACGAACTCTTAATCTCAGAACTGAAATTCCATTTGACTACTCAGATCTTAATGACTCATACCTCACCTGTCTCACATCATCAACTGATACAGATGTCTCATCTTCTATTTACACTGATGACGAACTCTACTCTCCAGTTTCACCAAAGCCCACTGTTGAATACATTCCTCATAAAGAATTGCAAAACAAATTCAACACCCTGCAGAAGTTTTGTTTTACCCACCTTGTTCAACAGGACCTTTTCAAAACCATTCAAGCTGAATTCAAACCTCCTACCTTTAATCATTCAGTAGATACATCTTCTTTGGTGCAAGAAACCAACATCCTCCAAAAACGCTTTAACACGTCTTTTGTTCATGATGAAAAGATCATAAATGGATTATGCAGGAAATAGTTTGCCCTAAAAGAAAGAATCAAGAAGATCCAAGAAGAGATGCAACCTCCTACTCCATTCACATTTTCTCTCTATGGTTCACAACTTGATGATTCCACTCATGCATCCACTAAGTCTTCAATTTGTAACAAATAAAATCTGTTAAAAATTTTGTTGTAACAAATCTTAAACTTAAACAGATTTACAAACCAAAGCAACTCTCCACTTTCAATCACAGTTCTCGTGTGCACGAAGACGTACCTGAATCATCACGAGCTGCAGCTAGTCGACCACGACTTAATTCTAATCTTTTACCCTCTACTACAGATGTGAGGAAGCCTGGAGACGAGGAGCGCCAAATAAATGCATCATGGCAAAGAGTTATTCCTAGATCTACTAGGAAGTGTTCGAATTTGAAACTTGTCTGTGAAAATATTTTGATGTTTGATTCTGTTTGTAATCACTCCTGTTCACAAGACAAAACTGCTTCTACCATGTTTTGTATGAGTGATGGTTGTACTCATGGACATTGTGATTTTAAATGCTGTTATGATCAATTGAGAAAATCTTTAGGCATTAAGACATGTGATGATTGGACTAACTTTTATGCTAACCAAGTCTGTGTCCCGTTTTTAACCTCAAAAGGACACATCATTCATTAGTGGATCACCACTCGTCAATCACATGCACTTAAACGCTTAAACAAATCCAAACGATTGCTCACAATCAAGGAATTGGAAGTCTACAGACGGCAAGGGTATGAAGCTTTCAAAAGGCATGGAGTGCTCATGAAAAACACTTGTATTCCCTTAAACGCTCATTCAATCAATCATCCAAAAATGTTAAATCCTCCAAACCCAAGCCGACACAACCTTACCAGGTGACACCACCAACTGCTTCAACAAAACCGGTTCACCATAAATTAGTTGATATTATTAAGTCGAAACCAACTCTTCTGAATTCTTCACCTATATGGATTCGCAAACAAACAGCTTCCGCCACTCGATCGAATCCTCAATCTCCGACTTCTTCAACTGTCATATCACCAGTGGTCACGAAACTTCACAAAAAAACAATGATAGCAAAACCTGTTTCTTCTAACACAAAGATCAAACAAACTTGGGTTCCTAAGATTAAATCTGTAGAAGTGTCATTCTCTGAATTAAATATGACCTCAACGCAATCACATGTAGGAACTAACAAACAAGGACCCATTCATATATGGGGACCTAAACGTGCTTTATTCTCCTTTTGCAGGTGCCTCACTTATGGTACCTGGACTCCGGTTGCTCCAAACATATGACAGGCAACAAACGTCTTCTCAAAAATTACGTTCCTAAGTACTCCGGGACTGTACGTTTTGGAAATGACAATGTTGCACCAATAATGGGGTACGGAGACATTGAAAAGAAGCACATCAAGATCAAGAAAGTCTCCTATGTTAAAGGGTTGGGTCATAGTCTGTTTAGCATCGGACAGTTCTGTGACAAAGATCTGGTAGTCGTTTTCAAAAAGAACAAATGCTCTGTGATCACAGAAACTGGTGATGAACTACTTGCAGGCTCTAGGAAATCTAACCTATATTCCATAGATTTGGAAAAATACGATTCTCCTACCTCTTTGTGTCTGCTGTCTGAAGCTTCAAATGATCTTACATGGCAATGGCACAGAAAACTCTCTCATCTGAACTTTCAGAATATTAACAAACTAGTCACTGGTGACTTGGTGAGAGGCATTCCCAAGTTAAGGTTCAAGAAGGATCATCTGTGTGCAGACTGTGAGAAAGGAAAGATGAAGAAGGCTTCACATAAATCTAAATAAGTATTTAGCACTACGAAGCCTTTGGAACTCCTGCACATGGATCTCTGTGCTCCTATGAGAATCCTGTCCAAAAGTAGGAAGAAGTATATTCTAGTCATGGTGGATGACTACTCTAGATATACTTGGGTCAAGTTGCTGAACTCAAAAGATGAAGCCACTCCAACAATCATTTCCTTCATCAAGCAACAACAGAACAAGCATAGTCAGAGTGTTGTCTCAATCCGTACTGACGATGGAACCGAATTCAAGAACAATACTCTGAAAACTTTTGTGACCTAGTTGGGATCAACCATCAGTTCTCTGCAGTATACACTCCACAACAGAATGGTGTGGTGGAAAGACGAAACAGAACTTTGCTTGAAGCTGCCCATACCATGCTGTCATACTCCGGGCTCCCGCATTCCTTTTGGGCTGAAGCCATCAACACTGCTTGCTATACGCAGAATCGCTCTTTTATAAATAAATTATTTAATAAAACTCCCTATGAACTGGCAAATGGCATAGTGCCTAAATGACAAGGATAATCTAGGAAAATTTGCTCCTAAAGCTGATGAAGCTATTTTCCTAGGTTACTCCACTGAATCTAAAGCCTATCGAGTTTTAAACAAACGAACAAAGAGCCTTGTGAAAAGCATCAATGTAACATTTGATGCTACATTGGATGTTACTGATTTACCACCATCATCAAGGAAAAATACTTCTGAACGTACCTGTTCAGGACCGGCACTTCAAAATAAAGAATCAGACAATCCGTCTAGTTCAAATACTAATCTTGACTTTATGTTTGATTTCTTAAGATCTGAGTCCTCTCCTGTTTTAATTGACAACACGAACAACACAGGAGTACAAACAAGTGTTACTATAACAGCTCCTATGGTCACTAAGACGAATCCATTTGCAGATCTCTATGTTAAGGATTCCTCTTCTGTTTCTGTCACTCGTCCCCTGTGACTTCTCAGATTCCTGACCCTGAGAGTCCTCCTGTGTTTGATTCAGACCCACATTTCTCTCCTGAAGATGAAGAAGAAGCACGACACCTACAAGATCTCATTCCTTCATCTTCAACTTCACATGAAATTAAGTGGACCAGACATCACTCTGAAGAGAACATCATCGGCGACCCTTCAGTTGGCATTCAAACAAGATCAGCAACAGCAAACGAATGCCAATTCGCGGGTTTCTTAAGCATCATTGAACCCACCAAGACTTGTGAAGCGTTACATGATCCAGATTGGGTAATTGCAATGCAGGAAGAATTACACCAATTTGATCGTCTCAAAGTCTGGCGGTTAGTTCCTCTTCCATATGGCAAATCTGATGTCGGAACTAAATGGGTTTACAAGAATAAAAGGGATACGGATGGAGTGGTAATTCGTAACAAAGCAAGGTTGGTTGCTAAAGGCTACAATCAACAGGAGGGCATTGACTATGATGAAACATTTTCCCCTGTTGCTCGTATAGAAGCTATAAGGCTATTTCTTGCATATGCAGCCTCCAGAAGCTTCTGCGTCTTTCAAATGGATGTTCAGACAGTTTTTATTAATGGTGTACTAAAAGAAGAAGTCTATGTCTCACAGCCAGAGGGGTTCATTAATTCCAAATCCTAATCATGTCTATATCTTAGATAAGGCCTTGTACGGGTTAAAGCAAGCTCCTCGTGCATGGTATGACGTCTTATCTGAATATTTGATTGATGAAGGCTACTCCAAAGAAAAGACGGATACCACTCTGTTCACAAAGACCAAAGGTCGGGACAAGATTTTGGTTCGTATATATGTAGACGATATCATTTTTGGGTCTACAAATCAAAAATACAGTGACGAGTTTGCTAAGATCATGGCAAACAGATTTCAAATGAGTATGATGGGGGGAGATGTCATTCTTTCTCGGACTCCAGGTGAAGCAGTTAAGTCATGGCAGTTTTATTTGCCAGTCAAAGTACATCAAAGATCTTCTAACGAAGTATGATATGATTAACTGCACACCCATATCCACACACATGGCTGCTAACGCACAACTATCAGCATATCTTGACGGTTCTCCTTTAGATCTGAAAACTTACCGTGGGATGATTGGATCGTTACTATATCTAACTGCAAGTCGTCCGGACATCATGTTCTCTACCTGTCTCTGTGCCAGATTCCAGGCGAATCCAAAGGAGTCACATCTTCTAGTAGTCAAGCGGATATTTAGATATCTCAAAGGTTCTATGGATCTAGGTCTGTGGTATCCCAAAGATTCAAATCTGGATCTCCATGCTTACTCAGATGCTGACTATGCCGGATGCAAGATTGATAGGAAAAGCACCCCTGGCAGTGCACACTTTCTGGAAGATCGTTTAGTCTGCTGGGCCTCAAAGAAGCAGAACTGCGTATCCACTTCTACAGCAGAAGCTGAGTATGTTGCTGCTGCAATGTGCTGTTCACAAAGTTTATGGATACGTACCCAATTATCAAATTTTGGCCTCAGGTATGACAAAATTCCACTTTTATGCGACTCTCAGTCTGCCATCGCCATCTCCTGTAATCCGGTACACCACTCTAAAACTAAACACATTGATATCCGTTATCACTTCATAAAAGATAATGTAGAGAAAGGTCTTATTGAGCTCCAGTATGTTCCTATTGAAAATCAGCTTGCTGACTTGTTTACCAAACCATTAGACGAAAGTCACTTCACTGAGTTGGTATCCAAGTTAGGCATGCTAAACTTGAAAATATAATACACATACTGAAAATGCTCCATTTTTTCTTTCTTTCATTTTTGTTTAGAGTAGGTGTTACACTGTTTGTTCTTTGTGCAGCTTCATGATGCAACAATCAAGGGGGAGTGAGTTTCTGGTGATACACATGTATCATATGTGTAGGGGGAGAAATTAATACACATACTGCACAGGTGTAGGTGGAGAAGAAAGATTGACACATTCCCTAAGTTTTATAAATTTACATTACCCAAATGCATGAGTCAAGGGGGAGTGTGTCAAACAAATAACCAAATCAAGATATCTGGAAAACTCAATTTTTCAAAACACTCAATCCAGATACTCTAAAATTTTAGAAAATGTTGAGTTCAGTTCCAAACAATCACACACTATGCTTCAATCGCATGGACTTTCTTGGAACTCAACAGAATTTTCTAAGTCTTGGGTCAAACACATGGGATTACAACAAGTGTAATCAAACCATCAATCGCATACAATTGGAACCAATCAGTTAATCACATGCTATTGTAACCAAAGCATCAATCTCATGTGATAAACTAACGAATGAATTAAGCCCTAATCGCATGACATAGAAAAGCAAGTTGAAGCATCAATCGCATGCGATTAGAACACAAAGGGGTGAATCGCATGCAATTGGCATCCCAAGGGTGATTCGCATGCGATTCAACACTTCTATCAGCCGCATAGATTTACTCTATCAACGACGTTTTTCACAGTTTTATCCTCCAATCACCATGTGACACCTGTCTATTTACTTTATAACCGTTCCATCCACCCATCGGTCACTTCACAATTTTAAAATTTCAAATCCAACAAACACTCTCTCGATTCGGTTACTTGATTTTGAAAAACATCTCGTTACTCTGCCAAAATTTGCAATTTTCATATCAAAATACTCCTAATCACAAAGGTAACAACTTGTACGGTTTACATTTTAAAATTTTTGAGTTAAAAAGTTGATTTTTGGCCCTAGAACTTCCGAATGCGATAAGGATTTTCGAGACTTTAGTTGAACTTTTGGGACATGAAACAAACTTGTTTGATCTATCCAAGTTTGCGATGGGACTATTGAACATATGGGGAACACTTTGATGTAAAAATATTTCATATATCTCGAAAAGTGTTCTTCGTGTTCTTGAGGTGTATGAGTTTTCACTATAAACTCTATTTTTCGCCTAAAAAGAGGTGTTAGGATGATTTTTGGAATATGCTCCAGTACTACGAAGTTGTTTATTACTGTTCAATTACCATAATAAGATTCTCAAAACAACTTTTTAATACACAAAATCATCGTGTACACAATGGGACTTCAAGAGTTGAGGTTTTTCACAAACTCTTCACACTTGATATTTTTGGTCAACCAGGGTCAACATTTCTTCAATCACTTAAGTTTGACCAACTTTCACAATTGAATGTTGGGTTTTCATGCATATCTCTGTATCTTTGACTTAACTATTCTATCTGTCTGTATAGATAAGATGGCTCAAGCTGTTCGTGACCCAGAAGAGATAATGCCCCAAGCTGAGTTCCTTAACACCAGGACACATGCCAATAACCACTATATAGACTTAACCAAACTAAAAATCTCTACCTATCCCATAGTCACTGAAATCCTCAAAATCCATCCACTAAATTACCTCTTAACCTACAACCCAGCTACCACAGGCACACATGTTCCCGAGTTATATGTCCAACAATTTTGGAGAACCTGTGATGTCCGACTAAATGAAAGAGGAAAGGAGGTCATCTATGCTGAGGTTGATGAATTCTAAGTCAACATTCCACTTCACCGCCTCAGAACAATCTTTTCACTGCCCACTACAGTCAGTAGACCTCCAACTACAGAATTTGAGGAAATCCTTGATGAGGAGGCATGTCTTATAGCCATTAGGGAAATAGGTTATTAAACGCACCAGTCTACATCTCAAGTATAACACTTTCACGACGGTGCTTCAAAGGTGTATTACTCCCAAATACTCGGGGTATGAGTTTCCAACATAGAATCAACTCAAGCTCTTTGTTGCTGCAGCCAACCACTTACATGTAGATTATGCATTCCTGCTCTTCCAAGACATCAAAGCTACTATGCTGAGAAAGAATTCTAAAAAAAAGAAGGATGCCAACATGCTGCCATACCACCGCTTCCTGCCAATGATCATCCAATATGTGATGGATCGGAATGCTGAAATTCCTCGCCGGGCAAGTTTACCTTCTATCAACCCTAAACTTTTCATATCCATTAAACCTGCCATTCCGGCCAACTTTCCTGTCCCCAGATCTTTCCCTGTCACTCTATTAGACCTATGTGAGCAAAATGATACTGTTGTGAGCTATAGGACGAGTGTAGGGATATCTTCCATGGTTGTGCCAGAACCGGCCATACCTGCCCAGGGAGGAGTAGCACCTGGTGAGGAATTAGAAAATAGTCCTCAGACATCTATGGGAGATGCTGAGAGGGATGTGCAGAGAGAAAATGTTGAGAGGGGCGGAAAAGCGGGTGAAGGTGATGAGACTAGAGAGGGAGGGGATGCTTATGATCACGCCACCATTCAAACCATTATTCAATCTATTTCTCAAACCACCCCCACCCAGGATGTACTAACTGAACTAGGACTTGACATTTCTAAGTCATCCAGTTCCGAATCCTCACATGCCGAGTCAGCCTCTCACCAAGGTGGTGTCCCTGTTTTTGAACCTATCACTTCTCCTATGGGCACCCCTGAGCAACCAATAGACCAACCATCTGAAAGCACACCATCTTTCATGAAGCTAACTGAACCTCATACTACTTCTCCTGACCAGACACACCCTATTCAACCTGCTCAGGTTACTCCACAACCTAGCGGTCTGGTCATCTCTTTGCAACCTCCTGAATTTCCTACTACTGGCCAAGCTATTATAGCCCTAGAGCATGACATTCTAGTCACTTCTCCAACTCATAGCCTATCTGTTGAAACTGGTTCTGTCACCCATGACTCTCTCATTCAACCTGATCAATATGCGGGGTATGGTGCTGGTAGCGATGATGATGAAGATAGTTTTGTTGTTAGGAGTACGAGTGATAGAGAGGAGGTGAGAAAAGAAAATGTGAGTGTTGAGGGTTCCCCAAACCCAGAAAGCCGGGAAGCCACATCTACTATGGGGCCTAGCACTGCTGGGCCTCATATTGAAGAAGTCGTGGTTTATCCCACCCGTGCAACTTTCTGCCCCACAAAGCCACTACAGTGTCTCTCAACATACACCGTCTTTATTGCACAGGGTAATAACACATACACTGGGTCAACCCCGATTGGGTGTTGGACCTATTGAACAAAGAGGACCGCCTCCCTCTTCCTCGACTCCTTTTCGTGCACAAATTGATATACCGCGGATCTCCGCATATCTTGAACAACACAGAGTCACCATTGATGCATTGAGCTTGTTAACTCAACAAGTCTCCTTAACTTCCAGAGGTGGTACCTTTCAAGGTCCCATTCGATGATTGGAAGGAAATCCTGTTGGAGCCAACATTCCTGCTACTCCAGTAGGTGGTCCTACCTCTATGGCTGGTACCTCAACCGGACATCTTAGTGATTCTGGGTTTGTTTCATGTGCAGAACTTCATGATCACATTCATGAAGCTGTGGCACCAATCCACCAACAACTGCTAATGACAAATCAAAGGTTGGATCGGATTTAAAAATCTTCCTAGACTCAAGCACAACAACTAAACAGAATAGAAGCTCTCCTTGCTGCTAGACCTGCAGTGCCAGAACCACAGCCACAACCTGATCCATCATCTATGTCAGTTGATGCACTAAAGAGCTTGATGTATGTCAGACTTCTGGAACAACAGCTAGAATCAGCTCATGACCAAGACCTTCTGACAACTCTTCGCAATGAACAGCGTCCACAGGGAATCTCCATGGATGATTTTCAAGAGTTTCATGAAGATGTAAACAACAAGATAGATGGGATCACAAGAGGTTTCTATACTTCACTTTCAAAGGTTACTGACAGGTTGAAACTACTTGAACAAACCTGTCAGGCTCAGGCTCAGGCTCAGGGAAGCAAATGGAGGCGGGATGATCAAGATCCTGATGATCAACCTGAGGGGGAGAAAAGAAGAAGAGTATATATGATTTCTCCCTCTGCGGCTGCAACTGTACCAATTGTACCTGTTCCCCCTTTCAGTTCATACTTATATGCAGGTACAAGTTCAGCTGAGTCTGGAAGTCAACAAAAACAACAACAGAAAACTGCACAACAAATGGCCGATGAAGTTTATATACAACAACAAAAAGAAAATGCTAACAAACAGATTGTACTATATGTACCTCAGCAACAATCTGAACCGAGGCCAATTGATCTTGAAGAAGGTGAAATACCTTACGAGCAGTCCCATGCCAAGAGGTTTGAATGATCTAGCGACTCAGAGGAAGAAATGAAGGATTTATATGAGTCCATACACACATCACCTGTAAGGCATATGGGAGAAAGCAGTTATGCTCAACCAGAGGAGGAAATTGAGGATCCTGAAATTCGTGATATGTTCAAAGATATTGATGAATACGTTGGGGTTGCTACAAGTCCATCTTCACCTAGAATTGTTGACAGGTTTGATGACATCCCTAGTGAAAGGGAGCTTGCACACAGAAGTAAAGAAAGGTTAGCAATTTCTAGAAGAGAAGCTAGGAGAAAGCCGAAACAGAAGAAACCAGCCTTTGACGTATCTAGGGTTCTCAGTGGAGTAAACGTTGAAGTTCATGAAAGCTTCCCTCCTCCTCGTGGTCAGTTTCAAGAGTCAGCTGCCGATGTACTAGAAAGAAACAAACAGAAAGAGGCAGCTGAGAAAGTGAGACAAGAATCTGAATGGCCTTTGCCAAGGAACTTCATAGTGCCACCTACTCCTCCAGTGTATCATGGGGATCCAGGACTTGATGCAGGCAACATGTTCTCAAGAAGTGCTGCCCAACAACCAATATGGAAACCGTATTGTGTCAATGCTGCAAATCTTGAAGAAAGAACACCAGACATATTCAGCAATGAGCTTATACAGGTTATTTCCCCTGAGTTGCGGAACATGGACAACAAATAGAGAAGAAGATATGAACACATTCTATCTCAGTCCATGACAAAACCTGAAGAGATCAAATCAGAGTATCCAATAGTTGAACTTATCAATATCTATACTCAGACAACCTTCAGAATAAAATATGTCATCTTTCATGTCAGAAGAGCAAACAACCTGTCATACTTCCTCAACGAAGCAGATTTAAGGTTTGTTAGTATTGAAGACATCAGCTTTATCTTTGACACCCTCTCTCAGAAAAGAGGAAAGTGGCCTGAAGAAGAGTTTGGAAGGGTTGCTCTGATGAAATACATGAGAAATTTGATGGAATACTTTGAGGAACACGATCTGCAACTTGGAGCTGAAAACAACTATCTGAAAGTCAATCTCTTAAAGCCTAACCAGAGCCATCCAGATCTAGAAAATTTATCTATGATGGACATCCAAACTTCAAAGGTGATCGAGGTGTCGTCTCAAGATATTCAAAAGGAGAAAAGATATTCGTCAGACTTGATGATTTAATGTCATATTCAGACGGCACTTTGAAAATCCTTCATCATAAGATACATCAGAAAGTTTGGGATAACCGGGCAGCCTACACTGATGAAGAACATGCTGAAGCCTATCGTGCTATAGAAAGGATGAGAATGACACTGGCAAGCAGAAGGCAAATACGCAAGTGGCAAGTGGCATCCGGGATTCGCAACAAATCAACCTATGAATGATTTATGTATTTATTTGTTGTGAATCATTACACACCTCACTTAGGGGGAGATTGTTAGAAATATTAAAGTGAGGGGTGTAATATGTAAATTTTACAAAGTTGGGGAAATGCTATATAAAGGCATTTCCCCCACATTTCAATGTTAAGCTTTGCATGCTACTTACTTGTGTTTGTTATCTTCATAGTCTTTCTGGGCTCTCTCTCTCTAAAACCGAACACACACTAACACACAATAGAAAGATTATCATCGAGCATTGCTTCATCCGTATAACATACGGGACCATCAAATACCAGTGTGATACACAGTTTGGTTTAAAAGATAATTAATATTAAACATTAATAACAATATTTAGATAATAATACTAAAACGCAAATTAAATGAGAATTTAAAAAATAACGACGTATGGCATTCACACTCTAACTAGCGGTGGAAATATTGACACGAGCAGGAGGGTAGACATGATGGCAGAAACATGATAGCATGATACGAAAAGACATGATTGTATTTTTTAGTGCAATCAAGAGATTAAATATTTAAATATATATCTGCACTGGTAGAAAAACGCGATTTCGTCACACCAAAAATGTGTGACGATATGCGTATAGTCATACTTGCTTTTTCAACACATGTGTCACCAAAGGTCGATTGACCATAGATCGTAAATGTGTGACCATATGCTTTTTAAAGTCAAGAATAAATAAGTATGTGAGACTATTGTTCATGTAATGGCCATATGAATTTAATGTTTGTGTGGCGTTTTGTAATATTCAGTCACATAGATGTAATTATAACGTGACCAAAATTGTTAAAATGTGTGACCATATGCTTTTTAAAGTCAAGTAAATGTGTATTTCGTGTGACTATTGTTCATCCAATGATCACATGAATTTAATTTTTGTGTGGCGTTTTGTAATATTCAGTCACACAAGGCATTTTATTTTTGAAGATTTAGTCACATAGTTGTAATTAAAAAATGACCAAATGTGTTAAAATCTGTGACCATATGCTTTTTAAAGTCAAGTAAATGTATATTTCGTGTGACTATTGTTCACCCAATGGTCACATGAATTTAATATTTGTGTGACGTTTTGTAATATTCAGTCACACAAGTCTTTTATTTTTGAGGATTTAGTCACATAGTTGTAATTAAAGAGTGACCAAATGTGTTAAAATGTGTGAACATATGCTTTTTAAAGTCAACTGAATGTCTATTTCGTGTGACTGTTGTTCACTCAATGGTCACATGAATTTAATATTTGTGTGACGTTTTGTAATATTCAGTCACACAAGGCATTTTATTTTTGAGGATTTAGTCACATACAATTAATTAGAAAGTGACCAAAAGTGTTAAAACGTGTGACCATACGCTTTTTTAATTCAAGTGAATGTCTATTTCGTGTGACTATTGTTCACCCAATTGTTATCTGAATTTAATATTTGTGTGACGTTTTGTAATATTCCGTCACACAAGCCATTTTTATTTTGAGGATTTAGTCACATAGTTGTAATTAAAAAGTGACTTAAAATGTATGAACATATGCTCTTTAAAGTCAAGTAAATGTGTATTTCGTGTAACTATTGTTTACCCAATGGTCACATGAATTGAATATTTGTGTGACGCTTTGTAATATTTAGTCACACAAGGCATTTTATTTTTGAGGATTTAGTCACATAGTTGTAATTAAAAAGTGACCAAATGTATTAAAATGTGTGACCATATGCTTTTTAAATTCAAGTAAATGTGTATTTCATTTGACTATTGTTCACCAAATGGTCATATGAATTTAATATTTTTGTGACGTTTTGTAATATTCAGTCACACAAGGCATTTTATTTTTAAGGATTTAGTCACATACAATGAATTAAAAACTGACCAAAAGTGTTTAAATGTGTGACTATACGCTTTTTAAAGTTAAGTGAATCTCTATTTGGTGTGACTATTGTTCACCCAATGGTCACATTAATTTAATAATTATGTAACATTTTGTATATTCCGTCACACAAGGCATTTTAATTTTGAGGATTTAGTCACATAGTTGTAATTAAAGAGTGACCAAATGTGTTAAAATGTGTGACCATATGCTTTTTAAAGTCTAAGTAAATGTGTATTTCGTGTGACTATTGTTCACCCAATGATTACATTAATTTAATATTTGTGTGACGTTTTGTAATATTCAATCACACCAGACATTTTATTTTTGAAGATTTAGTCACATAGTTGTAATTAAAAAGTGACCAAATGTATTAAAATGTGTGACCATATGCTTTTTAAATTCAAGTAAATGTGTATTTCGTTTGACTATTGTTCACCAAATGGTCATATGAATTTAATATTTTTGTGACGTTTTGTAATATTCAGTCACACAAGGCATTTTATTTTTGAGGATTTAGTCACATACAATGAATTAAAAACTGACCAAAAGTGTTTAAATGTGTGACTATACGCTTTTTAAAGTTAAGTGAATCTCTATTTCGTGTGACTATTGTTCACCCAATGGTCACATTAATTTAATAATTATGTAACATTTTGTATATTCCGTCACACAAGGCATTTTAATTTTGAGGATTTAGTCACATAGTTGTAATTAAAGAGTGACCAAATGTGTTAAAATGTGTGACCATATGCTTTTTAAAGTCTAAGTAAATGTGTATTTCGTGTGACTATTGTTCACCCAATGATTACATTAATTTAATATTTGTGTGACGTTTTGTAATATTCAATCACACCAGACATTTTATTTTTGAAGATTTAGTCACATAGTTGTAATTAAAAAGTGACCAAATGTGTTAAAATGTGTGACCATATGCTTTTTAAAATCAAGTAAATGTGTATTTCGTGTGACTATTGTTCACCCAATGGTCACATGAATTTAATATTTGCGTGACGTTTTGTAATATTTAGTTACACAAGACATTTTATTTTTGAGGATTTAATCACATAGTTGTAATTAAAAAGTGACCAAATGTGTTAAAATTTTTGACCATATGCTTTTTAAAGTCAACTGAATGTCTATTTCATGTTACTATTGTTCACACAATGGTCACATAAATTTAATATTTGTGTGACGTTTTGTAATATTCAATCACACATGGCATTTTATTTTTTAAGGATTAAGTCACATACAATTAATTAAAAAGTGACCAAAAGTGTTAAAATGTGTGAACATACGCTTTTTAAAGTCAATTGAATGTCTATTTCGTGTGACTATTGTTCACCCAACGGTCATATGAATTTAATATTTGTGTGACGTTTTTTAATATTCCGTCACACAAGCCATTTTAATTTTGAGGATTTTGTCACATAGTTGTAATTGGAAAGTGACCAAATGTGTTAACATGTGTGGGCATATGTTTTTTAAAGTCAAATAAATGTTTATTTCGTGTGACTATTGTGTGACGTTTTGTAATATTTGTGTTAAAATGTGTAAACATATGCTTTTTAAAGTCAAGTAAATGTGTATTTCGTGTGACTATAGTTCACCCAATGGTCACATGAATTTAATATTTGTGTGACGTTTTGTTATATTCAGTCACACAAGGCATTTTATTTGTTAGGATTTTGTCACATACAATTAATTAAAAATTGACCAAAAGTGTTTAAATGTGTGACCATACGTTTTTTAAAGTCAAGTGAATGTCTATTTCGTGTGACTATAGTTCACCTAATGGTTACATGAATTTAATTTTTGTGTGGCGTTTTGTAATATTCAGTCACACAAGGCATTTTATTTTTGAGGATTTAGTCACATAGTTGTAATTAAAAAGTGACCAAATGTGTTAACATGTGTGGGCATATGTTTTTTAAAGTCAAATAAATGTTTATTTCGTGTGACTATTGTTCACTCAATGGTCACATTAATTTAATATTTGTGTGACGTTTTGTAATATTCAGTCACACAAGGTATTTTATTTTTGAGGATTTAGTCACATAGTTGTAATTAAAAAGTGACCAAATGTGTGACCATATGCTTTTTAAAGTCAAGTGAATGTCTATTTCGTGTGACTATTGTTCACCCGATGGTCACATGAATTTAATATTTGTGTGACGTTTTGTAATATTCAGTCACATAGGGCATTTTAATTTTGAGGATTTAGTCACATACAATAAATTAAAAAGTGACCAAAAGTGTTAAAATGTGTGACCATATGCTTTTTAAAGTCAAGTAAATGTGTATTTTGTGTGACTATTCTTCATCCAATGGCCACATGAATTTATGTTTGTGTGGCCTTTATGTAATATTTAGTCACACAAAGAATTAAGAAAAAAGTGGCCAAAAGTGTTAATAAGTGTGACCATATTATGTGAGGACACCTTTTAGTCACATTTATAAAATCAATAATTTGTGTCACGGTATGAATTATATATACATATATATATATATATATATATATATATATAAACAAAAGAAGAAACACAAAACTAATTCGAATTACACAACAAAATGGGAATGTATATAAGTAAACAAAATACATAATCGTAATTAAATAAAATTGTACACTATCATACTTTTAACGAGTTATACATTTAACAATCATAAATCTAAATTTTTTTTACTCTTCAATTGGGTCCTCACTTTTTTTTGTAATGTTATCAGTTGTCATATAAACACCTTTGCGCTTTGTTTGTAATTTTGGTGCAACTGTGTTCTCGCCAATCTTCTCTACCGTATTTGGTGGTGTAATTTCCTATAGGAAATAAAATCCGCATGCATGTATCAAACATTACATTAAATATAAAGAATACTATATATAGCTAGGTTGATAAAACAGATGTATGTATGTACCTTTTCATCAAAAATAACTTCTTCCATTGGTCATGCGTCAAATCCACCTACTTCGTCCTTGACTGTTTTGAAACCATTCTTTCCAACTTCCGGTATGCATGCTGCATCCACTAATGATTGGTAAATTGAAACTCTGTAGCAATTCTTTGGAAGTGGTGCGTTATGAAGAGTTTGTTTTCCATCAGTCTTGTATACGGTACCCAAAGCAATAACACTTGTTCTCTTTGAGTGCCACAACTTACACTTAATTGCCTGAAAAACACATAATGATAAGAACAATACACAACGCAGAATGGTCCACTGATGCAACAAATTAAGATCTATCAGCTATTTAAACTACAAAATATAATAAATAGATGAACAGCTAGACAAGACACAATGATCAGGTGATAGAACTAGACAGCTGATCACACAAACACACATCAGCTGATCACACAAACACACAATATATGAACATGTGGAAATACATACATGTACTAGTGGTGGAAATGTATTTTCTTGCGATTCAGAGTCTCGACGTCGAGACGTGTTTCTTTCTGTTACAGGCTTTTTGTTAGCTTTGACAGATTTAACGTTTTCCTATATGTATACAACACGTTAATTAAACGTGACATGTATGTAAAATTAAAAAATCACAGGGGGATACAGGGTAGATGTTTTATTACTTACAATTGTTTCCATTTCGTTGTTAGAAGTTGCAAGTCCATTAGACTTCTGAATGTTCGCCTCCATCTCACATACAACATCATCACTTAACGGTGTTCTGCCTCTATTAGACAACTGCAATATAAATTAAGAAATGCATTTGTTAGCAACACAATGTAAATGTTAGCAAGATTGGAAAAAAAGTCTTTCCTTTGATGTCAAAGACCGTATCATCTCCTCTTGTTCCTTCAACTGACCACTCAGATGAGCAAGCATTCCTTTTGGTTCTGTGACCTCGTTGGACAAATTCTGGATTACTATTTCCTTTTCTTGATGCTCGCGTCTCTCATTATCGAGTTGACATTCAAGTAACGCAATTCTTTCATCTGATGCTTGTCTGTTTCGAGGAAGATCAAAGTACTTATTGTATGTCACTCCACCTCCAAATCCTCCTGCATAACCTCCCTTTTCCTTACCAAATACAACTGTCAGGGATCAGTGCCCTGAGCAACCTGCAAGGTACCTTCTTTGATCTTGTCCTCAGTATCAATCTGCATATATGGAAAATAAGTTATTATATATATCAAATTAAACATAAACTGATAGTAAAATATGCAGTCATACTTACAATTTTATCTCCCACTGATTTAGTCTCATCATCTGCAAAATTTCCTGATTTGTTTAGCCTTCCTTTCAACCACATTATACAACGCGGGGGTTCTTCATCAGGTTGGATTTCTTTATTTTTTATCTTATAAATATCAAATACATACAAAATGTAAAGTTAAACCAAGTTCAAATACGTAATAAATTATAATATAGTATAACAGTTTACCATTTTCTCTTTGACATGTACGTATCCACCTCGTCCCATTGTATGCTGATAAATAGACTTGGAACGCGCCATTTTAGTTGCAGCTGACTTTTCCTAATTACAACACAAATGCATTAGGTGCTTAGATGCAAACACAAAATTATGAAAATATATGGACTTAAATAAAAAATGACAACTTAAAACCTGGTATTCCTCTGAGCTCGTATACTTCACAAAAGCGACCCACGCTGGGGCTTCAACAATCGCACTATATTTCGCCGGGACTTCATTTAATTTTGAAGGAGCATTTTGATTGGGCAATATGTATGTTTGTCTCATTTTCCTTCTGAAATTCCTTAGAAGTCCACCAAGACGATGCATTATTAAGTTTCTACGACTCTCGTGAACATCAAAAAATTGCTGCAAGAAATAATCAACACAATGTTGTAAATTAGTTTCACATAATGTAAATGCATAAGGATAAAGGTAGTTATATTATGTGTACCGTGATTTCATCACAAAGTTTATCTCTTGCTTCTGGACCCACCTTCTTCCAGGATAAAATTTTCAAATCTATATGCTCACGAACAACGTCTCCTAAAAAACTTATAAACAATGCTATGTTTGGCCCTAATATCCTATTCATCACATCGAAGGTTACCAGAAGCTTTGGTCCACCAGGTTGGCCATATTCTTTGCGAAATTTGGATAACCTGGTTATTCCCCTCTTAACTACAGGTTTGCCAAGCAAAGGGTTTTCATTGTTATCTTCCGCCTCATCATCCGTTTAATCCTCTGATTCATATATAAGATTGTTGTCACCCATATCTTGATTAAAAAGATGATGGTCCTAATCATCGACTTGAGCAAGTTCCATATTTCTTGAGTAGAGATTTGTAAAAGGGAAATATTAGAATTGTTAATTAGTTGTTTAGGAATTAATCGAACAGGAAAGAGTTTAAAAATTTTCAATTGATTTTTTGTTATAGAATATATATAACACGTCTTCATGACTGACAAAAATGTGTTAAAAAATTCAAAAAATTGGTTGCCGGGAGAACCGAAGTTTTGAATATTTTTCATTCCCTAATCGGCAATAATCGAAATTTAAGGAAACTGAATAGTCAGAATTGTCTTTTTTTGAAATTTCAAGAAACTGAATTGCCTTTTTTTGAAAGTAAAGTTGAAAATTTTGGCTCCAAAGGCCTAATTAAATAAGAATTTAATTTTTTACAAGGTGTAATTAACAATATTTAAAAATTTCAGGTGACTTTAATCTGTAATATATAAAATTTTTAATAATATAATTATAAAATTAATTTTAGATAATATAAAATTTAGACAATCGGTAATTAACATGGGTCATGGGTCACGTGTATTGGGTTATGACTAAGAACCAGACAGTAATATGGTTCATGTGTAATTTGGTTCATGTTCATGTGTCATGGTTACTACCACCGTGATCGGTGACAATCGGTAGTTAATAAGTGTCATGGGTCACGGTTAATTAATATGGTTCCTGTGTCATGGTTGGGTTTAGGGTTTAGGGTTTAGGGTTTAGGGGGGTTATGACTAAGAACAAGACAGTAATATGGTTCATGTGTAATATGTTTCATTTTCATTTGTCATGGTTACTACCACCCTGACCGGTGACAATCAGTAATTAATAAGTGTCATGGGTCACGGTTAATTAATATGGTTCATGTGTCATAGTTAGGGTTTAGGGTTTAGGGTTTAGGGGACCAATTAACCCATAACACATAACCCCTAAACCATAAACTCATAACACTTAACCACTAACCAGATTCAGTTAACCCATAACCATAACCCATAATTAACCCCTAAGCTATAAACCCATACCACTTAACCCCTAACCATGACCAAAAAAACCCATAACCCCTAAACCATAAACCCATAACACTTAACCCTTAGCCATGACCAATAAACCCATAACCATAACCATAACACATAATTAACCACTAAACCATAACCTATATCGGTTAACCCTAATAGTTTACCATAACTAATTACCCATAAGCATAAATTTTAACTCCTAACCGTAACCTATATCCGTTAATCTGTAATACTTTACCATAGCACATGAGCCATAACCATATATAACCCATATCCGTTGAATAGTTAACTGAATATAACCTATGACCCATATATAACCATAACCCATAATAGTTGACCACAATCATAACCCATATCCCTTAACCCATAATAGTTGACTACAATCATAACTCATATCCGTTAAACCGTAATAGTTGACCCCAATCGTAACCCATATCCGTTAAACCATAATAGTTGACCATAACCATAACCATTAACCTGTAATATTTGACCATAACCCATGACCCATAACCATAACCCATATCCGATAACCCGTAACTGTTTACCGTATATGTAAATCATAAACCCTAACCCCCATAAACGGATACTAAAATTCCTGAAATCATCTTCATCTTCATCCCCAAAAAGTTAAACGCCACACACGATTACTGTGTTCAATCGTTGAAATCATCGTTATGAGGTAAGAATGTTGATCGATTTTTCTTCTTTATCTCCTGTGTTGAGTCATTGTACCATATAATAAACCCTAACCCCCAGAAGACGGATAATTTAGTTCGTGTAAATCCTCTTCATCTTCGTCCCCAAAAAGTTAATTAAATTCCCACACGATTACTGTATTCAGTCAATGAATCATTCAAGAAGGGTTATGTTTATGCCATTTGTTTACGTCAATTACATATATCTGTTTATAGTTTCTGACTATTGTATTATGTTTATGCCATTTGTTACAAAAAATCAATAAGACTTGGTAAGCCAAGAAGATATTTAGGTGCAGCTAAAGAAGTGCCAGTTCAAGAAGTGCCGGTTCCAGTGGAAGATCCAATTCATGTTGCTGGGGTTGCTGAGGTTGCTGAAGTCGTAGTACAAGTTAATGTTGAAGAGCCAATTCAAGGTGAAGATGATAAGGTAGCTGAAGAGGTTAATCCAGTTCGAGAAATTAAGACCAGAAGAAGAAGTCAAAGACTGTTGCTCAAGAATCTGAATAAAAGTCATGATGGTGCAGGGAGTTCCAAAGAGAATGTGATTATATTAGACTAGTATGGTAGTTGATGTGTCTATCTTTTCTGGATGTTTTTTGTTTGTACATGTTAAACAATGGTTTCTTTTATAAACTGAAATCACAACAGTTTCTATCCAGAAAATGGAAATTAATTTTGGCTTTTAGTATGATATTTAACTCTCTTATGTTTTGTTATCTAAATATGGTATATGAACATGGTATTATAATTTGTTTCCTTTGCTTCATTCATTTCAAGTCTTTTCTCTGAAGTTACATATCAGTATTACATTTATCAAAACAGAAAAGTCAGTATTCCATTTAACAAAACAGAAAAGTCAGTATTCCATTTATCATGTTTGACTATCTAAAGTCAGTATTCCATGTCTATTTTGTTCCATTTTCATGCAACTGAGTTCTCTAACAGTTCCTAGGAAACTGTAATTAAGTCATTCACAATCTAAATATATTCATATACCAAAAAAAAGTATTGGATTACATTCACAAACATTATTTAGTGATTCACAATCTAAATAACCATGGAAGTTGACGATCAAAAGTCAGTATTCCATAAACAAACTTTACAATTGAATAACCATGGAAGTTTACTCTCCAAAGTCAGAATTTCATTTATCATAGTATTGTTTGGTAGGAACTATTAGTGAACTCAGTTGCATGAATTCATGCAAATGAGTTCCCTAACATTTCCTACCAAACAGTATTTAAGTCATTCACAAACATTAATTAAATCATTCACAAACAGTAATTAAGTCATTCAGAATCTTGTGATATATCATATACCAAAATAAGTATTAATTACATTCACCAAAAGTATTTATTCATTCACAATCTAATTATAAATTAATCCTAATTAAATATTCTAGCAAATTTAACATAACAAATGTCCCATAAACAAACATTACAGTTGAATAACCATGCTTCTAAATTGTAAAAACCCGTATGTAGAGGATGGGTTGAAAGAATTTTGTGCTCGGTACAGGTCAGAAGGCATTCGGAGAATTGTACTGGTTTCAAATCGTGCGGCCGAAGAAACATGATTCTTTGTATCCTCTCAAATATTGGTGGCACAATCCAAGCTCTATCGGAATGGAAGGGATCATTCAATATGGCAAGAGCTTCCGGTTTCCTTTCAAAGTTGAACAATTTCATCTGAAATGTATAACACAAAAGTCAATAATACAAAAATTAATAAATTAAATTTAAAAAACTTAACTTTCAATAACACAAACAATAAATGTACACATACACAAGGTTTAAATGTACGTACCATTTCATCTCTATACATCACGTTTGCGTTTCCCGCTGCTCTACATCTGATGATCAGTTGACGTCTATTCTCACTAAACCAGAACCTACGACTGAATAAACTCTCTACTTCCATATGTTTGTAGACCTCTTCACTATCAGAGGTCTCCAATAACGTTTGGCAACTGTACGTTACACACAAAAAAATTATTTCTTAATGTACAAGTTAACAATATTACCAAATAGATGAAAAAACAGCTATTAGAAACTTACAGGCATTTCATTTTCAAACAATCGATGACAGAGACTTTAAAACACATAGAGCATAAAGTGGAGGAAGTGCATCACCATTTGTTCAGCAATGGGATTGATCTAAACTACACGAAGTGGATTAAACATGGGGAAAAGGATGAGCCATCAACAAGTGGGCCAAAACCTGACAATGTTACAGTAGAGTTTGTTGAAAACACGGAATTTGGTTCACAAATTTCAGCAGATGGACCAGAAACAATAGAAATGGTAAATGCTACTAAAGATAATTTTGATGAGGAAGACCATGTCAAGTTTCAAGAACTATTATTAGACGTAGAGAATCCACTTTACAAAGTATGTCCTGACTTTACAAAGTTGTTTGCAATAGTCTGTTGGTCCCCTGGTGAGAATAACAACAAGCAACAGGTGTGTTTAGGGGGGTTGAATACACTTTCTGCGGAAATTGAACAAATCAAATAAAAGTGTTACACAAAGTAAATCAAACCACAATCGAATGCTTTGCTTTTCATTAATAAGAAGATGATTACAGACTCTATCAAGTAAGCAAATCTTGATATGTAAACACCTAATATAAATCTCTCAATCTTTCAAACATAGCTATCTATAATCAACTTATGATTATAGATACTGACGACTCTCTAAACAGGATTTACACAGATTGATAACTTACCAATATCACAACAAATGTGATTATTCGAACACACGAATAGCTTGGCAATCTGTGATTTTCTTGATCACGTTGAACTGACAATCAATGATTCAAGAATCGTAACACATACGGTGAGGTGAGGTTTTGGCTCTGCAACACTTAGTTGTTTTTGTATCTGAGTCGTGTGTACCTCTAAACTTATCAGGAGATAAGTATTTATAGTCCTGTTCCTATGGTTCCTAACAAACTGGACTAATCCTAATTTGCTAACTAACTATCGGATAACTCGGAATCTTGAATCTTGAATCTTCTTATCTTGAGTCTTCAATCTTCAATCTTGATTCTGGAGTCTTCTTATCCTTTCCGTAGATGTAGAGAGTTAAAATAGAATTTAAAACATGTTTAAATTCTTTTAAACTGACTTCTTTAGTCAGGCTGAGTTACTCAGCTTGAAACTCATCAAGCGGAGTTCTTCGAGAACAAACCTGAATTCAAACATGGATTAACACGTCTAATTATTAACTCATCCTTAGAAGTCTAAAGAGTTAACCAACACATATTTAGCAACTCTATTGAGCTGACTCAGTATACACGCTAAGTCGCTCAGCTTGAAACTCATCAAGCTGAAACTCAATATATATCTTAGGTGACACACACACCTTATCAAACACATTGATAATCTTACTAAGATATAGTCTAAGCTGATCAAACATATTTACAGCTTACACTCAGCTTATACTCAGCCTGAATCACTATAAGTGTTTAGTCTGACTAAGCTTCATAATTATGTTTAAGTTATATGTAAAACACATCTTACAATCTTAACTTTGTCTCATCAAATCTAAACTGATGAGATCATCTTCCCAACAAACTCCCCCTATTTGATGATGACAAAACCATCAAACAGTTACTAAGTTTGTTTAACAGAATTATGTTTTAAATCTTAAACTTATCAAGATTTTTTAAATTTGAACTAATCAAATATCAATTGAACTTATCAATTTTAATTGAACATATCAATTATACGTGGAACAAACCAATTTTTAGTTGAACACACTAATTAAACATATTAATGAATAAGAACTAATCTTTCATTCATTAGGTTGAACTTATCAGACTAATTAAGCATGAACACATCACAACATAGTTGAACATATCAAACAAATATTTTGTATTAATTGAACAAATCATAATACAAAAATATTGATCACATAGATCATGCACACTAAGTGCTTACAAAAATATTAGAACTAATCTAATATTTACAATAGAACTAATCTATTGACAGTTTATCTTATGAACTCAGGATGTAGAAGCTCCAAGATGCTGATCTCCTTGTTGATCTCATCTAACAGCTTTTAGCTTCTTTATTCCCACTGAGTTCCTTCTGTTGTACCCTGATGATCTTGTTCAGTCTATATTTCATTAGTTGATTCGAAGCATCATCACCACAACACTTTCTAATTCTCAAGGCATCCTCAGCTTTCAGATAACATACTTCATTCAGTTTGATAAAGCTAGGATTTCCTGCCTGATCCTTAAACATAAAGCCTTGAATAGGTGTGTTGACACTTTGATTTTCCTTGAATTCTACACCCCCAGGCATTCTGAACAGATTTTCCCACTGCAGACCAGGAACTAGAACATACCTCAGTTCTTCAGCTCGAGCAATCAACTTGGAGACCTCAGATAGAATTTCTTGTTTAATTTGACTCCTTTTGAACTTCCTGAGCATCATCATTATTCTTTGCCATTCAATGTAGCCCATCCTGTGAACGTATCTCAGGTCCATTCTCACTATTGATTTGTCACTAAGTTCAAAAGTGAGAATGACAGCTCCATTTACTCTGCTCAGAGTCATTCCTCTGATTTCTTCATTGAAGCTTCTTTTGAAGTAACACTCCTGTAGTTCTGCATCTGAGTATGGGATTAGATCAGGTCTTGGACCAGTGTATGTAGCTTCAGCTTGTGCCAAAGCTTTTCTTTCCTTTGCCTTTTCTTGGTATTTTACTTCCTTCTCTTTTCTCTTTCTCAGCTCTTCAAGTGAAATACCTAACTCATTGGCTTCCTCTTGTTCGAGCATTTCAATCATAAGCCTTGTGGCTTTATCCTTTTCTGTTTCTTCCCCAGTTTCAGAAACACTGTCAGCTTCAGGTTCAGATTCTTCAACCTCTTGTCTTTTAGCTACAGGTTCCTCTTTGTTCATTTCCAACTCCCCCTCAGCCTGAGTCTTCCTCTCTGCTCCTTTAGCTAGTACTAGTAGAGCTTCAGTTTCAGCTCGAACTAGCTCAGCTTCAGTATCAGCTTGAACCTTCTCCCCCTTTTTGTCATCATCACTAGGGGTTGAATTCTTTTGTTGTTAGAGTGTAGCAACTGCAGAGGCAATCTCCTTAACATCCATGGTCAGCTTCTCAAGCGTTTGATAGATTTTACGTTTATGCTTCTTCTGCTTGAGATGGAACAAACCAAACTGAGCAGCAACATAATATTTCAGCTGCTGGATGCCTGAGGAGGCAGTGTCAGTGTGAGGAGAGTCTTTGGGTGCATCATCCAAAGGTTGGTGTTGACCTTCAAATTCATTTGCACCGACCCTGTGAATCACCTTGGTTTGAAGATGAAACATTGACAGGTCGTGCGAGTGGGTGTGAGAAGTGAAGAGAAGTAATGGGGCTCGAAACGTGTAGTGTATGGGTATGTGGTTGGCTTAATGGTTTGGAGGGGGTGATTAACCCTGGGGATTGGTCATATGTTCAATGTTACCTGAGTGTGTCTGCTCAGGCACAGTAATGGGCTTTCCCATGGCACTGGAGAGTGTGGGTTGAGTAGAAACCACACCCGGATAAGGCTTTTGGGTTGAAATGAGCCTCGAGGTTGACACCTTAAGAGTAGGCGTCTCCCCTTAACTCCTGCCTGTGGAAGGA
The DNA here is from genome assembly GCA_947179395.2 of Pulicaria dysenterica. Taxonomy (NCBI): domain Eukaryota; kingdom Viridiplantae; phylum Streptophyta; class Magnoliopsida; order Asterales; family Asteraceae; genus Pulicaria; species Pulicaria dysenterica. Next base: position 83,017,290 of record OX359289.1, read on the forward strand.
TCAAAGTGATCTCAGCTCTAGTGATGCCTTTAGGAGTGGCACCACCTATGGCAGTTTTTCGTGTATAGGTTCGGATATTCTCCCTAGCAGCAGTGGGCAGACTAGGGGTGGCTTCAGATTGAATTTGAATGGAAGGTGAAGGAGATGGGTTAGACTGGTTTTGGTTTACCACAGCCTTATCTCCAAATGTAGATGGAGAATAATGAGAAGAAAGAGAAACTGGAGAGGTTTTACCGGAAGCAGCTTCAGTATGTACTCGTTCAGCTTGAACAGAATGCTCAGCTTGAACCTCAGTGTCAGCGTGATAAGCTCCTCCCTTAGTGGATCCCTCTGCTTCACTTTCTGATGAAGCTTGCTCAGCTATCCATCGCATTGGGTCACTCAGACCTTCTTGGTCTAGAAAGATGTCATTGTTGAACATCTTGGAGTTGAGTGCTGGAGCAAGGAACAAATCTTGTCCAGCTTCATATAGTTGGTCTCCCAACTCAGCTTCAATCACCAAGGAGAAGAACCTTATAAAAGGCACATGAAGATCCCTTGGTGTCTTTAACACTTGGACCTTGAGCTCATTGAAGAAGAGTAGTGCATAGTCGAGATTTCTGGAAAAGAACATGTTGTACAGTAGCTGCATCTCGAACTCATTTACTTGGTCCAAGCCTCCCACCTTTGTTCTCAGTGAACGAATCACCGTAGAAACCATAAAACCCCAACTCGTTGGGAAGGTGGCCTTTTTTATCACACCCTCTGTTTGTGGGTGTTCCATACGGGGTAGGACAGACCTTGCCACCTGTCTTGTCATAGCAGGCTCGAACACATCATTAGCAGGGAGTCGAAGAACATCCCTCAGCCTCTGGACATTAATAACAACTGTTCTATTTCCATTGAGAACAGTGCCACTGATCTCTCCCCTGTTCTGGTTGTATGTACAGGTGTACCAGAACTCCATCAGATATTGTGGAACTATATGGAGTGGTACGCCAGTAAAAGCGAATGCCAATGGGCATTTCCTGATGTAGTTCACCCAGGCTTCATAGCCTTTGTTCCTTTTACGTTCTGGGATTACCAAACAAGCACGTTGATTATTGATTTTGAGTACCGGCATCCCGTTGTTCTTGAGCGCAACACCTCTGGCCATCCTATCACTAAGAATGAGAATGGTTCCGTCCATTATCGTTTAATTCCACAGAGTAATTTTGTGAAGAAGCACGTAGCAAATGAAAATTCGCACTGAGCGAGTGGAAAATAGCACTTAGCAATTTAGGGTTTGAACGGACGTATGCACTGAGAAATGTTTGCGAAAGGTATTATAGAAGGTAAGAAGTCTGTTTTGTAAGTGTAAACTTCTCTAAACCGGTTTTGATCAATATATATACCTTTCTTAGGAGAGAGAAAAGTTACCGTTGAAGTCCCTTTTTATCTGTTACACCGTAAAAAATTACGGCTTGATGTAACAGTGAGAGAGGGTAGAAACACATCATCTTCCAACGGATACAAGTGTAACATAATATGATTAACTCATAATAATATTATAAACACTGGTAAAGTATACCAATACACAATTGATATACGATGCAATTTGAAACGTACTCAAATACACATGTATAGATGAATTAATTACACTTAGTAATTAAATCATAGTTTGGACACACCAAGCTGAGTAAACTAATCACTCAGCCTAAATCAAGCACTCAGCTTGAATTGAGCACTCAGCTTGAGAATGAAACTCAGCTTTAGTAGAGCACACAGCTCAGGCTCAATGACACTTAGTCATTATCGTTTGAGACTAACTCAAACATACATATTAAGTACACTGAGTAGTTAAAGTAAAACGTGTGAACCAATCACACAGCTTGAGTTAAACACATAGCTCAGACTCAATGACACTTAGTCATTTATGTTTGAGACTTACTCAAAATTATATTTTAACTACACTGAGTAGTTAAAGTATGTTTGGAACGCACCAAACATGTGAACTCATCATTCAACTTGACAGGTTATTCAGCTTATGAAAACTTATTTATAAACTGTGCACTTAGCTTAAGACACTTAGTTTTTGTCAAATTGAAAATTCAGATTTTAGACACTAAGCTAGAGGTTGAGCATACCCAATTCACTTAGCAGATACATAAACCTCTTTTCATCAAGTGGTTTAATAAAGATATCTGCTAATTGGTCATTAGTGGAAATAGATTTAATGTCAACTTTACCTTTTTCCACAATATCCCTGATGAAGTGATGTCTAATTTCAATGTGCTTGGTTCTTGAGTGGATAACTGGATTGTAAGTGATAGCTATTGCACTTTGGTTATCACAGAAGATAGGAGTTTTCTTGAAACTCATGCCAAAGTCTTGAAGCTGATGCTGCATCCATAAAATTTGAGCACAACAACTTCCTGCTGCAACATACTTAGCTTCAGCAGTTGAAGTAGCCACTGAGTTATGTTTCTTACTGGTCCAGCTTACTAGCTTCCCTCCAAGAAATTGACATCCTCCAGTTGTTGATTTTCTATCTAACTTGCACCCAGCATAGTCAGCATTAGAGAAACCAACTAACTCAAACCCGGAGTCCTTTGGATTCCAAAGTCCTAGATTTGGTGTACCTTTAAGGTAAATAAAGATCCTTTTCACAGCTTGAAGATGTGATTCTTTAGGATCTACCTGATATCTTGCACAAACACATGTAGCAAACATGATATCAGGTCTACTAGCTGTCAAATAGAGCAATGAACCTATCATTCCTCCATAGGTAAACTGACACACAGATTTACCATCTGAGTCTTTACTCAACTTGACAGCTGGTAACATGGGTGTTTTCATGGTTGAACTTGAATCAAAACCATATTTATTTATCAAATCAAGAACATACTTGCTTTGATTGATGAATATTCCATCATGCTTTTGTTGAATTTGTAGGCCTAGGAAATAAGTCATCTCACCCATCATACTCATCTTGTACTTTTGTGATATTATTTTAGAGAACCACTCACACAGAGATTCATTGGTAGAACCAAAGATAATGTCATCCACATAGATTTGTACAAGAATAACCTGCCCTTTACTCTTTTTAATAAAGGGTGTCTTATCTGTACTACCTCTGATGAAGTCCATTGATAGTAGATAAGTGGACAGAGTATCATACCAAGCTCTTGGAGCTTGTTTAAGACCATACAAAGCCTTGTCCAACTTATAGACATGATGTGGAAACTTTGAACTTACAAAGCCAGGAGGTTGTTTCACATAGACTTCCTCCTGAAGTTTTCCATTCAGGAAAGCACTCTTCACATCCATTTGATAGACTTTGAAGTCTTTATATGCTGCATAAGCTAAGAACAGCCTTGTGGCTTCAATTCTAGCAACAGGGGCAAAGGTCTCATCATAATCGATTCCTTATTCTTGCTTATACCTTTGTGCTACCAGCCTGGCTTTGTTCCTAACTATCACTCCATCCTTGTCCATTTTATTTCTATAGACCCACTTAGTGCCTATAACTGTATGATCTTCGGGAGCAGGGACAAAGTTCCAGACTTTGTTTCTCTCAAACTCATTTAATTCTTCTTGCATAACATCAATCCCATCCTCATCCTCTAAGGCTTCTTCAGTCCTCTTTGGCTCCATCTGAGATAGGAAACCAAAGTGAGCAGCATAGTTAGTTGTTGCCTTGGATCGTGTCATAACCCTTTCTTGGACATTTCGTGTTGGGAAAATGATCTCATCAGTTTGAATTTGATGGGACAAAGTTAAGTTTGTAAGATGAGTTCTACATATAACTTACACAGAATTATGAAGCTTAGTCAGACTGAACACTTCGAGTGATTCAGACTGAGTATAAGTTGAATATAAGCTGAGCATATGTTGATCAGTTAATATTATACCTTAGCTTGTTTATTAATATGTTTAATAATCTGTGTATGTCACATAAGGTATATATCGAGTAGTCAGCTTGATGTGTTTCAAGCTGAGTGACTCAACTCATAAGCAGAGTCAGCTCGACAGAGTTAACAAATATGTTTTATTTAACTCTTTGGACTTCTAAGGATGAGTTAATAATTATACATGTTAGTTCATGTTTGAATCCGGGTTTGTTCTTGAAGAACTCAGCTTGATGAGTTTCAAGCTGAGTAACTCAGTCCGAGTAAAGAAGTCAGTTTAAAGATAATTTAAATATGTTTTAAATTCATCTTTATCTCTCTCTATATCTACGGCGCGGATAAGAAGACTCCAGAATCAAGATTGAAGATTGAAGACTCAAGATAAGAAAATTCAAGATTCAAGATTCCGGTTTATCCGAAAGTTAGTTAGCGAATTATGCTAAGTCTAGTTTGTTAGGAACCATAGCAACAGGATTATAAATACTTATCTCCTGATAAGTTTAGAGGTACGACTCAGTACGACTTTGATTCAATAACAACTAAGTGTTGCAGAGCCAAACCTCACCTCATCGTATGTGTTACGAGGCTTGATTCAGTATCAAGATTTAATCACAGATTGCCGAAGAAGTTCGTGTGTTCGAATTAATCACATCAGTTGTTATATTGGTAAGTAATCATGTGTTGATTCAATCTGTGAAAATCCTGTTTAGAGAGTCGTCAGTATCTATAATTATATGTTAATTAAAGATATCTAAGTTTGAGAGATTTGAGAGATTTATATTAGATTATTATATATCAAGAGTTGCTTACTTGATAGTCATTGTAATCATCTTCTTATTCGAAGCATTGTAATCATCATCTGATTAATGAAAGCATTTGATTGATTGTGGTTTGATTTATTGTGTGTGACACTTTTCTTTGATTTGTTCAATTTCCGCATAAAGTGTATTCAACCCCCCCTTCTACACACTGTTGCTTGTTGTTATTCTCTCATACAAGGGAGCAACAACTGGTATCAGAGCAGGCTGAACGATTTCATCAGTTGAATAGTTCAAGATTCTGAGAAAGATTGAAATGTCAACAAGCAATACTCCATCCAACTTTCCTCAGATGTCTGCAAAAAGATGTCCCGTATTTGATGGATCTGACTATCCTATGTGGAAGTTCAGAGCCATGCTTTTCCTAAATTCCATTGACAACCGTATGTCGGAAGTCATCACAAAAGGACCAATCATTCCCAAAATTTCTTCTACTGTCAGTGATACGTCTATTGGCAAAACTGAAAAAGAAACAAGAAAGCCTACTGCATCCTGGACTGAAGAAGACCGGAAACTCTTCAATCTAGATGACAAGGCAAAGAGTGTTCTAGCGAATTCCCTAACTAATGAAATCCTGCGTACGGTGACTGGATGTCAAACTGCAAAGGATATCTGGGATACGCTGAGTGTCACTTATGAGGGCACAGATCTGGTCAAGCAGCAAAAGAAGAATCACTTGAATAGATCATATGAAAACTTCTTTTCAAAGAAGAATGAAACCTTGGAAGATTTGTTTACAAGGTTTCACTGCTTAATAAATGACCTACTTAGTGTGGGTGTAAAGAGAGATGAAGCTGAGCTCGTGCTGAAATTTCTGGATGTGTTACCAGAAAGGTTCAATGAAGTAACCACTTCACTAAGGGTTGGAGGAACATTACACATGTATAACCTACAGTCCATCTATGGGTTCTTGCTGAATCATGAACAGATCATAGAACACAAAAGAGCTTCTCAACAACAACTAAAAGAATCTTTGGACAAAATAGAAATTGCATTAGTTGCACAGAAGAAGAAGAAAGGTTCAAAAGCTATGGTTGTTGAATCTGAAACTGAGTTAGAATCTCAAGCTGACCACTCAGACTCAAGTGATACTGATGATGTTCAGACCATCACTGAGCAAATGGCCATGTTAGCCAGACGTTAGAGAAAAGCTCAAAGGGGAAGAGGAAGATCTGACAGGAGCAAAGGGAAGAGTTCCTTTGATCCCAAGAATGTTGTTTGCTTCAATTGTAAGAAAAAGGGACATATAGCTGCTGAGTGCAGATCTAAGAAGGTAGAATCAACATCTGTTGTTGATAAGAATGCTTATAGAGTTGATAAGTACAAGAAGAAGTATACTCAGCTCAAGAAATCAAAGCTTGAAGACAAACCCAGTGGAAAAGGTTTATATGCTGAAACCTGGGATACAAAATCATCCACCTCAGATGATAATGTATGTTTAATGGCTCAAGAAGATGAAGAGCTAGAATTGGATGAGGTTGATTATGGTCAGTCCGAATCAATCTTTGAAGCTGACATGAAGGAAGCTGAGGAAAATAGCAAACTGAGTGTTTGGGATCCTGCTTCCATGTACAAGGTCAGTAATTTCTACTCTTATACAGATGAGGAGAAAGGTCTTGCTTTTGATTATTTGTTGAATGATTTCAAGACCAGCCTTAAGTCTCAAATTGACCTCAAAGCTGAAATAGCTAAACTTAAAGACGAGATTAAGGAAAATAAATCTCTCATTGATGTTGGTAAGAAAGCACAGTGTGACCTTGAATGTCAGAGGCACATTAATAAACTTCTTAGTGAAGAGCTTCAGGAAGCAAAAGACAAAGCTGATCAACTTCAAAAGATCACTGAGTCTTGGTGTAAGTCATCAAAGCTTGATGAACAATGCATAAACCAACAGATACCTAAACAGGTGAAGGTTGTACTTGGAGGTGACTATCAAACAGCAGCTTATGTAGCTGATGATGAGATAACAAGTACAGATTCTGAGGAAGATAGACAACTGATTAAGTCTCAGAAGTCAGCCTCAGAGAAACGACATGATCGAAGCCTAAAATTCAATATGTTTGTGAAGGCCAAAGATCATGGTAATGAGTGCTCAACATCCAAACAACATGGTAAGTCTGTGTTGGACATATTAGGCACTCAGCCTGTTCAAAGAACTTCAGTCATAGAAAGGCTTAATCCAAATCCTTTCAAAAGACAAAATTCTCTATCTGGCTCGGAGAGAAGTTATAAGAACAGGAAGACCACTGTAAGTTAGAGGTCAAATCACAACAATGGTAAGTCCAAAGTTGTTGATCTTGGTAAGTCCAATAAGATCAACAGTGGTAAGTCCAAACCTGTTGAAACTGGTGAGTCCAGTAAGCATGACAAAGGTATGTCCAAAGTCATGCAGAAGAAGGTTGTTAGTCAATCTTCTCAGGATAACAAACAGAGACCTGAAAAAGGTAAATCCAAAAGTCAGTGATAACTAGGTGAATAATCTTGCAAAGAAAGTTGAGAAGTTATCCACCATATACAATCCTAAAACTGAAAGTAAATTCTCACAAGGATTGTTAGACACTCTACCTCCTGTCATCATTGGAAGAAGGAGATGCTACAAATACAGAAGTAGAGGTCATGAGGCTAAGGACTGTGATGCTGAAATCTCAAGGCCTAAGCAAGAAGTGCTCCTCATCTGAACCTACCAAGAAGTGGGTTCCCAAGCAAAACTAATGTGTTTAGTTTTTATATCATGTGCAGGGTTCAAGTAAATGGTACTTGGATAGTGGATGTTCAAGGCACATGACCAGATGGAAATGACTTCTCAGTGATTTCCAGGAAGATGAAGGTCCTAAAGTAACATTTGGTGACAACTCCCATGGAAGAACCAAAGGGTATGGGAAGATGCAAGCTGGTAAAGTCACTTTTCAGAGAGTTGCATATGTCAAAGGCCTCAAACACAACCTGATTAGTATCAGTCAATTGTGTAATGAGGACAAAGTTGTTACTTTTAGGAAGAAAGCAGGAACAATTTATAATGCTAAGGGAAAGCCTGTATTAATAGCTAAAACAGAAAGAGATATGTATCTACTTGATCTTAATTCTGCTGATCCCAATAATGAAACCTGCTTGTATTCCCATTCTGTTCCTGAGCTTAGTTGGTTATGGCATAATCGTTTATCTCATTTGAACTTTAAAAATATAAATATGCTATCCAATAAAGAGTTAGTCTCTGGATTACCAAAAATCACATTTGTCAAAGACAAATTGTGTTCAGCCTGTGAACAAGGGAAACACCATAAAGGGTCCTTTAAATCAAAGAAAAATTTTTCAATAACAGACCCATTGCATATGTTGCATATGGATCTGTTTGGACCCATAAGTACTCCAAGCCTAAGTGGCAAGAAGTACACTCTGGTGATAGTAGATGAGTTCTCACGATTCACCTGGGTAATATTCCTAAAAGCCAAAAGTGAGGCTGCCCTAGAGATAATAAGTTTCATCAAAAGGGAAGAGTTGCAGAAAGGTTTGTCCGTAAAGCAACTCAGAAGTGATCATGGGACTGAGTTCAGGAACTCAACCCTTGAAAGCTTCTGTGAACAAAAATGAATACTACAAAATTTCTCATCTGTCAGAACTTCATAACAAAATGGAGTTGCTGAAAGGAGAAATAGAACCTTAATTGAGGCTGCAAGGACAATGCTATGTGAGGCAGGATTGAAACTCTATTTCTGGGATGAAGCTGTTAGTACAGCCTGCTATACTCAGAATAGGTCAATCATTGTCAAAATACATGGAAAGACTTCATATGAAATGTATAAGTCTAGAAAGCCCAATATAGGTTATTTCCATATCTTTGGTTTAAAATGCTATGTGCTTAATCAAAGAGATCAACTCCATAAGTTGGAACCTAAAGCTAATCCTGGAATATTTGTTGGTTATTCCTCAATCTCCAAATCATACAGAGTTTATAACTTTAGGAGAAAGGCCATTGAAGAATCAATTCATGTTTCATTTGATGAAGACAGTATTGATCAAGCTGAGAAAAGTCAAGCTGACTCCGTTAGTCTGAGTGAGCTTGAAAGGCCAATGGAAATCAACATGTAAAATCCTATGTATGTCATAGGAGATGATAGTGATGATGATGTGTGTTCATCAATGAAATCATCACATGCTTCAAAGGATTCTCAAGCTGAGAAAGATGATGAGTTCGTCAAATCTTTTGGAGCTGATGTCACTCAGACTGAGAATCTTAGTGATAATCAGTTTGTTAACAATGCTGCTGAGACTGAGGAGATAAGTTCACCTCAAGGTTCTCAACATCACTCAGATTCAGAACTTGACTCTCCAACTACCACATTCAAATTCATCAAAGATCATCCTCAAGATCAAATCATTGGAAATGTCCAAGAGAAAGTTATGACCAGATCTAAGGCTACAGCTAACTATGCTGCTCACTTTGGTTTTCTGTCTCAGATGGAACTAAAGAAGACTGAGGAAGCCTTAGCAGATGAGGATTGGATTGATGTTATGCAAGAGGAATTAAATGAGTTTGAGAGGAATAAAGTCTGGACCCTTGTCCCTGCCCCCAAAGATCATTCAATTATAGGCACTAAGTGGGTCTATAGAAATAAAATGGACAAGGATGAAGTGATAGTTAGGAACAAAGCCAGACTGGTAGCACAAGGGTATAAGCAAGAGGAAGGAATCGATTATGATGAGACCTTTGCCCCTGTTGCTAGAATTGAAGCTATAAGGCTATTCCTGGCTTAAGCAGCATATAAAGACTTCAAAGTCTATCAAATGGATGTGAAGAATGTTTTCCTAAATGCAAAAATTCAGGAGGAAGTCTATGTGAAACAACCTCCTGGCTTTGTAAGTTCAAAGTTTCCACATCATGTCTATATGTTAGACAAGGCTTTTTATGGTCTTAAACAAGCTCCAAGAGCTTGGTATGATACACTGTCTACTTATCTACTATCCATAGATTTCACCAGAGGTAGTACAGATAAGACACTATTTATTAAAAAGAGCAAAGGACATGTGATTCTTGTACAAATCTATGTGGATGATATTATTTTTGGTTCAACCAATGAATCTCTGTGTGAGTGGTTCTCCAAAATAATGTCACAAAAGTACAAGATGAGTATGATGGGTGAGATGACATATTTCCTAGGTCTACAAATTCAACAAAAGCCTGATGGAATTTTCATCAATCAAAGCAAATATGATTTGGATTTGATAAAGAAATATGGTTTTGATTCAAGTTCAAGCATGAAAACACCCATGTCACCAGCTGTCAAGCTAAGTAAAGACTCAGATGGTAAGTCTGTGTGTCAGTCTACCTATAGAGGAATGATAGGTTCATTACTCTATTTGAAAGCTTGTAGACCTGATATCATGTTTGCTACATGTGTTTGTGCAAGATATCAGGCTGATCCTAAAGAATCTCATCTTCAAGCTGTGAAAAGTATCTTTCGGTACCTTAAAGGTACACCAAATCTAGGACTTTGGTATCCAAAGGACTCTGGATTTGAGTTAGTTGGTTTTTCTGATGCTGACTATGCTGGGTGCAAGTTAGATAGAAAATCAACCACTGGAGGATGTCAATTTCTTGGAGGTAAATTAGTAAGCTGGACTAGTAAGAAACAGAACTCAGTGGCTACTTCAACTGCTGAAGCTGAGTATGTTGTAGCAGGGAGCTGTTGTGCTCAAATCTTGTGGATGCAGCATCAGGTTCAGGACTTTGGGATGAGTTTCAAGAAAACTCCTATCTTCTGTGATAACCAAAGTGCAATAGTCATCACTTACAATCCAGTATTTCACTCAAGAACCAAGCATATTGAAATTAGACATCACTTCATAATGGACATCGTGGAAAAAGGTAAAGTTGACATTAAGTTTATCTCCACTGATGACTAATTAGCAGATATATTTACTTAGCCCTTTGATGAAAAGAGGTTTTTGTATCTGCTAAGTAAATTGGGTATGCTCAACCCCTAGCTAAGTGTCTACAATTTGAGTTCTCAGTTTAACAGAGACTAAGTGTCTTAAGTTGGGTGCACAGTTTATAAATATGTTTTCATAAACTGATCTATATGTCAAACTGAATAATGAGTTCACACATTTGGTCAGTTCCAAACATAATTCAACTACTCAGTGTGGTTGAACTGACTATGTGTCACTGAGTCTAAGTGTCATTGAGTCTAAAATTTGAGTTCTCAGTTTAACTCACACTGTGTGATTGGTTCACACGTTTGGTAAGTTCCAAACATATTTTACCTACTTAGTATGGCTAAAATTACATGTTTAAGTCAGTCTTAAACATAATTGACTAAGTGTCATTGAGCCTGAGCTGTGTGCTCTACTCAAGCTGAGTATCAATCTCAAGCTGAGTGCTTCACTCAAGCTGAGTGCTTGAATCAAGCTGATTATTAAATCAAGCTGAGTGCTTGACTTAAACTGAGTAATATGTTTACTCAGCTTGGTGTGTCCAATCTATGAATTAATTACTACTTGTTATTAATTTTTCTGTCCATACGCATTTGAATCAGTTTCAATTCGTATCGTATATCAATTGTGTATAGATATATTTACAAAGTGTTTGTAATCTTATTATTTGTTAATATTATTATTTTACACTTGTATCCGTTGGAGAATGATGTGTTTCTACCCTCTAACTGTTACGTCAAACCGTAATTTTTTTTGGCGTAACGGATTAAAAAGGGATTCCAATGGTAATTTTTCTCTCCTCAAAAAGGTATATATAACGACCTTAACAGCATTTTAGAGGTTTACGCTTCAACTTCTCATCTCTACACCTCTCACCTGCCTATATACCTTTCAACAAATTTGCTACGTGCAATTCTCAGTTCCATCGATTTTGAAACCCTAACTCGCTCAGTGCGACGCTCATTGCTCAGTGCAAGTAAAGTAGTTACTCAGTGTAATCTGTAATTTCATCGATGGAAGGAACCACTCTCATTCTCAGTGATCGAATGGTTCGTGGTGCTGCGTTGAAAAACAACGGATTTCCGCTGATCAAAATCAACAATCAGCGTGCATGTCTTAATATCCCTGCGAGGAAACAGGGGAGAGGATATGAAGCATGGGTTGCTTATATTCGGAAATGCCCTTTGGCATTTGCTTTCATTGGAGCGCCTGTTCACATCGTTCCACAGCACCTGTTGGAGTTCTGGTTTACATGCACCTTCAATCAGAACAGAGGAGAGATAACCGGCACTGTTCGTAATGGCGATAGAACAGTGGCCCTCACGGTTCAACGGCTAAGGGATGTTCTTCAACTCCCTGTTCAAGATGTGTTCAATCCAACCGTGACTAGACAAGTGGCGAGGTCGGTTCTACCTCAAATGGGTCACCCTCAAACTGAAGGGGTGATTAAGAAGGCCACTTTCCCAACCAGCTGGGGCTTCATGGTTTCCACAGTGGTACATTCACTGGGGACCAAGGTTGGAGGCTTGGACCAAGTTAACGAGTTCGAAATGCAGCTGCTATACAACATGTTCTTTGATAGACGTATTGATTATGCACAGCTCATATTCAACGAGCTCAAAGTCCAAGTAATGAAGACCACCAGGGACCTCCATGTACCATTCATAAGGTATTTGTCCTTGGTGCTTGAAGCTAAGTTGGGGGATTTATATGAAGCTGGATGGGATGTGTTCCCTGTTCCAACTCTCAGTCCGAAGATGTTTAACAATGACATCTTCCCAGAGTAAGAGGGTCTAAGTGGTCTAATGCTCTTGGCTGAGGGAGTTTCATCTGCAAGTGGAGATGAGGGATCGAATCAAGGGGGAGCTTCTCACGCTGACACCGAGGTTCAGGCTGAGCTCTCTGCTCAAACTGAACCAGCTCATACAGAAGCTGCTTCAAGTAAAACCTCTCCACTTTCTCTTTCTTCTCACTTTTCTCCATCCACCTTTGGAGATAAGACTGCAGTAGAACCAACTCAGTCAAACCCGTCTCCTCCACCTTCATTCCATCTACAATTCCAATCTGAAGCCACCCCTAGTATGCCCACTGCTGCTAAGGAGAATATCCAAACCTACCAAAGAAAAACTGCCAAAGGTGGTACCACTCCTAAAGGCATCACTGGAGATGAGATCACATTGATCCCTCCGGCAGGAGTTGAGGGGGAGACGCCTACTCTCAAGGTGTCGACCTCATGGCTCATTCAAACCCAATAGCCTAAACCGGGTGTGGTTTCTACTCAGCCCACACTTACTCGTGCCATGGGAGAGCCTACTTCTGTGCCTGAACAGACACATTCAGGTTACATTGAACATATGACCAATCCCCAGGGTCAATCACCCCCCTCTTTACCCAAAAGCCAACCACCAACCCATACACTTCACGTCTCGAGCCTTATTCGTTCTTTTCATTTCTCACACTCTAGTGCATGACCTGTCAATGTTTCATCTTCAGACCAGGGTGATTCAAAGGGTCAAGACTCTGGTGCAAATGAGTTTGAAGGTATACACCGACCTTCGGATGATGCACCCAAATTCCAACCTACTCAAGCTGACTTGGATGACTTGCTAACATTCTTCAAAGGTTAGTTTGATACATTGCACCTCAAAAGGCAGAAAGCAAAGAAAGATATGCTGATGATCCTTGATAATCTGGATGAGGAGGTATTGATGTTAAAGTCTGCTGTTGCTGCCTTACAAAAACAAAAGACTTCAACCCCTATTGATGATGACAAAAAGGGGGAGAAGGTTCAAGAAGCTCTACTGTTATTTGCAGAGGGAGTAAATCATATTGAGGGGGAGAAAGAAACAGAGAAAGAACCTGAGCTAACTGAGAAAGCAAAAGGCAAAAGACCAGTAGTGGTCAGCTCAGATGAATCAGAAGCCCCACAACAGAAGAAAAGGAAAATGATTCTTAGTGAATCATCAGCCTCAGATGAAGACTCGGCTGACAAAATGACACTTCAAGAAAGAGCTTCACTGATGGCTGCTAGGAGAATGGAAAGGGAGGATGCTGACCAGCTTGGGATCTCGGTCGAAGAACTAAGAAGAAGACAATTAGATGCTCAAGATGTGTTAGCTAGAGAAAAAGAAATAAGGGAACAAAACTGGGCTGAGCTGATCAGAAAGCAGAATGAGGAATTGACAAAACTCAGACTGTCTATCGTGCCCAACGAAGAAGAAGAGGAACTTCCTATCCAAGATCAAACTGAGGAAGAAGATATATCTCACTGTTATGAAAAGCTGCACTTCTCTTCTCATATTGATTATCTAAAGTTGAGCTCAGCTCAAGGGATAATAATAATGAAATTCTCTTTAAAGAATGGTGAGACACATTCTCTGGAGCTGAATCAACTTCATAAGCTGGGTTATGAGGAATGGAAGCAAGTAGCAGTGCTCATTAAACAGATGGAAAAGTCTTCTGAAAGAAATCGAGTTAAAGATGAGTTGTTAAGGCTACTTGCAAGATCTGATTCAATGAAACTCATACCCAGGTCTGAGATAGCTACCCTACTAACTTCTTTTCATAAAGTTGGAAAGAAGAGGCAAACAAAGCCAGCTGGACTAGCAAATTTAGATAAGTACAGTCTTGCTCTTCCTGAAGGCATGGAGTTTCAAGAGAATACATATGTTGAAAAGCCTCAGAAAGGGTTTATGTACTTGGACAGAAATGGTGAAAAATGTTTCCAAGCTGATGCTAACATTTATACTTGTGGGGTATCTCAAGTGTTTGCTCTGAGACAACTAGTTGAGAAAACTGAACAGACTGCAAGGTTCAGATACAGAATCAACAGAGCAATCAGATCACAAAAGGATCAGCTTCAACATATACCTAATCTGCAAGAAATTCTTTAAGAAATAAATAAAGAGATTAAGGAGTTTGAAGAGCTGCATCCAGAATAGATTAGTTCTATTGTAAATATTAGATTAGTTCTAATATTTTTGTAAGCACTATGTGTGCATGATCTAAGTGATCAACAACTTTTCTATTATGATCAGTTCTATTAATACAAATATAAAGTTTGATATGTTCAACTGTATTATGATATGTTCATAGCTATAAGCCTGATAAGTTCAGCTTAATGAATAAATAATAAGTTCTTATTCATTAATATAATTAGTTGGTATATTCAACTAAAAATTGGTGTCTTCCAATTTAAATTGATAAGTTTAATTAATATTGATATGTTCAATAAATATTTGATTAGTTCAAATAATAAAATCTTAATAAGTTTAAGATTTAAACATAATTCTGTTAAACAAACTTGAGAACTGTTTGATGGTTTTGTCATCATCAAATAGGGGGAGTTTGTTGGGAAAATGATCTCATCAGTTTGAATTTAATGAGACAAAGTTAAGTTTGTAAGATGAGTTCTACATATAACTTAAACAGAATTATGAAGCTTAGTCAGACTGAACACTTCGAGTGATTCAGACTGAGTATAAGCTGAATATAAGCTGAGCATATGTTGATCAGTTTATATTATACCTTATCTTGTTTATTAATATGTTTAATAATTTGTGTATGTCACATAAGGTATATATCGAGTTTTAAGCTTGATGAGTTTCAAGCTGAGCGACTCAGCGTGTATACTGAGTCAGCTCAATAGAGTTGCTAAATATGTTTTGGTTAACTCTTTAGACTTCTAAGGATGAGTTAATAATTAGACGTGTTAATCCATGTTTGAATTCGGGTTTGTTCTCGAAGAACTCAGCTTGATGAGTTTCAAGCTGAGTAACTCAGTCCGAGTGAAGAAGTCAGTTTAAAGATAATTTAAATATGTTTTAAATTCATCTTTATCTCTCTCTATATCTATGGCGCGAATAAGAAGACTCCAGAATCAAGATTGAAGATTGAAGACTCAAGATAAGAAGATTCAAGATTCAAGATTCCGGTTTATCCGAAAGTTAGTTAGCGAATTAGGCTAAGTTTAGTTTGTTAGGAACCATAGCAACAGGATTATAAATACTTATCTCCTGATAAGTTTAGAGGTACGACTCAGTACGACTTTGATTCAATAACAACTAAGTGTTGCAGAGCCAAAACTCACCTCATCGTATGTGTTACGAGGCTTGATTCAGTATCAAGATTTAATCACAGATTGCCAAAGAAGTTCGTGTGTTCGAATTAATCACATCAGTTGTGATATTGGTAAGTAATCATGTGTTGATTCAATCTGTGAAAATCCTGTTTAGAGAGTCGTCAGTATCTATAATTATATGTTAATTATAGATATCTAAGTTTGAGAGAATTGAGAGATTTATATTAGATGATTATATATCAAGAGTTGCTTACTTGATAGTCATTGTAATCATCTTCTTATTCAAAGCATTGTAATCATCTTCTGATTAATGAAAGTATTTGATTGATTGTGGTTTGATTTACTGTGTGTGACACTTTTCTTTGATTTGTTCAATTTCCGCAGAAAGTGTATTCAACCCCCCCTTCTACACACTGTTGCTTGTTGTTATTCTCTCACACAAGGGACCAACATTTCCAATTATCTGATCTTGAGGATGGTCTTTGAGGAATTTAAATGTTGTAGTTGGAGAGTCTGGTTCAGAATCTGAGTGATGTTGAGAGCCCTGAGGTGAACTTATCTCCTCAGTCTCAACAGCAGAATTGTCAACAAACTGTTGATCACCAAGATCTTCAGTCTGAGGAATGTCACCTACAAACGGATTGACGAACTCATCATCTTTCTCAGCTTGAGAATCCATTTGAGCATGTGATGATTTCTTGGATGGACACACATCATCGTCACTATCATCTCCTATGACATACATAGGATTTGATAAGTTGGTTTCCTTAGGCCTTTCAAGCTCACTCAGACTGACCAAGTCAGCTTGACTTTTATCAGCTTGATCAAAACAGTCTTCATCAAAAGATACATGAATTGATTCTTCTATAGCCTTTCTCCTTATATTATATATCCTATAAGACTTGGAGATTGAGGAATAACCAACGAATGTTCCAAGATCAGCTTTAGGTTCCAACTTATGGAGCTGATCTCTTTGATTCAGCACATAGCATTTTGAACCAAAGATATGGAAATAACCTATATTGGGCTTTCTAGACTTATACATATCATATGAAGTCTTTCCATGTCTTTTGAAAATGATTGATCTATTCTGGGTATAGCAGGCTTTACTAACAGCTTCATCCCAAAAATATAGTTTCAATCCTGCCTCACATAGCATTGTTCTAGCAACCTCAATTAGGGTTTTATTTTTCCTTTCAGAAATTTTGTAATATCCCTTTTTGTTCACAGAAGCTTTCAAGGGTTGAGTTTCTGAACTCAGTCCCATGATCACTTCTGTGTTGCTTAACAGACTTACCTTTTTGCAACTCTTCCTGTTTGATAAAACTTATTATCTTCAGGGCAGCTTCACTTTTAGCTTTGAGGAATATTACACAGGTGAATCGTGAGAACTCATCTACTATCACCAGTGTGTACTTCTTGCCACTCAGGCTTGGAGTACTTATGGGTCCAAACAGATCCATATGCAACATATGCAGTGGGTCTGTTATTGAAAATATTTGCTTTGACTTAAAAGACCCTTTATGGTGTTTCCCTTGTTCACAAGCTGAGCACAATTTGTCCTTGACAAATGTGATCTTTGGCAATCCAGAGACTAACTCTTTATTGAACAGCATATTTATATATTTAAAGTTTAGATGAGATAAACGTTTATGCCATAACCAACTCACCTTAGGAACAGATTGGGAATACAAGCAGGTTTCATTATAGGGATCAGCAGAATTAAGATCAAGTAGATACACATCTCTTTCTTTTTTAGCTATTAATATAGGCTTTCCCTTAGCATTATAAATTGTTCCTGCTCTATTCCTAAAAGTAACTATATTGTCTTCATCACACAATTGACTGATACTAATCAGGTTGTGTTTGAGACCTTTGACATATGCAACTTTCTGGAAAGTGACCTTGCCGGCTTGCATCTTCCCATAGCCTTTAGTTCTTCCATGGGAGTTGTCACCAAAAGTTACTTTAGGACCTTCATCTTCCTGGAAATCACTAAGAAGTCCTTTACACCCGGTCATGTGCCTTAAGCATCCATTATCCAAGTACCATTTACTTGAACCCTGTACATGATATGAAAACTAAACACATTAGTTTTGTTTGGGAACCCACTTCTTGGTGGGTTCAGATGAGGAGCACTTAGCATCTCCATCTTGTTGAACTGACTGTTCAGCTTGAGCAGGAGCTGAGTCCTGTGTAGACTAATCAGCCTGTTCTTGTTCAGGCCTTGAGATTTCAACATCACAATCCTTAGCCTCATGACCTCTACTTTTGCACTTGTATCATCTTTTTCTTCCAATGATTACAGGTGGTAGAGTGTCTAATAATCCTTGTGAGAACTTGCTCTCAGTCTTGGGATTATATGTAGTGGATAACTTTACAACTTTCTTTGCAAGTTGATTCACTTGGTGATCACTGACTTTGGACTTACCTTTGTCAGGTCTATGTTTGTTATCCCTTTGGTTAGAAGTTTGACTAACAGACTTCTTTTCCATGACCTTGGACTTACCTTTGTCATGACTACTGGACTCACCAGTTTCAACAGGTTTGGACTTACCACTGTTGATCTTCTTGGACTTACGAAGATCTACAACTTTGGACTTACCATTGTTGTAATTTGACCTCTGACTTACAGTGGTCTTCCTATTCTTGTAACTTCTCTCCTAGCCAGATAGAGAATTATGTCTTTTGAAAGGATTTGGATTAAGCCTTTCTATGACTGAAGTTCTTTGAATAGGCTGAGTGCTTAATCTTTCCAGCACAGACTTACCATGCTGTTTGGATGTTGAGCACTCATTTCCATGATCTTTAGCTTTCACAAACATATTGTATTTCAAGTTTGGATCATGTCTTTTCTCTGAGGCTGACTTCTGAGACTCAATCAGTTGTCGATCCTCCTCAGAATCTGTACTTGCTATCTCATCATCAGCTACATAAGTTGTTGTTTGATAGTCACCTCCAAGTACAACCTTTACCTATTTAGAAATTTGTTGGTTTATGCACTTTTCAGCAAGCTTTGATGACTTACACCAAGACTCAGTGACATTTTGAAGTTGGTCAGCTTTGCATTTAGCTTCCTGAAGTTCTTCACTTAGAAGTTTGTTAATGTGTCTTTGGCATTCAAGATCACATTGTGCTTTCTTACCAACATCAATTAGAGATTGATTTTCCTTAATCTCATCTTTTAGTTTAGCTATCTCAGCTTTGAGGTCCTTTTGAGACTTAAGGATGGTCTTGAAATCATTTAGCAAATAGTCAAAGGAAAGACCCTTTTCTTCATCGGTGTAAGAGTTGTAATTACTAACCTTATACATGGAAGCAGGATCTCAATCACTGAGCTTGCTATTTTCCTCAGCTTCCTTCATGTCAGCTTCAAAGATTGATTCGTACAAACCATAATCAACCTCGTCTATTTCCAACTCTTCATCTTCTTGAGCCATCAGACATACATCATCATCTGAGGTAGATGATTCTATATCCCAGGTTTCAGCATATAGTCCTTTTGCACTGGGTTTGTCTTCAGGCTTTCCTTTCTTGAGCTGAATATATTTCTTCTTGTATTTGTCAGCTCTATAAGCATTCTTATCAACAACTGATGTTGATTCCACCTTCTTTGATCTGCACTCAGTAGCAATGTGTCCCATTTTCTGACAGTTAATGCACACAGTATTCTTTGGATCAAAGGAACTCTTCCCTTTGCCCCTGTAAGATCTTCCTCTTCCCCTTTGAGCTCTTCTCAAACGTCTAGCTAACATTGCCATTTGCTCAGTGATATTTTGAACATCATTAGTATCACCTGAGTCTGAGTCTGAGTGGTCAGCTTGAGATTCTGACTCAGTCTCAGATTCAACAACCAGTGCCTTGGAACTTTTCTTCTTTTTCTATGTAACCAATGCAACTTCAGTTTTATCCAGAGAACTCCTTGAGTTGTTGTTGAGAAGTTCTTTTGTGTTCAGGGATCTGTTCATGATTTAGCAAGAACCCATAAATGTGACTGTAGGTTGTACACATGCAGTGTTCCTCCAGCCCTCAGTGCCATGGTTACTTCATTAAACTTTTCTAGTAACACATCCAGATATTTCAGCACGAGTTCAGCCTTATCTTTCTTTATACCCACACTTAGTAGGTCATTTATAAAGCAGTGAAACCTTGTGAACAAATTTGGCAAGGTTTCATTCTTCTTTGAAAAGAAGTTTTCATAAGATCTATTTAAGTGATTCTTCTTTTGCTGCTTGACCAGATCTGTGCCCTCATATGTAACACTCAGCGTATCCCATATATCTTTTGCGGATTAACACCCAGTCACAGTACGCAAGATTTCGTTGATTAGGGCATTTTCCAGAACATTTTTTTCCTTGTCATCCAGATTGTAGAGCTTCCAATCTTCATCAGTCCAGGATGCAGCAGGCTTTCTTGCTTCCTTTTTAGTTTTTCCAGGAGACGTATCACTGACAGTAGCAGGAATCTTGGGGATGATAGGTCCTTTTGTAATGACATCGAACATACAATTATCAATGGACTTGAGGAATAGCATGGCTCTGAACTTCCACAAAGGATAGTCAGATCCATCAAATATGGGACAGCCTTTGGCAGACATCTTTGGAAAGTTTAGAGTATTGTTGCTTGTAGATATTGTAAACTTTCTCAAAATCTTGAACTTTCAACTTATGAAATCGTTCAGCCTGCTCTGATACCAGTTGTTGGTCCCCTGGTGAGAATAACAACAAGTAACAGGTGTGTAGAAGGGGGGTTGAATACACTTTCTTCGGAAATTGAACAAATCAAATAAAAGTGTTACACAAAGTAAATCAAACCACAATCGAATGCTTTGCTTTTCATTAATAAGAAGATGATTACAGACTCTATCAAGTAAGTAAATCTTGATATGTAAACACCTAATATAAATCTCTCAATATTTCAAACTTAGCTATCTATAATCAACTTATGATTATAGATACTGACGACTCTCTAAACAGGATTTACACGGATTGATAACTTACCAATATCACAGCTAATGTGAGTATTCGAACACACGAATAACTTGGCAATCTGTGAATATCTTGATCACGTTGAACTGACAAATAGTGATTCAAGAATCGTAACACATACGGTTGACGTGAGGTATTTGGCTCTGCAACACTTAGTTGTTTTTCGTATATGAGTCGTACCTCTAAACTTATTAGGAGATAAGTATTTATAATCTTGTTCCTACGGTTCCTAACAAATTGGACAAATCCTAATTTGCTAACTAACTATCAGATAACTCGGAATCTTGAATCTTCTTATCTTGAGTCTTCAATCTTCAATCTTCATTTTGGAGTCTTCTTATCCTTTCCGTAGATGTAGAGAGTTAAAACAGAATTTAAAACATATTTAAATTCTTTTAAATTGACTTATTTAGTCAGGCTGAGTTACTCAGCTTGAAACTCATCAAGCTGAGTTCTTCGAGAACAAACCCGAATTCAAACATTGATTAACACGTCTAATTATTAACTCATCCTTAGAAGTCTAAAGAGTTAACCAAAACATATTTAGCAACTCTATTGAGCTGACTCAGTATACACGCTGAGTCGCTCAGCTTGAAACTCATCAAGCTGAAACTCAATATATATATCTTAGGTGACACACACAGCTTATCAAACACATTGATAATCCTACTAAGATATAGTCTAAGCTGATCAAACATATTTACAGCTTACACTCAGCTTATACTCAGTCTGAATCACTATAAGTGTTCAGTCTGACTAAGCTTCATAATTCTGTTTAAGTTATATGTAGAACACATCTTACAAACTTAACTTTGTCTCATCAAATCTAAACTGATGAGATCATCTTCCCAACATAGTCCAACTACTCAACTTGAAGAGCAAGTACGGATGTTCAGATAAGTTCTTTACTGAGTTACTAGGATTGTTAAAAAAGATGCTCCCTGATGGTAACGAATTGGTGGAAAACACTTATGAGGCCAAAAAAATTATGAAATTGATGGGGTCAGGATACAGAAAGATACATGTATGTATCGAAAACTTCCTTCTTTACTGAAAGGAGGACGAGAAATTGACTGTGTGTCGAACTTGTGGGATATCAAGATGGAAGGTGGATAATAAGACACATAAAGTGTACAAAACATTCCAGCAAAGGTAATGTGGTACTTCGCAGTTATACCAAGACTGCAACGACTCTTCAAGATACAAAGTATTTCAGAAGACTTAAGATGGCATGCGACAAGGAGGATAACAGATGGTGTTTTACCTCACCCGGCAGATTCACAGGCATGGTGTACCATAGATGAAAAATTCCCCGAAATTGGTAAGGATCCAAAAAATCTACGGTTAGGAATATCGGCTGATGGAGTTGACGTCAACAGAGGAAATATGCATCACAGTGTATGACCAGTCTTAACTGTCATATACAACCTTCCTCCATGGTTGTGCATGAAAAGAAAGTTTATCATGCTTTCGGTATTAATATCCGGATACCCGGGAAATGATATTGATGTTTTTTTGGAACCTTTAGTTGATGATCTGCAACACTTATTCGAGGAAGGTTATGATACATATGATGCTTCCACAAAAGAAAACTTTAATCTACGTGCCGTTGTGTTATGGACAATAAATGATTACCCTGCACTTGGTACATTATGTGGCTGCCCATGCAGTGGATTCAAAGGTTATGTAGTATGTGGGAAAGATACATATTTTGTTAGACTTCCTGCCTCATCAAAACAAAGTTATGCTGGTCACAAACGATATCTACCATATAACCATCCGTTCAGAAAGCAAAAGAAGGCGTTTAAAGGACAACAAGAATTTGGCCGCTCTCCAAATCCAATGACCGGGGAACAAATATACAACGCAGTACAACATATTGAAAATAAGTAGGGAAAAGGAAAACAAACAAACAATAACACATTAGAAAACCAAGAAGATACAAGAGGCAGAAGTGGGAAGATTCAAAAGCAGAAAAGAAAAAGAAAACAAGCAGAGGGTAGTTCAAGCCAAGTAAATGAAGAAAACGGTGTGTATTGGAAGAAATTCAACATTTGGTATCGAAAACTTAGGTATTGGAGGCATAATTATGTTCAACATTGTATTGATTTCATGCATATAGAAAAGAATGTTGGTGAGAGTCTAGTCAGATCTTTGCTAAATGTTCCGGGAAAGACAAAAGATGGACTGAATGCTAGATTGGATCTGGTTGAGTTGGGTATAAAACCAGAGTTGTTTGCTAGGCAAGTAGCAGACAAAACAACACTACCTCCAGCAGGTTACACATTAACGAATGATGAAAAGGACATATTTTGTGAAACATTATACAACATCAGGGTACCACAAGGCTATTGTTCAAATTTCTCTAGTTTGGTCAGCCTAAAGGAAAAGAAGCTCATTGGCCTTAAATCGCATGACTATCACATGCTAATGCAAGAGTTTTTGCCCATTGCAATTCGTTCAATAATGCCTCAAGCCACACGATATGCTATTATCAGGTTTTTCTTTTTCTTTAAATCGATATGTAGCGAAGAAATCACATTACAAGAACTAGATAAGATGCAAGAAGAACTCTGTGTGACACTGTGTCTTTTGGAGAAATTCTTTCCTCCGTCATTTTTTGATATTATGGTCCATCTGACTGTGCACCTAACTAGGGAGGTAAAATTATGTGGTCCTGTATGCTTTCGGTGGATGTATCCCTTCGAAAGATGTATGAATGTTATTAAAGGACATGTGCGAAACAGCAATAGACCAAAGGGATGCATTGCTGAGGAGACTATTGTAGAAGAAACAATTGAGTTTTTCAGCGAATATCAAAAATCAATGAAAACTATTGGTATCCCACCTGATAAACATGAAACTGATGAAAATGAGGAAGGAAAACCAATGTCGGCCGGCAAATTAAGTGAAATTTTTGTGGAACTCTTTCAGAAAGCAAATTTGTATGTAATACAGAATACAGATGAAATTGCACCGTATATTGAGTAAGTATTACTAACACATGTATATTATGTTACTTATAATGTTCTATCATATATAATAATTAATCAAATACCTTGTTTCAGGCGACACAAGCAGCTTTTGGAAAAAGAAAACCCGGGTAAACGAATAGCATTGCTGGAGAATGAGCACAGTAAATATTTTGCTAATTGGTTACGCAATGAGGTAATCCGTATGTTATTTATAGTTGTTGCTTGTTGTTCCTTAAATTTGAAGCTCATATATACTTGTAATATATTAATAAAATTTAGGTTGAGAGAGAGTTAGCGATCTCCAAAGAAAGTGTATCAGAAATCGTAAGGTGGATTTCATATGGACCACGCGCCACCGTAGTTAAATACGGCATATAACATCAATGGGTATGCATTTCGTACAAAATCTCGTGATGGCAGGGTTTACCAGAACAGTGGGGTTAGTGTTGAGGCAATAGATCTGCACATATCCAAAGAAGTTGCAACCACAAGACAAAGATTTTATTATGGGGTTTTACAAGAAATATGGGTACTAGATTATCGTTTCAGGAAAATTCCTCTTTTCAAATGTGATTGGGTTAATCATAGAGCTGATGGAGTCAAACGCGATACTAATTTTAGTCATACATTGGTTGACCTGAATAATTTAGGCCACAAGGTTGATCCGTTCATATTAGCCTCACAAGCACGACAAGTATTTTATGTGAAAGATTAGCTAGATAAAAAACTGTCTATTGTCTTTAAGACACCTCCCAAGAATTACAAAGATACATATGGCGAAGTCGATGAGGAATTTAGTACTGTCATTCACCCGCACAATGATAACATATTGCCACATGTAGATCGACGTGACTTGGGTAATGAATCACGAGACGATTACTATCGAACTGACTGTGGCGGTATTGTTATACGCAAATTGAAGTGAACAATCTCTTGGTGAAATTGGCACACTCTAAAGTTCATTGTATTTTTTTCTTAACTCATATAGATGATAAATTGTATCTTTTTAGTACATATATTGCCATTTATTACTTGCAAATTACCATAATATATTCGAAATCTGTTGATCATAACAGAAACAAAATATTAGATTTACAACAGTTCCCATTTTATCTGTGTCAAGTCAACAAAATGGCAAATGACTTCAAAATAATTCACAGTTTGACTATCTAAAGTCAAAATTCAGGGAAATGGGATATTAATCAGGTCAATTCAGTCAAAATGTTTCATACTGTTTTAGCGCCTTTTTCACCCTATATTTTTCCGCACTTTTGCCTCTATTTTTTGGTATTTATATACCTTCCAATATAATGCATCTGTTAAAAGAAGATACATTCTCTCCATCTATTATAAATATTTCATCTTCCATCTGTTTCACGAACATACTGCCCTTTCAGCTGATTTCATTCCCAAAAAAAGGATGTTCCTGAATCGCAAAACCCTTCAAACCGCAACAGAAAAAAAATACACAGACTTTAGTTTCTTGATGAAAGAGGTTGATCAATACATCTTGAAGGACAAGAAAAGACTTGCAGATGTTGAAATGGCTGTTGCCGATATTCATATGAATATAGACGAATTGAATCTCCGCATTTCTCAGATTAATTCTGAATATAAGATTTTGGTTTTCGACAGGGCCCATATTGATTTTCTTAATTCTCAATTGGCTAATCACACAAGTATGTAGGCTACGAATGACCAATTACGTGAGCAGATTATCAAGTCTCTTGACTCTCAAAACTTGTACTCTGATGGGCTTGTTGATTATCTAGATTAGTTTTTTTCATTTTTATAATCTGTCTCTTGATGTAATATTTTGAAAATTCATAGATGTTAATTAATGAATATTGTCTGTTGTTTGCTGTAATATTCGTTGTTTGTGTAGTTCAATTGAAAACAAACAACATCCTCTTTTGAACTAACCAAAACGATTCCTAATTTCGAATTCAAAACGGTTCCAATTTTGACTGTACAAGATTTCCCATTTTGACTATCTAAAGTCAAACTTGGGGGAAATAAATTATGAATATTTTAAACTTTGTGACTATATGTACTGGATTTTGGCTACATTTATGTGCGACAAACTCAACTCTATGATTTAGACACATAAATAATTACTTCAAATGACCATATATAAACTCATGATTTAGACACACAGACACTTAATATGTGACTAAATATCAAATTTAATTAACTTTTTAATTTTGAAAACATACGATAAACTTTAGTCACAATGTATAAGTTATGTGACCATATGTACCATATTTTGGCTACACATAATCATGTGTGACAAACTCGATTCTATGATTTAGACACATAAACAATTACTTCATGTGACCATATGTAGACTCATGATTTAGACACACAAACACTTAATGTGGCCAGAAACAACATTTAGATACACATCTGTCATGATGTGTGGCTATTATAAAGCCATATAGTCACACATGATCGTGTTAGAAATAAATGTGACTATATACTTTACCTTTTGGTCACGTTAAACTTTAGACACACATAATAAGTTGCGTGACCATATGTACGATTTTGGCCACACTTAACACATGTGTTACAATTTCAATTCTATGATTTAGACACATAAACAATTACTTCATGTGACCATATGTAGACTCAAGATTTAGACACACAAACACTTAATGAGGCCATAAACAGCATTTAGATACACATCTGTCATGATGTGTGGCTATTATAAAGCCATATAGTCACACATGATCGTGCTAGAAATAAATGTGACTATATACTTTACCTTTTGGCCCCGTTAAACTTTAAACACACATAATAAGTTGCGTGACCATATGTACGATTTTAGCTACACTTAACACATGTGTGACAATTTCGATTCTATGATTTAGACACATAAACAATTAATTCATGTGACCATATGTAGACTCATGATTTAGACACACAAACACTTAATGTGGCGATAAACAGCATTTAGATACACATTTGTCATGATGTGTGGCTATTAGAAAGCCATATAGTCACACATGATGGTGCTAGAAATAAATGTGACTATATACTTTCTCTTTTGGCGCCGTTAAACTTTAGACACACATAATAAGTTGCGTGACCATATGTACGATTTTGGCTACACTTAACACATGTGTGACAATTTCGAATCTATGATTTAGACACATAAACAATTACTTCATGTGACCATATATGGCATTTAGTCACAGTAATTCAAGTGTGTGACAAACTTTTGTCACAATAAATTAAGTGTGTGACCATTTATGGTATTTAGTCACGTTTTCCAAATTCATATGTGGCTAAATAATCAGCCAAAAAATAGTTGTAACCTTTAGCCATATAAATATTTGAATGTGTGGCGATACATTACCGAATGGTCACATGATCCGAGTTCATAAGTGACTAACTAATAACGAGGAACTTATTTTCGTACCTTTAGTCACATAAAAATTCGAACGTGTGGCCCTTTAATTCCGACTATATGTGACCAAATTGCAGATTTGTACTAGTGCTGGTTTTGATGATGCAATTTTAATAATAAAATAAAAAGAAAAATATTAATATAAATCCAAGTTAATATGAAAATAATAAGTTTGGCAAAATTATATATATATATATATATATATATATATATATATATATATATATATATATATATATATATTTGCGTAGATCACAACACTCATAAAACAGGTGAAATATAATCTGCAAATTTTATATTGCCAAAACTATGTAGATGGGTGAAAATAAAAATGACAATACGATCATAATTGAATATATCTTTTAAATGTCATTTTAAATAAACATATATTTTCACTTATAAAAATGCTCCATACTACGTTAAAATGATATTTATTTATGGAACAAAGTTTTTATAACATTTTGGCAAATGATTTGAATTAGTATAATTTTATAAATTGGCAAAAGTGAAAGTATATATTTTATAATACATGATAAATATCTTTTAGATGTATTATTATACTGTGTATTAAATGAGTGGGTAGCAGAGAATATTGGAAGATTTGGAAAGTACATAAAAGTACAATGAGGTGTCATCCTCTCATTTAAACATGTGCTTAAATTCTTCCAAAAGCTGGCAGAGTGCTCCACGGTCGAAGCACGGAAGATGCACGGAAGAATCACGAAAGATGAACGGTCGACCGTTGCATCGACCGTCAGGTGACTGGACAGCCCACTTCTCTTCTCTCTTCCTCTATAAATACCACCCTCTTCACCTGCATTCATACATTTTGCAAAAATCAGAATATTTCTCTCCTCTACTCATTCACACTCTTGTGATCTTACAAATTTGTATATTTAGTGTGTGTGATTCTTGAAGTTGTTTATACACTTTGATATATTCAAACAACACCTCAAGATCTAGCAAAAGGAAGCAAGAAAAGTTTATAGAGAGTTGTTCTTAGTGTTTATAATTTTCTTGTTTGAGAGATTCAAAGAGTTACACCATTGTTGGGTGTTTGTGAGCTTGAGAGTTGTGTTCTTGAGTAAAGAACATTGTTGTTCTTGGTGGGTTTGACTATTCCCCACCTTGTGAGTTTTTGGGTGTTTATAGTTCTTGGTAATGAACTTGGAGGTTATCTTCTTGTGGAAGAAGATTGGTGTTCTTGGGGAAGAACACTTTTAAGATCTTGGATTAGATCTTTTGGTGGTTATCACCTATCCATAAAGGTGATTGTACTTCGGTGATCTCTTCCGGGCTAAGAGGTATTTTGCACGTGGTTCTAGTGGAATCCTTGACGGAGGTCAAGGCGTGGATATAGGTTGGAATTCAACCGAACCACGTAAAAATCTTGGTGTCATCCTTCTAAACCCTTAATTAAATTTCCGCACTTGCATTCGCATATTTATTTTCGTAAGCATATTTATATTTCTTGCGCTTTAAATTACTGCATTTTATTTCTTATTTCTTTTATTTATTTAATTCTGTCATTTAAATTTCTGTCATATTATATATTAATATATATATATATATACATATATATATACATATATATAGGGGAGTTCATGCGAGAACCGTTGTTAGCGCGAGAACCGCGAGAACCAATCTCAGCCGTTCCTTGGATATGGGAAGTATCATGGATGGAGAGCGTGGAGGGATATAGTGTGGCAGGGTGCATGTGAGGAATTCATGGGTGGGCAATGACATTGAAGGAGGGGGAATTGGACGGCTTAGATTGGTTCTCGCGGTTCTCGCGCTAACAACAGTTCTCGCATGAACTTTTGTCTATATATATATATATATATATATATATATATATATATATATATATATATATATATATATATTGTGACACCGCGATTTTTGAAAACCAGATTTTTCTTTTTAAATTATAAATTCAAGAATCCAAACTGCGTGGATCCGTTTGTAAACTTAACTTAAACCAAACCTGTTTTTCAAAAGTTACCTAGGCAGTAGAATATTTAAAAGTGGCTATAATTACAAGCAAAATTAACCACGATACTAAAAGGAACTGTTGGTGTTACTGAAATTGTCTACCGACCATCACAAACTAATATAATACATACACCATAAGTAGCAAAGACAAGTGTTCCTCCAAATGCATAATTAATAACCAGCAGGTACCCAAGCTCACGTGCCTAAGTATCACCTGTATCATGGATAGAGTATTTGTTAGCTATTTAAAGCTAGTGAGCATAAGATAGCATAATCAGTAATACAAACATATCACATATCACATATCACATATCAATTATCAGATAGTGTTATCCTAGTATCTCGCGATGAGTTGGCACAGCCAGAAGGAAGCATAATCTTGCAGGGTAGCTAACCCGGCTCAACGCTCCTAACTGGGGAAAACAAACACATCAACCTCGCGGGTGGGTGAACGGGTAGCGGTCCACCGTTGCGTTATTAGGCCAAAGCCTTCATTGGGTACAACAATAAGTCGATCCCCATACTGCTCGAGGAACGCTGGGTTTGCAACCCCAGGTAGTTGACGTTATCATCGACCCGCAGGTCTCAAAACGCCCCAGCTCAAATGTTGGCCCCGTTCAAGGACTATAACCAGCCCCCATATCTCGGATCCGATCACAAACATATAGTTGACCTATTCCGGGCCTCATAGCGCGCATATCATAACCATATAACATCCATGGTTCAATTTATACATGTTGCTTGCATATTCATAATCTTATCATAAATCATGATTCAATTGTTACGTGTGTCATGCATAAACATAGCATACATCAATATTTATTGCATTTCATGGAATTACTAACACATACTGATAACATGTAATATGGTTATATTAATTCTTATGTTATCCTATACTCACCTGAGAGGCTAGAGGCTACAGTAAACAGATATAATGATCGTCTCGATCTTCGGGGTCGTTCGATTCACCTATAAGATAATACTCATGTTTAGTCACTTCACACAAGTACAATAACTAATATAACTAATATGAATCCTCTAATGATGCCCTTAGACTATTTAGAACCTTAAACGAGCTTCCCCTACTTCAGTACACGAAAAAATAGCAAAACTGTTGATGTTGCAGAAAAAAGGCCTTCTGCGGCCGTAGGGAAAATCCTCTGCGGCCGTAGGGAATCCCTGCGGCCGTAGGGAAAACCTTCTGCGGCCGTAGGAAGCTATTTGCAGACAATGTTCGTTTTTCAGCCCCTGTTCAGTCCATTTTCATCCGAAACTTAAATCCAACATTCCCAACTCAATTTCCAGTGTTTCTGTTGGTGCATATTTTGTGAATCCCTAGTTCGTATCAATAAAGTATATTCATGTGGTATTAATTAAATGTGTTTTGATTAATGGTTTGCATGTTTATACATTCTAAGTGATACTATGTGTTTATGAAAAGCTTACAAGTATTTAATCATGGTTTGGTTTGTATTTGGAAGTTTAGTCATAAGGAAATTCACTTCGCAAGAAGTGAAAGTCACTTCGCAAGAAGTGAAAGTCACTTAGCGCGAAGTGAAGTCATCAGTCACTTCGCAAGAAGTGAAAGTCACTTCGCAAGAAGTGGATGTCACTTCGCGCGAAGTGAATGTCAGTTCGCGCGAAGTGAACTGTGTCATTCGAAAACGCGTAGAACTCACTATAAATAGTGATTAACCCCTCATTAACGAAAAACAATCGTCCAGGACACTTCGTGAGCCTTCGTAATCGTACATATACCCTTGAAACTCGCGAACTAAGTGATAATTCTCGAATTCCAAGGCAGCCAAAGCATCTCTGTGTGGTACTGTGTGTCAGTTTTTCTACTCTTTCTTTGTGTCACTTCTGTGTGCCGGACACCTAAGAAGATCATAGATCCTTAGGAGGTTCGTGAAATATAATTCCGCGATATTTCACGTCCTAGATCAGTCCTAGCATCAGGGTGTGTTTAGTAATAGACCCCCGCCCCCGGTCCTACAAAGTGGTATCAGGTGAAGAAGAATCAGGTGCCAGCAATGATGATGAACCAGCCTCGACACCAGCTGCAGA
Organism: Pulicaria dysenterica; assembly: GCA_947179395.2. Classification (NCBI taxonomy): domain Eukaryota; kingdom Viridiplantae; phylum Streptophyta; class Magnoliopsida; order Asterales; family Asteraceae; genus Pulicaria; species Pulicaria dysenterica. The sequence goes on from OX359289.1 coordinate 83,048,422, forward strand.
AGAGACACCAGTGAATGTCCGTGCCAAAGAGTCAAATCAAAAGGTGTGCAGCTGTGGTCAACCTTCTGCGGATCAGGTATGTACCTTTGGATTACCTTGTGGTTCGTGTGATGAATATGTAAAACAGATAGTGTTCTTAAAGTCTACTATTTCAGATCTCACATCTAAGTTAGATAATAACCTGTTGATCAAAGGAAGAGAAAATCAATTAAAAGAAAAGAATCAAAGTCTAGGTAAACAGGTTAATGAACTAGGTGTGGCTCTGTTAAATAAACAAGATGCTATCGTGTTTTACATAAACGAAATCGATAAGCTGAAACGGGACCTTGCTACCTCAAAGGTCGATTATGAGACTCTGAGTCAAAAACTCAAAAGCTATTCCACGTCTTCTTATCTTTTTGAGTACATAATCGATCAGAGAGGTCAAGGTACCGATTCAGAAAAGGACAAAAACGTATATTCAAAATGTCCACCACCAGTGTTAAATCAACTGGTGAACGATGATGTCCATTCTGAAGCTGACCCACTACTCACAAAGGTTGATGAATCTTCTGCATCAACCCCAAAAGAGGATTTAAAGTTACACGAGAATGTGGGTGAGCCTCAGAAGAATGAGGTTCAGCAAGAAGATATCAAAAAGGCTGAACCAGGCATAAGAGAACTGTTGGCTAGTTCTAATGTGAAAGGTCCGTTGATGCATCGTATCCACGATGCTCTTCGAAAATTTGAAAATGAGGGTGTAAAGTCTCCTGATATCCGTCCATACCAAGAGGTCAAACAACTACCCAAACATCAAGGGTTAGGGTATCGGCCTCAAAAGGTAACGAAAGGTTATGTGAAGCAATACCCAGAAAGGGTCTGCTATGTGTGTAGGAGACCTGGTCACCTCAGTTACAAGTGTGATAAGAAGACACATCAAAGCTGTAACAAGAAAGTTGAGATTTTGCAAGAAAATAAAACGTTTCTTAAAAACCATCAAAACTCAACTCTTCCTGTTCAGCATCAAAGGATTCCTAAGTGGAGTAACAAACTGTGTGTTCAAATGTCCAAGAAATCAAGTGACAGGATCATCAAGACTGGAACATGGATGAAACTTCCAGTGGTTGGAGAAGACGGGAAACCCATGACCATTCGGGCTTGGGTTCCTAATGTTGTCTAACTCATTCTTCTAAGTGAAGGGTGTCAACCGAAATAGTCCAGGTTAAGGTTTCTATGACTGTGTGTCTTTATCATTTTATTTTCTTTGTGCTTATTTTCTGTGTCGTTGCATTTCTATTTTCTTAGTTTCTAGTTTGTTTAGTATTTTAGGGGGGGATAGTTAGTTTTAGTTCAGAAAACTTAAAAAAAAAATCAGAAAACTTAGAAAATACAAAAAAATCAGAAAACTTAGAAAATACAAAAAAAATCAGAAAACTTAGAAAATACAAAAAAAAAATCAGAAAACTTAGAAAATACAAAAAAATCAGAAAAACAAAAATGAGAAGTTGATCCAACTCAAATGGAAAATGATGGTACACTGGCTTTCAATACAAAGTACGTCTAGTAAAATTAGGACTGAAGGCATGTACATATTCTTGAGAAAACTGTCTGAAAATCTAATTGAATCAGATAAGAAACAGATAGTGTGTAAGACATATAAGGAAAGTCTAGACTGATAAATGGTTATGCATGTGAAAATCAATCATAGATTTAAGCTATCGAGATATTCCAAGTCTATAAGTCAATAACAGTTGAGAATGACTTAGTTTGTTGCACACACCTGTTACCATGCCAAATGTGCTTAGATGACAATGAGCAAAATGTAAAAGAGGGTGAAAAATTGACCCCAATCAAATCTGTCAAAAGAAATAGATACATTGATCTATCAATGTTAAATTGTCAAAGAGCATAAAATGCAGTGACAAAAGCTCAGCAAGAAAAAATGTCTAGAGAGGTGAAAAATTGACCTCCATGTCAAAGAGCATAAAATGCGTTGACAAAATCACAAAGCACATAAGCATGGTGGTTGGGTAATCAAGTTGTGCATTCTACTGAGTAAGTCAAAACATTGTGAGATTTTAAAAGAGATAGTCTTAATCATGTATCCAGTCTAGACAATCTGAAAATGTTGAAACAAAATCTGTCATTATCTGAGGAAAGTTAGGTTGACAGACAGAGTTTGAGAGAATATGTTTATGCCCAAGGTTCTGAAATGAATGACTACTAAGTATAGATGTGCTGGTACTGATTCCATCCTGGAACCTTCTCACAAAAAGATTTAAGTTCAGTAATTTTATTCCTGCAATTTTCTTAGTATTTTAAATTCTGTTCTTTAGGATTTAATTCGTTAATAGTTTATTTCTGCATTTTCTTTTTTCCTTTTTAATCAAAAAAATACAAAAAGAGTTCTAGTATGTTATTAATCATTCTTAGTGTTTTGATTAGGGGGAGTTTGTTCTGTTTACATTTCCTTCATCTTACTTTGATGTGTTTTGCTTAAATGTTTATAAGTGATCTTGAAGTTACTGACCGTTTATTGCTGAGTGCAGTACTAACAGTATTAAGGTTCACAGATGAGAAACCCATTACATGCGAGATGGAACCCCACTAAGCACGAGTTACAGCTCACATCGTGCGTAGTGCAGGTAAGGGCATGACGAAAGGTATTCGTTATGAATTTTGCTTTGTGCAAATTTTTGCTGTGTGCATTTTGCTTTGTGCATTTTACTTTGTGGAATTTTTGCTTAGTGCAATGGTTATTGATAGAACTAGGTCTTAAGGGGAGTTTGTTGGTGCATATTTTGTGAATCCCTAGTTCGTATCAATAAAGTATATTCATGTGGTATTAATTAAATGTGTTTTGATTAATGGTTTGCATGTTTATACATTCTAAGTGATACTATGTGTTTATGAAAAGCTTACAAGTATTTAATCATGGTTTGGTTTGTATTTGGAAGTTTAGTCATAAGGAAATTCACTTCGCAAGAAGTGAAAGTCACTTCGCAAGAAGTGAAAGTCACTTAGCGCGAAGTGAAGTCATCAGTCACTTCGCAAGAAGTGAAAGTCACTTCGCAAGAAGTGGATGTCACTTCGCGCGAAGTGAATGTCAGTTCGCGCGAAGTGAACTGTGTCATTCGAAAACGCGTAGAACTCACTATAAATAGTGATTAACCCCTCATTAACGAAAAACAATCGTCCAGGACACTTCGTGAGCCTTCGTAATCGTACATATACCCTTGAAACTCGCGAACTAAGTGATAATTCTCGAATTCCAAGGCAGCCAAAGCATCTCTGTGTGGTACTGTGTGTCAGTTTTTCTACTCTTTCTTTGTGTCACTTCTGTGTGCCGGACACCTAAGCAGATCATAGATCCTTAGGAGGTTCGTGAAATATAATTCCGCGATATTTCACGTCCTAGATCAGTCCTAGCATCAGGGTGTGTTTAGTAATAGACCCCCGCCCCCGGTCCTACAGTTTCCATATCATCTACGGCATCATAATAAGTCTAGAAACATATATATATATCAATCTCTAATAAATGATTCATGGTATGGGATCAATTTCTTCATTCTTTGACCCATTTGATGATTATTATGAAACATGATATAATCCATCATTTTAATTCATGAAATTGATTCCTAGATGCTTAGAAATCATGCAAGAACTGATTGGAACACTTGAACTTAATTGTTGATGGCTAATTTGGATTTAGCCATTTTTGACCTAAAGCTTAAAACTAAGAACAAGGAAGAAGATGGACTTACAATTGAGCTTAAGGGAGGAAGATGATGAAATACAATCAGATTGCAACTTAATTTTGTTGCTGGAACAGATGCTTGATGATCTTCTTGGATTTTTCTCCTTCGTTTCTCCTTCAAAGTGCAAGACCAGGAAATGAATATGTGTGTAGTGTGTGTGTGTCGTGTGAGTCTGTGTGTAGAAAGAGGAGACCGACTTAAGGTCTCAATATTATCCATAAGGGGTATTTTGTTCCTCTTCTCAACTTACAACTTAGCACCCATTTACCCGTTTCAACTAACGGGGATGTTTCCAGAATCCTCATTCAAAACCGTTTAATATTATATTAAACTTATCTATGTTTGTTATAATTTTGATATCATGATTTCTAAATTATTTTAATATTAACTTGATAAAATAATTCTATCTTAACATACTAAAATATTTCTACTATTCGTTATTAAATTCGAGACTCAAACGTATCGAAAGTACATACGACTAAGCCCTTTTTGAGGATGTTACATATATATATATATATATATATATATATATATATATATATATATATATATATATATAGGAGGAAGTTCCATCGAGAACCATTATTAATGCGAGAACCGCGAGAACCAATCTGAGCCGTCCAATTCTCCCTCTTTCAATGTCATTGCCCACCCATGAATTCCTCACATACGCCCTGCCACACTTGATCCCCCCACGCTCTCCATCCATGAATTCTATTTATCAAATCAACGGCTAAGATTGGTTCTCGCGGTTCTCGCACTAAAATCGGTTCTTAATGGAACCCTCCCCTATATATATATATATATATATATATATATATATATCTGGTACTCTCATCAAGATGTATATATATATATAAGCATTACTACACATACACACACACACACACACACACACATATATATATATATATATATATATATATATATATATATATATATATATATATATATATATATATATATATTACACATCTTTACATTTTTGTTTATTTACATTTCAAGTTACATATTTACTTTTCCGTATTTACTAACAATTGTTTCTCTTGTTTCACATATTTAATTAGTTATTTAATTTATTAAAAAAAAAGTGGTCATAGAAACTATTCAACCCCCCCTTCTAGTTTCTATAGTATTTCTTATATAAATCATCAATGATTACTAAGAATTAAAATGATTACAAATACGATTTTATATTATTTAATAATGACATATATGATACTATCTCTAATGAATTTAACTCTAAAAAGCTAAAATTAATTTTTTAAATTTTAAATGAATTAATAGTCAAGATTAAATATTTATTTAAACGAATGACTCAGATCGTCCAATAAATTTTTTCAAATTAGTCTTTTATATATATTTTAGATAGTAATAATAATGCCAAAATAAAATTTGTAGTTCATGAAATTTATAAAAATAAAATAAAATTAATCAAAACATGATAGAGGGTAAGTTTGAAGATATAACCTTTACTACGTTTTACTTATTGCCACTCCAAATAGCATTGATTGTCATAACTGGCAGCTCTTAATATATAATAATTATTATAAAAGTTAGTGTTTATTAAGCGGTAAATAGTAATATTCTTATAATCGTTATAATATAAATTATATTTTGATCATGCTCAATAATTAAGAGATAAACATCCAAATAGTATATTTAGGTCTTGTTTGATTCGTAGAATTCGAATAAATGAAATTGATATAAATACTTGTAGAATGGATATTTTCTATTACTTGATGGAATGTAAACATTAAAAAAGATGATCAGGTTCTACTCAAATACAATACCAAATGCAATATAACACGAAATTTAATTTCAATTTCACACCATTACTTCGAATTATGTGAAACATATGGTACCTATCTACACTCTTTATAAAACATTTAAATATTTTGAAACTCTCAAATTTTTTAAAGATGAGATTACAATTATACCCCACTTGAATGTATTTTCAATGCACAATAAATGAAAATTCAAATTTAAAATATGTATATACGGAATATGTTTTTCTTTCCTCTATAACCCATAATTTGTTACGCTAGCATAAAATAAAAATACAATTTTGAATTTTCATTCTAGAATATAAATTACGTTTTTATTTAATTTTAAATTAATTTAAAGAAAACGATGAATGATAATTACCATGTAATCAAGTTTTAAAGCAACACATATTGGTGAAAGCTTAATATCTTCAAATCTTAACATGTAATTTTAGTATGGTTTATAGTGTTTCATGTTGCTTTTAATTTTAAGTGTACAAAGAATAATATCACATATTAACTTTAAACTTTGACCTAAATGTTATTAATAGTAACAACTAAATTACTTTAAATTTATTGTATTAAAATCTGTGACAATCAGCCATCATTTGCAATTTTATTATCTCCATAATATATCCTCTTTATTGCTAGCCGCCGTAAAAACTAATTTCAGTCATTCTTTATTTGTTGTCGTTAAACAGGGCCGGTCCCGAGATTTCGGAGGCCCTGTGCAATTTAGTAAAACTATGCCTAAAACTTATAAATTCTACAAATATTAAAAATAAGTTTCGATTATTCATTAGAAATGCAGACTTCAATATATTTCTAGTTCGGTAATATACTTCAAATAGCTTATAAATTCTAAAACTTTTAGCCAAGCCCCGATCATCCAACCAAATTTTGAATTCTAATAAACTCATAAACATGAATGCAAAAACCAGAATCACAAAAACTAAAATCAGAAATGTAAAGAAACTAAAACTTATATAACATTATACTATTTATAATTTACCTAAAAATCTCATAAACAACAATGAGCAAATTGCAATCAAACTGTAGAAAGTATACAAAATAAAATCAAACTTTAAAAGGATAAGAATAGAGGGTACCGACTCACCGAGCAGTTGAGCACCACCAACGACGTGGACAGCTGGAGGCTCGGAATGTTGCATGATTGTTCTGGATAGTCGAATAGCACGCCGCCCTGTTTGTGATTGTGGAACTCGTTCAAGCAAAGAACTCGAATAGCTCGGAATGTTGCACAAGTTGTCCTGGACGGTCAAATTGTCTCAACCCTTCATCACTTTTTCGCCTATCGATGCCTCGGTCGAAAACCTGTGAATCATGACTGCGCCTTGCCATCACCGAAAATATAAATGGTGAATGTATCATGGAGAAACGGAATCGTCTTCCTCGATTAATTCTTGAGTCGGCGACTTTAGGTCTGTCGTTGCGTGAGTTGAAGTCCCAAAAACGATGCATGAGTTTCCAAAAACGGTGGATTTAAAACCTAAAAACTAATTTGGTGGAGATGAGTAAAAAATATGGGGGCCTTGTTCTACATTGGTGTTGGGAAATTGGCTAAGTCATTGAAACTGTTATATATGCAAATATCAAAAATTATTAAGACTGTTAATAAGTGCTGGGAAAACAGTTCAAAACTGTTAGAAGAAGTGTTGAAGAAACAGTTTAGAACTGTTAGTTGAAATTGTGAAGACAGTTGTAACCAACAGTTGCTGTGAACTTTAAAGCTGTTATATAGAGTTCAGAACTGTTAGTACAAAAGCCAAAGGAAAGGAGAAAGTTGGTGAGGTTGTGTATGCAAGGAAGAAGATGGAAGCTTCAAAATCTCAGGCTAAACCCAAGTCTAAGAACAGGCATACTGAAATGTCTGCATGCACATGCCAAAAGCATGGTGTCCAAAAGTTTCCTCAATCTGCAGCTGTTAGAGGAAATCAAAGAAATAGGAACCAATTCTGGTCACAAAGAACTGGTTTACCTATTGTGAAAACCAAAAAGTGCTACATCTGTGGGAGATCTAATCATTTAGTTCAAGATTGTTACTATAACCCACAGACCAATGGCACTCAAAACAAAAGTCCCAAAAGACAAAATAACAGTACTAAAACTGTTAAGTCAAAGCAAAATAGCAGTTCTAAAACTGTTAAATCAAAACAGGCAAACAGTTCTACAACTGTTACATCCAAACCAACTAACAGTTCCAAAACTGTTTTAACAAAACCAAAAACTGTTGGTTTGGCTTGGATGAAAATTCAAAAACAAACTGATTCTGGAGAGGGTAAAACTGTTCTTCAAACTAAAAATCAAAAGGAATCACAAGTTGATTCATCTGTTTTACCAACTCCACCAGCTGTTTGTTCAAAGGTATCCACTGTTAATCACAACAGTTGGGAACCACATGTTCTTACAAAGTATTCCTCACACAAATTAGAGAAATCTAATTTGGATGAAATCAAAAAGAACCAAACTCTGTTTAAGTACTATGACTTAAATGGTGTACCCAAGACCTGCATGGCCTAGGTACTTCCTGCTACTAACTGATTTTATTTGTGCAGAGCATTCATAGGGCCAATCATGGATCTATCTGGCATGTGGATAGTGGATGCTCAAGGCACATGACTGGAAATCCCCACTGTTTGAAGGATTTCAGAAGCATCAATGGTGGATTTGTAGCATTTGGAGGAAATGCTAAGGGAGGAAAAATCACAGGTAAAGGAGCTGTTGAGGCAGGTACACTTACATTTAATGATGTTTTCTTTGTTGAACAGCTTAAGTACAATCTGTTAAGTGTATCTCAAATCTGTGACAATGGAAACAAGTTTTGTTTACAGATTCAGAATGCATTATTCTTTCAAAAGATTTTAAACTAAATGCGAAGGATGTTCTTTTGAGAACACCTAGAAAAGATAATGTATACTGTCTAGATACACAAAAGATTGCTAAACAGAATGTGTTAAGCTGTTTACTCTCAAAGGCATCTCATGATGAGTCTACCATTTGGCATAGAAGGATGTGTCACATGAATTTTAAAACCATAAAAAGTTTCACAACTGTTGCCAATAATCCCCATCTTTACACTAACAGTTCTAAAAAGAACCCAAACAGTTCTAAGCCAAAAAGCCCAACTGTTAGTATTGTTATCTAACAACTGTTGATTTTAAGTGTTTAGGGAAGAGCAAAAGTGCAAAACAAACAACAGTTTCAACCTCAACAGCTGAGGCTGAATATTTTGCTGCATCAAGCTGCTGTTCACAGGTTTTATGGATCCAAAATCAGCTTCTGGATTATGGTTTGTCTTTCTTGAATACTCCAATTTATGTTGATAACACCAGTGCTATTAGCATAGTTAATAATCCAGTAAAGCATTCTAAAACCAAGCACATTGAAATCAGATTTCTCTTCATAAGAGACTGCAATGAAAAGAAATTAATCCAAGTTATGAAAGTCCATACTGATGATCAATTAGCTGATCTGTTTACTAAAGCATTTGATGTGAGCAGATTCAACTTTTTGATCTCAAACATTGGAATGATTAACTTGGACTAACAGTTGTTCATTACTCCATGTTTTTCACACTAACAGTTTGCAACTGTTAGTATTGTTATCTAACAACTGTTGATTTTAAGTGTTCAGGGAAGAGAAAAAGTGCAAATCCCAACCCAGTTTTGGACATACATGGTTACCTATTCCACAAACAGTTTTTCCAACCCGTGAATGTCCTTGCTCTGTGGTAAAGGTAAATACTTTATTGAGAACAATTCCAGACTGATAAAGGTGAGTCACTCTATTTTGTAGTATTGTGAATTTGATATGACAAGTCACTGCATGCCATTAATAGAAATTACTGGACATTAATGGTCATTAATGGTTATTAATGGACATTAATGCTCCCCAGTTTATCTATAAATAGCCTTGCATCCATTCTTCACAAATCACACCTACATTTGCCCAAACTTCTCTCTGCAAATGGCTACTAACTTCTTTCTCATAAACTTCAAAGATATCAATGTTAGACAAAGTTATGTAACCATTCCTACCCCATTTGTAAGAATGCATGAGCTTTGGCAATACTCATCATGTGTTCTTGAGATGCATGATGATCGAGATAGGTTCACCTTGACACAGCATCCTGATCCACGTAGGCTAAATAAACCACTTGATCATATTCGTATAAGAGGTGATTTTAAAATTTTCACTCTCTTCCATGAATTGCCTACACCATGTTGTCTAAGATTCGTCTTGAACCTGGCAGGCACTACAAACTCCGTAGTGTGGTTCAATGTTCGAAGAAATAATACTCATAACCACCAGAGGGCCTCGGATGATGAGGCAGTGGAAGTCATTGTAATAGATGACTAGTTCCACTGATGTTGAATTGGTATCATTCACCATCTTCCCACGAGGAAAATTATGACAATCGTCTCTGGTGGTGCATATGATGAGAAGGTCTACTGCACACCCATTGGTGGGTTTTATGTTTTGAAAATTGTTTAAGGCGTGTCAACTGTTAACGGAGAAAGTTGTCTACACTAACGGTGTAGATCATTGTTCTCCCACACCTACGAGACGGCCTTGCACAATTAGATAAGCAGTACCAACAATGGCTTGTGCATTACATGACCATTCTTTGAAGACAGGCTTCTCAGTAAGGATATGGCGGCACTGAAGAGGCTATTCTGAACTCGATTCTTAAATAATGAAGACATTCACGAGAAAGAATGTGATGATGATTGTCTTCCCTTAAAGTTCAGATTTGATGATACAAAATGTTAACGATAATTTGTCAAATGTAGATCTCGGAGTTAAGACAGTTAATATAAGCTGTGTTTAGATCTATAGCAAAAGACAATATTGTTTTCTCAAAATTATTGTAGCTCAATTGTGATTATCATGAATAAAATACATCTTATGTTGATGACTGTGTTCACTAATGGTTTGTTATTGTTGCTTCAGCATTTGATATATATGAGCTAAAGTTTGTTTGACAGTTGCACAATTATGTTTCAATAAATACTAACAGATTTCAACTGTTAGTATATGGCTTCCACAACTGTTAGGCAAAGTCCATGTGCAACTGAGGGGGAGAAATTCGTCAACTAAGGGGGAGAAATGAGAACAGTTGTAAACACTAAACAACTGTTAATCCAAATAAATGATCAAACAAAAGGGAGTTAACTTTTAAATAACAGTTGTTACATCTTATGAAAACAGTTCTTCAACTGTTAGTTCATTTACATCTTATGAAAACAGTTCCTCAACTGTTAGTTCATTTTTTCCGTCAACTGTTAAGCTATTAAAGGGTGTTTTGGTCTTTGCAGAATTTTGGAAACTTTGGATTGCATTCAACAGTCGAAACATATATAAGGCAATTCCCTCCTTACCAAGCAACTCACACGTCCAAAACGAACTTTGATCAGAAACAAACCCTAATCTCTCAACAACTCTCTGCGATCGAAATCAAAATGTCTCCCCTTCCATTCGTAAAGGAACACAACATGCTCGCATATTTGTCCAAACCCGATCATCTCGGTGCTTTCCATGATGTGATTGACTATCTCTCACTCTCCACACTCCACCATGCTCTTACGGTCAACCCAACAATTTATCTCTCTCATATTGATCAGTTCTGGAAAAATGCCTCACTAAGGGAAGAAAATGGAGTGAAATGGATCGACTCTATGGTGGATGATATCACTGTCTCCATCTCTGAAAGCATAATAAGCCAACAACTACAACTGAATGATCTGGATGGCAAGTATTCTGATTCTGTATCACTTGAGTTTATTTATGCTGAACTCGTAAAGTTGGGATATGAGGGCCCTAGGGGAAAGGGCACCTTCTACAAAGGGCAAATTTGCTCACACTGTAAGTACATTATCCATACTCTCCAGCAGTGCATGAGCCCTAAGAGAACTGGCTGGAATGAATTTGGGAGCAACATTGCTCTCGCACTCATTTGTTTAGCCAACAACAAAGCTTTTAATTTCTCAAAAATGATCTTTAATGGAATGGTAAAGCATCTAGAAACCAAATATGGTCTCTTTTTTATGTACCCGCGATTTGTGCAAGTTTTGCTAAACTCTTTTATGCCAAATCTTAAAGCACACAAGAGGGTCCTAATTCCCTCTGCTCATGTGGCCTCCACATTGAGCAAGTTGATGGTTAATGGGACGAATTTCTCAGGTGCCATAACTCTACCACTCTCTGCAATGATGGAGTTTCTTTCAATAAACAGAGCTGCCAGGGGTGAGCATGAAGCCCAACTTATTGCTACACCACCACCTCTGGAACCCACAGCTCACGATACTCAAATAATCCCTTCTGCTTCCTTTGAACGAGCTACAACACAAGCCCCTGTACTAAAAATATTTCAAAAGAAAAGGAAAAGAACTGTTGGTGCTCCTTCCACCAAAGTTCATGAAACTGAAACTGTTAACCCTGCACAGGTGCATTCACCTATGCAGAATATCGAAAGGGAACCCCTTGTGCTGTCTCCCAGGCACAATGAGGAGGTGATCACTCCATTAGAGGGTGATCATGTGGTATGTGAGGCTGATCCTACTGTTTTACCCGCAAGGGGTGAACAGGACAGGGTTAACATAACTAAGACCTCAGCCACGGCAACAGAGGCCGGTCAAACAGTTTCTGGAAATCCCCAGTACCAAGAAAAGAGGGGTACTAGTGTGGAATCTCAATTGAGTGAACCACCAGTTTTATCTGTCAATGATATGTTAACAGTGGCAACACTGGCTGAAATTGAGGCTAGAATGCAACACCAAGCAATGACGGATTCCAACATTGCACCCTTCTTTGCTACATATATACAACTCAAAAAGAAGATTGCCTTACAAAACAAAAGGATTTTTCAACAAGATCAGCAAATTAAGGTTTTGACCAACAGTTTGAAGCATGCTAATGAGGTGCTAAAACTGCATGATCAATTACTACAACAGTTGACAGCTGTTGCAAGACCTCCTTCAACTGTTCCAATCAAAGAGGGAGAGAGTTCATTACCAACAGTTGCTGAAGTGCCAGAACAAACAGCTGCAGTGGATGAACTAACAGTTGCATCTTGTACACAAACAGTTGCAGCTGAAGGCAAAACAGTTGCACCAAGTGAACAAACAGTTGCAAGTGTCCAAACTGTTAATGAAGAAGAAGAAGAACAGCTCTCAAATGCTGATAGGGTACTAATCAACAGGATGGTATCAACTGCAAATGTTCCAAGCACTGAGATTTACAAATATTGGTCAAAAGTTAAGCATAACTACTTGGTTGATATAAGTGCTCAATATCTGGGAATAAGTTCTTCTAGAATGGCACAGAAAATAGATGATGGATGGCTTGATGGAAAGGTTGCTACGTTAGAATCTTTACCACCAAAGAAAGGGTTTAAAGGCATAGTCATCCTGGAAGGAAAGAAAGAATCCAAGTTGCCCCCTATTCTAGGCAAAGGTAAGGAAGTTGTTGTTGCTTGTCCTAAGCTCAAGCTTTCAAAACAACAACAAGAAGAGCGTGATCATGAATTTGCATTAAGGCTAGCAGCTGAGCAAAGGGAACAAGAATTGAAAGATTTTGAAGTAGCAAAGAAGCTAGCTGATGAGATCACAGCTCAGATTGATGAGGAAGAAAAACAAGAAAAGGCTGCTAAGGAAGTTAAAAGAAAAAGAATTTTGAAAAAGAAACAACCTCAACTTCCTAAGTCAGTAACTGAGAAGAAGTCTCAACCTCTACAATCCAAACCCCAAAAGTCCAAAACTGTCCAACCGACCCAAACAGATCAAACCATCAAAGCTAAAATGGTTAAAACTATCATTCAAGATAGGCTCTTGGTCGATGTTGAAAAAGGTGTTAACAAGTTTGTAAAAGAACATCTTGGCCAAAAGTCTCACATTAAAGAATGGAAGTTTGATGTTGTCAGGTTTGATACTGGAAAGGAAGGTATAATCATTGTAAGGGAGAATGATCAGATTGAACAGTTTACAGGCTACTTACAAATGATGGATAGTATGACTAGGCGAGACATACAAGAATTGTATGAGTATGGAACAAGGCATTATGGAGGATCTGAGCAAACTCTAATTAAGTTATTGATGAGACATTTGACAAGTATTTGCAACCCAAAGAAAATAATGTCAATACTGGTGGCTGATGAAACTTTTCCAATTCAATATGTTAAAGTGCATGTTAAGCCAAGGGTATACTCCATGGTAATGGAAAATGTAATTACTGAATGGTTTGACATGGATTTCGTCGAACATGGTCAGATTAAGCTTCAATACTTAGTGAAAGCCAAGTTCTATGGTCCAGCTAAAGAAAGGAATGAGCTACTTCAGAAATTCAAAGATAGACTTGAATCTCTGAGATCAAAGAAAAAGTAATTTTTCTATCTTTTGAATTTTTGATTAAAACAGTTTGATTTTGCATTCAATTATAAATATGTTCATTACTTATGTTAATTTGTCTATGATTAAACCCTTAAAACAAACAACTTAAGTGTATTGTTCAATACTTTAAGTTAGGGGGAGATTGTTGGGAAATTGGCTAAGTCATTGAAACTGTTATATAATAAGTGTTGGGAAAACAGTTCAAAACTGTTAGAAGAAGTGTTGAAGAAACAGTTTAGAACTGTTAGTTGAAATTGTGAAGACAGTTGTAACCAACAGTTGCTGTGAACTTTAAAGCTGTTATATAGAGTTCAGAACTGTTAGTACAAACTACTACAACTGTTTGAAGACCTTGAAGCTGACGACTGTTAGAAGAACCAAGAACTGTTGTATTCATTAAACAGTTTCTGTTGAGCTAAATATGGAAAAACCCTATCTTTGAAGATATCTCGAAATACTTTGAAGATCATCAAGATTATCTCAGAAGATAGAAGATTACCTAACTGTCAGAAAATCAAGGAAGATCAAGGAGTATATATATGCTAGATTAGAATTCATAATTTGTACTTACTCATTGATTATATTTTTGCATTCGTTCTTCAAGTTGTAATTTTGCTTTCTGAATAGTGCTAAGCCTCTAAGTTTCTTGTTGAAACCTAAGAACAATCTGTGTTCTTCGTCTAACATAATAAGTTAGATTGGGGTGAAGTTTGCTATTGTAATCGTTCTCATTGATTAATAAAATTACTGTTTGATTGAATCTCTTTGTGATTAAAATCTTCTTTAATCAATTAAGTGTGATTCCGCAACTTCTTAATTGATTGTGATCATAGTTAAAGATTAACTTTTATTTAACTTTGATTGGTTATTCGAAAGTTAGTTCTTGTTATTTGATATAAACTATATCCGATCCTGACAATTGGGCCCTGTTCATGTGCACATATTGAACCTTCATTGGGCCGGCCCTGTCGTTAAATTTCGCGGATACCTTACTAGTGGATATTGAAGGAACAATGCATTGTCTTTCCCGCCTGCTTACCTCGAAAACTTGACCGATTTTTTTCAATAAAGAAAATAACACAAACGGCAAATCAAAGGTGTTTATCGACAATATGTTTTATCTTGAGCTACATATAAACTTTTCATTAGATAAACGAAACGATTTGAGGAAAAGCACATGTCTCGATTGTCGAAACTTGTTTTGCCGATCGTATGAACTGTTATGTAAGCTCTAGCTTCTGTTAAAAGAGCTACATGGCGACAACATATTTTGAATTATAAAGAGAATATGAAAAAATATTATACATAAGGTCATCCGCGATATATTAGTCTTCAAGAAAAATTTGTTGTAAAAATATGTACGTTTATAGGGTTCCAATCTGAAACCAATTGGTTATAAGAGTAGCCCGGGACACTTATAAAGTAGATTACAAAGTCACTTTATGTCCGATGTGGGACATTACTCAACACGTCCCCTCACATGTGGCGTTCTTTTTATTTGACGCATAACACGTAGATACTTATGGGTTACTTGGAGTCTGTATGACCTTTGACCAACCACGGGTAAACCTTGCTCTGATAACGTGTAAGTTTGTGAGGTTACAGCTCAAAATCAATTAGTTATGAGAGGAGTACCCCATGACACTTATAAAACTGATTATAAAATCACTTTCTATTCAATATGAGACATTACTCAACAAAATACACATCTCCAATCAAACTTATCTGACTATAATTAAAAATTGAGTTAATTACACAAATGGTCCATGTGGTTTACCAAATTTCCCACGGGTAGTCCTTAAATTTCAAAAATTAAACCCATAGTTCTCGTGGTTGTCAATTTGTATTAATGCTAGTTCTTTTTTAACCCCTCCGTCCAAATTGACGTTAACACTGTTATTTTGAAGGGTAAAAAGACATTTTTACCCTTTTTTTAATTTTTAAATCATTTCCGTCCATCTCAGTTAACTCTCTCTCTCATCTCTATCCTCTCTACACTGACACACACACTCAGACTCGCATCAAACACTCTCTCTCTCTCCACCTTTCCCTCTCTCTCTCTTCTCTTTCTCCACACTAATCAAAGATAGAGTTCGGGCCAGCACCACCACCACATCCTCCGTTGGAGTTCAGGCCGCAATCACCACCACAACTATCGCCGGACCACCATATCTCCTGTACACCTCTCTCTCTCTCTCTCTCTCTCTCTCTCTCTCTCTCTCTCTTCGTGCCACCACCCACCTCCACTCTGCCATCCCCACCGCACACCTCCGCTGCTGCCAAGAACTCCAAAAACCTCTCTCTGTGTTTTTTACTCTCTCTCTCTCTTCATGCCACCGCCTACCTCCATTCTGCCATCACCACCGCCCACCTCCGCCGCTGCCAAGAACTCCAAATACCCCCACACACTAACTATCACAGATCTAATAGAATCAGAAAACCAGAAAACCCTAAGCCATCATGAAACTCGATTTGGGACTCCATCGTCGCCATCACTGGAGGTTTTGGGTGATTAGGTTAAGCGTTAGATTCGGGGCTTCATCTTCATCTTCATCAGGCGCTACCACCGCCACCACCACCATCAATTATGAAGCACAGATTCGTGTTCAATCATATACGAATTTCCAGTCACGGATTATGAAGCACCGTGAGCCGTCGGTATGTGGGAGCAGTTGATATGAACAGATTATTAGAAACCCAGATGAAGCAAATGAAAACCCGAAGAGCTTCATGAGGTGTGTACCATATCAATACCCAGATGGTTTTGCGATATTAGTAGCTTCACAGCATCTGGGTTTTGCGATATTAGTAGCTTCAAATCTGTAAATTGTTTCAAATCGGCAAATTGCTTGCAACTGTAGTGGATTATTGTTTCAAGTCTGTAAATTGAAGACAAAAAAAATCCTTTTTTGTTAAATCTAACAGATTGTCATTTTTTGTTGCTTGATTTCCATTTTTGTTGCTTGATTTTGGATTGGATGGTGGTTATGGTGGTGGTACACTGGTACCAGACGTCCTGAGAGTGAGATTAAGAGAGAGAGGAGAGAGATGAGAGAGAGTTGACGGATTAATATGGGGTGTTTTATTAATTATTTTTAATTATTTAGGGGGGTAAAACACAATAATACTCCTTCAAAAATAGGAGTTGACGTTGATTTGGACGGCACTGTTAAAATTGGACTAACATTGATACAAATTGACAACCAAGGGGACTGCGGATGTAATTTTTAAAGTTAGGAACCACGATGAGAAATTTGGTAAATCATACGAACCATTTGTGTAATTAACTCTTAAAAAAATAAAGATAACTATCCATATTTATTAATAACAAATACCAAAATTTTTTTGACGCTTACAGCCGACACTAAAAATACCCCAATAAAAAACGAAGTGATAAAAAAATAATTGTAATTATAAATATATACATTTAACAAGTGGTAAACGTGCGCTGTTTACACTGTTCATAATTGGGTTTGTATAACGTGCGTCATGTAATATTTATTCTTAATTTGAAGTGGTTTTAACAATGTCACTTCCAGCGGAATTGGTAAGAAGCAACGCAGGTTCGACTTAGAAAGGGCCATTTTTGCTATTTTTTGTTTTTTTACTGCACTCCTTCAGGCTCTAGGTCCAAATATGCGGCCATATTTTTTTTCTTATTTCTCTTTTTCTTTCTTTTCCTATTTTTACTATAACTTATTTTTTTGAATATTTTTTTCTCAATGTCATCACCTTTAGTATATAATTATTTTTTACTTTATATATACTACATAATATTTCTCTTTTTATATATTTTTTACCGAGAATGATAATGTAACACCCTCTTTGACGGCCTAGATTAATTAAGGTAATTAATTAATTTGAGTATTTAATTGGTTTATGTGAATTATTTGTGAATATGTGTTATTGACAAGTATTGTGTTATTATTATGTTTTATTATTTAAAGTAAATAATAATAATAATAATCCTATATTGGGTTGTTGAGGGGGGTATGGCCGTTTGGTGAATATAACAACCCACACACACACCATACTTCATTGTGTGTAAAACTAGACAAAGTGTTTGTGTGTGTTCTTTGGGTTGCTCTCGGGCGAAGAAGAAGAAAGAAAGGAAAAGAAAGAAATCATCCTCCATCTTGCTTGCATTGTTGTGATTGTTTGTTATCTTTTAAGGTTAGAATTCTGAATTCATATGTTATATGCTATAAGCATTCGGGTTTGATATATATATATATATGAATACCGATTGTTTTTGATGATTTGATGCTCATAGGATGAATGTATGTTAGATTTTGATGATAGATTATGTTCATTATTTGTTTAGAATGATTTCTGGAAACATATATAACATGTATGCATGAAATCAGTAAGATTTGAGTTAGAAATAGATTTATGCATGAAGTTATGATTCTGTCGGATTTGTGGTTGAATGACTCGGAATCCGATAGAAGTATCGGAATCCGATAGAAGTTACTCGGATTTGGCCCTAACTCTTTATCGGATTGTACCTTTACCGGATTGTGACTTTTTACCGGATTTCATGTTTATCGGATTTGGCCCTAACTCTTTTATCGGAATCTTGGATTATCGGATTTAAACATTTAATCGGATTGTGCCCTTATCGGATTGTGATTTTATCGGAATTGGACTCTTACTCGGAATCCGCCTTTGCTCGGATTTGAAATGATCGGATTTGGTATAATCGGATTTGGACATTATCGGATTTGATGATTTAAAGATAAACATGATTTGTATATCTGTTTGGGGTTTATGTATGTTGAATATATGTATAAATGTATATATATGAGAACATGAATAAATATGATATTTATTATTGAATCAGTATTATGAATTGAATACTGACTTGGGTTACTTCAATCTCAGGATCGGAGAAGACTCAGTGAATTTAGTCAACTGAGTGAGATTCTACAGTGCAGACTGTGGTGAGTGGGTTTATATCTTGGGATATACAGGATGTAATATCCTATTTGAAAATGCTGTTGTTTGGATTGTATATACATGTTAATTTGGAGATCAGTTTATGCTGGGCCTATTGCTGGGGGATTTACGGTATATGGCCTTGATGTACATTTATGTTATTCAAGGAGGCTGATACTGTTGTCCATATTTGCAAGGCTATCGGTAAACCTTGGTTTTGGCCGACCTTGGTTGTAGGTGCTTGAACACCGCCGGTTCTCCTGGGATTCATGAGCTATTTGGGTTTAGGCATGTTTGCCTTGTATATGTTTAGATATATGTTCCCTCACTTAGCTTTGTGCTAATTCCCCACTAGATTGTTTTGCAGGTTCTCTTTTGGTGAGCTTGATGCTTTTGGGCTGGGAATATGGACGGACCAATACTCTGATGTCAAAGCTTTTTATACAGCCTGTTTTGTATTAACACTGTATAGGTCTTTGTACATCAAACAAGTGAAATCTTTTTGTACCTATATTGTAATTAAGATAATTATATGTAACTAGCTTCCGTATGCAGTAAAGTATTTGTTTAAAAAAGTACAGTGTTACAAGTTGGTATCAGAGCCCTGGTTTGAGGATTTGCATGAATGATTTGTGCAATACTTGAACCGAGGCTTTGGTCAGTCCAGTATTCCCAGGGTGGGTAATTGGTAGTGTAGCTTTGAGGGTGGTTAGTGTTTATACTAACGGATTATATCTAACAATTGGTGAGATGCTGTGTATATCATAGAAAATGGCTGATAACGTGAACCAGACAACTACCCCTGCGTCCCCCGGAAGAAATCACCAGTCCTCCACTGCAGTCAATGAACAGCACCACAGAGCCGGTACTTCCCTCAACGATGAATCTGATCAACAAGACTATGTGTTGCAATTGGAAGATACTCTGCAAAGTTTGAGAGATCGGGTTCAGGAGTTGGAACAGCAGCAGCATCAGATGCAGTTCTCTTATCAAACTCAGACCACTCATTTGCCCAGAGCGTCAGCTGTATTTACCCAGTCGATACCACCTCCTGTTTACTCTGCTGCACCTTTCACTACAGTATCAACACCATTTGGTTCTTTACCATTCGTTACTATACCACCTGTATCACAACCCCAACAGCAACACCAACCACAGCAGCAAAACTTTTTCATCCCATGGTACCCAAATCAAGGAGGCTTTAAACAGAAAAGGCAATACAAGGATTTCATGGCTTGCTAGCCACCGGAGTATTCAGGAAGCTCAAATCCAACTGATACTTTGAGTTGGTTAAGGGAGATGGTGAAGGCTTTGGATGCCTGCAACTGTGAGGAATCTGATAGAGTTATTTTTGCAACTCGGAGGTTGAAGGGTCAAGCTGCAACCTGGTGGGATTCTTTGACTGCTCATCTATCCAGGGAGGTTGTGAATTCTGTTACTTGTGATCAATTTCAAACCAAGTTCTGTGAGCAATTCTGTAATACTTTTGATCTAGCTAAGGTGAAACGGGAGTTCATGGATTTAGCTCAGGATGACAAGATGTCGGTGGATCAATTGATTGCAAAGTTTAATGAAAAGCTGAGGTTCGCTAAGCAGTGGGTACCCGATGAACCATCGCAGATAGACCATTTTTTTCAAGCACTTTTGCCTGAGTATCGGGGTAACACCCGGATGGCGACATCGTTGGTTCAGGCGTTTACAGTTGCACGAGCTGCTGAGGGTGACGTGAAAGCTCGGGAGAGAATGAATCGTGAGAAAGGGTCGTCTCACAAGTTCGGTGGAAATCAGAGTGGGAACAAGGGCAAGTGGTAGAATAATCATAACAGGGGTGATCAGAAAGTGAAGGGTTCGGGAACATTTCAGAACAAGCCGTGGTGTAAACCCTGCAATACTAGTAATACTGGTCCGTGCACATCACAGACGAAACGCTGTTTGCGTTGTGGTGGATTTGGCCACGAACCATCCGTCTGTCAGTTTAAAACAAATGTTTGTTGGAATTGCCACGAAGAGGGTCATAGAGCTGGAGCTTGCACCAAATCGAGGCAAAAGGGGACGGGGCAGGGGGTAGTCAATGTCGGGGGATCGTCTTTTATAGGACAGAAGAGAAAGGTTGCACCTTCTGTGGAAGGGAGAGCCTTTAAGATGACTGTTACAGAGGCTGCTGAAGACAGTGATGTGATCACGGGTATGTTTATTGTAAACTCTGTGCCTGCTCGTGTGTTATTTGATTCTGGTGCCAATAGATCTTTCATGTCTGTATCTTTATGTGGCAAACTGAAACTACCTGTTACTGTTATTGCTTCTCCTTTAGAAGTAGAAGTAGCTGATGGTAAGTTAGTGCCTGTAACTTCCTCTGTGACTGGGGTGTTTATAGATATTGATGGTACTAGTCTGCCTGTAGATTGCTCATTGATGCCTATACCAGGGTTTGACTTAGTACTAGGCATGGATTGGTTAAGTCGCCATAGAGCTAGTATCCAGTGCCATAAGAAACTGATTACTATTCCTTTGGCTGAAGGGTCGCATGTCGTGGCTCGTGAGGATAGATCTCGATCTTCTTTTCCTATTATCTCGTATATGAAGGCTAGAAAATCTCTGGCTAAAGGGTGTGCGTCTTTTCTGGCTTACGCCGTTGATGTGAAGAAAGAGAAGCGACCTGTTACCGATGTTCGTGTTGTGTCCGAATATCCAGAGGTATTTCCAGATGATCTACCAGGGTTACCACCTGTACGGGATGTTGAGTATAAGATAGAATTGGTATCGGGTACTACACCGATTGCTAAACCTCCGTATCGTTTGGCTCCATCTGAGATCCGTGAGATGATGACTCAGATCCAGGAATTGTTAGACAAGGGTTTTATTCGCCCGAGTTCTTCGCCATGGGGTGCACCAGTATTATTTGTAAAGAAGAAAGATGGAACTCTTCGTATGTGTATTGATTACAGGGATCTGAACAAGAGAACCATCAAGAACAAGTACCCGTTGCCCAGAATCGATGATTTATTTGATCAGCTTCAAGGGGCTTCCTTGTTGGTGCATAATTGTAAATCCCTAGTTCTTATCAATCCAATACATACATGTTTACTTGAAATGTTAATTCAAATGTGTTTTGATTAATGGTTTGCATGTTTATACATTCTAAGTGGTTACTTATGTTTGTCTTAAGCTTAAAAGTACTTAGTCATGTGTTGATTTGTGTTTGGAAGTTTAAATATGTGTGAATGTCATCACGTGCGTGATGAGTCCACTACGTGCGTAGTGGAGCTCACTACGTGCGTGGTGAGGTGGTCGATTAAAGTTAAATTAATTATTATTAAAACAACTGGTACGTGCGTACTTGACTCGCTACGTGCGCAGTGCGTTGCATCACGTGCGTAGTGAAAGTCATTTAAGGTAAACGCGTTTTCCATACTATAAATACTGATTAACTTCATATTAGCGCGGGTAATCGTGAGGTAATCGTCCGTAACCGCATATAACTACCGGAAATCGACCTTAAGCCTTAGTGAGCCTTCGTAATCATACGTTTAACCTCGGTAATCGCGAACTTAGTGTTAATCTCGAATCCAAGGGCAGCCTTAAGCATTCTATGTGAGTTCTTAGAGTTGTTCTTCGTCCTACTCTGTGTGTTCTTCGTGTTAACTGTGTGCCGGACACCTAAGCAGGTCTTAGAATCCTTAGGAGGTTTGGGAAATAGATATTCCGCACTATTTCTCATCCTAGATCAGTCCTAGCATTAGGGTGTTTTAGTTTAGAACCCCCATGGTCCTACAAAGTGGTATCAGAGCCTTGTGCTTTGATTGATCACTTTTCCTTAGGTTTCGTGATCTAGGTGTCGTTTTGGTCATTTAGGTGCTTTCGTTTTGTCGTTTTCTAAGTGTTTCTTCGTGCGTATTATCGTCAACAGGGCATTTTTGGGTCAAAAAGTTTAAGTTTTTACGTTAAAAGGTCTAAACTGTTGAATGTTAGCCGTGCGAAGTGACTCGCATTACGTGCGTATTGATTTTCAGCGCGTGCGTAGTGGGTCGTTGGTACTCTAGAATCTTCGGTAGCTTGTGTGTCTGTCCGTGCGTAGTGGGTCATCAACCCGTGCGTAGTGATTCACACTTCGCACGTATTAAATCTTTGTGTTAAATATTTTATTGTCAAACAAGTTTTACAACACGTACGTACTGAATTCATTTCGTGCGTACTAAATTTCCATTCCGTGCGTACCTGAGTCTGTGTGACAGTTTTCCTAGCCTTTAGGTTCGTGCGTAGTGTGTGGTCATCTTGTGCGTATTGAGAACCTACTCCGTGCGTACCTTAGTCAGTGTGAGCTTTTGTTTGTTAAAATGTCTGACATGAGTGCTATGGCTCCCAAACAAACTATAACTGCATTAAGTAATTTAATAATGGACAATGAACAAGGAAGGATAAATAAAGTACCTAGACTGCTAACCATGGAAGATTACCCATTCTGGAAACCACGTTTTGAAATATTTATCGATGGGGTTGATCCACGGTTGCACCGGGCCATTTCTGCTGATTATTGAAGTTCCCTATGATCAGATGAGTGACGATCAGAGGAAGGCTTATGATGCTGAGAAGAAAGCCTACTCATATTTGATCCAAGCCATTTCTAATGAGATCTTCCACCAGTTCCGACGGTATAGAACGTCACGTTCCTTGTGGAATACGCTACAAAAGAGGAACGAGGGGAATACATCTCTGAAAGAGCTTAAGGCCTCACAGTTGAGAAAAGAGTTTGACCACTTCACCTCATACGTGAATGAAAAGCTTCCAGATCTGATCAACAGATACAACCATCTTCTCAGTGAAATGGATAGTTTGGGGGTACAGATCTCAGAAAGACAACAAGTATAGACTTTATCCAAGGCACTACCCAAAAGCTGGAGGCCGTTCATTATGATTCTTAAAAATGGTGAAGGTTTTGAGGGCATGGATCTAAATGACTTCATTACTAAGCTGAAAGAGCATGAACAGGAGGAGCAAAATCTGGACAGATTGAGCAGCTATGCGCAAAATCCCTCATTATACTGTACTGGACCCATTGCTTCTCCAGTCACTTCATCAAATGCTCCATTGCAGACAGCCTTTACATCTAACGTTTGTTCTTCAAGCAAGTCTGCTCCTGAAACTACAAGTGGACCACCATATTCTGCTCCTTCAAGCAAAACGTCTATGCCTGCCTTAAACACTGAGCATTTCAAGCATGGCAGCACTGAAGAAGTAAAGGAGCATATGAGGATGCTTAGTGCTTTGGTCACGTCATATGATGATCTGCTAAAGGGTAAAATCGGAAATGCCTACCTGACTCAGGAAGATTATGACCAGATAGACAACGATGAAATGGAAAGACATGACATTCTATGGTCCTATGCTAATCTGGTAAGGAGAGCAAAGGCCTTGGTCAAGAGAACTGGGATGCAGATTACAGCAACTAAGGATACAAAGTTGGGCTTCGACAAATCAGCTGTAACCTGCTACAACTGTGGAGAAAAGGGTCATTTTGCAAGAGAATGTGAAAAGCCAAAGAACTCAGGACCCAAGTATCCATTCAGGACATCTCCTGGAAAATCATCAACTTCCACTACCCCAAAGAAAGCTGAAACATCTCATGAGGGATCATCTAAGGCAATGGTAGTTGTTCAGAAAGATGAGGGGATAGACTGGTCAGTACATTTTCAAGATAATGATGCTTTCGAAGTTGCTGAGACCAACCTGGCCAGTGTTCAAGATCTGAATGATGATTCACAATCTGAAGCAGATAGTGTGCAGGAAGCTGATGATGAATTTGTTGCCAGTAAGGAAGACTCAGTGATGCCTACTGATGAGTACAAGGTCAAACCAGTTTTAGTGCCAGCTGCCGAACCAACGCCAGTGATTGTTCAAACTAAATCAGAAAATCTTAAGGCGTGCATGACTGGCAAACCTGCTGATTCAAAGGTAAGTAACAATTCTGGCATTCCTTGTGCTTCATGCAATGACTATGTGCAAAATATTTTATCTTTGAAATCTCAAGTCAGTGATCTTACCTCTAAATTGCATGAAAATTCAATCATTAAAGGTAAAATTGAAAGCCAGAACAAACAGATTAGAGAACTAGAGGTAGTATTGCTAAACAAACAGGATGCCATAGTTTTCTACATCAATCAGATAGATACACTGAAGCGAGACCTTGCTAGTTCTAAGGTAGATTATGAGACTCTCAATCAGAAACTAAAAAGTTATTCAACTTCATCTTATCTATTTGAGCAGATAATCGACCGGAGACCTCAAGGTTCCGATTCAGAGAAAGACAAAAAGGCATACACTAAATGTCCACCACCAGTTTTGAACCAATTGGTGAAAACAGATGTCTTTTCTGAAGCTGACTAACTTCCTCCTAAGGTTGATCAATTTGTTGCATCAACCTCAACATCTGAGTTAAAGTTAAAAGGGAAAGTTGGTGAGCCTCAGAAGAAAGAAGTCAAACAAGAAGAAAAGCCTGAATCTGGTATGAGAAAACTTCTAGGTAATTCTTCTGGACAAGGAACGTTAATGAAAAATGTGCAAGCAGCACTCCGAACCATAGAAAAGGAGGGTGCAAAGTCTCCTGCAACCCGTCCTTATGAAGAAGTTAAAATTTTGCCAAAACAATGTGGTTTAGGAGTAGAGTCAAAATGTCAGGTTGAGCAAAAAGTGTCACATAATCCTGCAAAACATCAATCAACCAGGATTTGTTATGTGTGCAAGAGACCTGGTCACCTCAGTTATGAGTGTGATCAGCAACAACAGAGCTGCAGGGGGAAAGTTGATTTTTCTGAAAATTTTCAGAAAAATAAAACGTTTAATCAAAATAATCAAAAATCAACTGCCCCTCATCAGCTCAAAAGGACTGTTGGGGAAACTTCTAGTAAACCCAAAAGTTTCGAGGTTAGTCAGATGGGGAAGGAACCACTTCATAAGGTGATCAATGCTTCTAGTGTTTATCACAAGGCTACTCCCCGTCAAGACTTAAAATGGATCAATAAACCCGAATCTAAAATGTCAAATAGTCCAGATACCAATGTAGACTCCAAAGCTACTGGTATGTGGATTAATGTGCAAGTTGTTGGAGAAGATGGGAAACCCATGACCATTCGGGCATGGGTTCCTAATGCTAACTAACCCTCTACTTGTTTGTGCAGGGTGCTCGCCGGTATAACACGTGGATTGTTGATAGTGGAGCATCCAGGCACATGACAGGCGATCTGAGCCTTCTTACAAATGTCAGAAAAATAAAAGGAGGGTATGTAAGCTTCGCAGGAGATAAGGGAGGTCACATCACAGCTCAAGGTTTCTTGTCTAATGGGAGAGTGAGCTTTGACAAAGTCAACTATGTCGAGCAGCTAGCAAACAACTTGCTGTCAGTCTCTCAAATCTGTGATAAAGAGTTCAAAGTGATGTTTGACGACAAACAATGCTATGTGCTAAAGAAAGAACTTCAGATTCCCGAAGATATGATTTTAATGTCAACCCCAAGACATAATGATCTTTATGTTTTGGACATGTCAAATGCTTCGGTGAAAGAGGTGGAGCATCAATGCTTTCTTACAAAAGCAACTGAAAAGGACTCCATTTTATGGCACAAGAGGATGTGTCACTTGAGCTTGAGGAAGATGAATCATTTAGTTCACCATGAGCTCGTAACGGGAGTCAATCTGAAAAGCTTCCATCTACCAGACAAATGCATTTCATGTAAAATGGGGAAGCAGATGAAGAAACCCCACAAGTTGAAAAAGTACCATTCCATTTCAATCCCGCTTGAACTACTTCACATGGATTTATTTGGTCTTGTGCGGTACAAGAGCATTCATGGAGATAGGTACTGTCTGGTAGTCACTGATGATTATTCAAGATTTTCCTGGGTTTTCTTCTTAAAAGAGAATCTGAAACGTTTGAGACGTTAGAAATCATGATCAACAAGTTAGAGACTATCTATAAGCTGAAGATCAGGAAACTCAGATCAGATAATGGAACAGAGTTCAAGAATCAGAAGATGGAGAAGCTGTGTAATGAGAAGGGTATCCAACATCAGTTCAGTGTTGCATACACTCCTCAAATGAATGGAGTTGCTGAGAGGAAGAATCGGACCTTAATAGAGGCAGCACGCACCATGCTTGCTGACTCTGCTTTACCCGTAAGGTTTTGGAACGAAGCTATCGCAAATGCTTGTTACACACTTAACCGGGTCTTAGTGGTCAAACGATTGGGAAAGACATGTTATGAACTTTTGAATAATCGGAAACCGAATATCAGCCATCTTGAACCGTTTGGTGCTCCGTGCACAATGTTAAAACGTGAAGCCGAAGGTAAATTCCGTTCCAAGGTTGAGAAGGGATATTTTTTGGGGTACAGCATTCCGAATAAGCGGGTTTTCAACTTAACCTCTAACTGTGTGGAAGAATGGTTTGAAGTGGATGTGCAACGGAATACTTCGCCTCCGACAAAAACTGGTGATGCTTGGTTATTTGATTATGATAACCTATTTGACTCATTTAATCTGCCACCAGTAGCTCTAGAAGATGATATAGCAATTCAGATGTTGTATGACCTGCAGAATTCCTCTGAGGGCACCACACCAAATCCGTCTTCTAGTACTCACACGTCGACGCATAGTGATGCTGAATCAGACTCTGAAGATGAGCCACACACCCCACCGGACAAGGGTTCACAGGGTGTTGTCAATTCCTCAAATAACCACATTTTAACATTTGAGGAGACACCCGTGGTTACTAATCTGGAAACTAATATAGAAGCTCAGTTGCAGAGATCCAGTAGAGTTGATAGAAACCATCCTCCTGAACAAATCATTAGTGATCCTCATTCTCATGTTCAAACCAGGAGGCAAGTGGCAACACTATCAGGATCTTATTCTTCAGAGTCCCCGGGTCTGAAACAGATGAAAGAAATCTCCGATCTGGGTGCAAATTTGGTTAAGTCTGTGGATTTTACACAATGTCTATGTTCGGGATTTCTCTCACAGATTGAACCAAAAGATCATATTGAGGCACTCAAAGATGATTCCTGGATTAATGCAATGCAAGAAGAGTTGCTTCAATTTCAAAAGCTGAACGTCTGGCGCTTAGTGAACAAACCAAAGGGTGCTAAGTCCTTTGGCTGCAGATGGGTTCTGAAGTGCAAACGGGATGATCAGGGAGTGATTGTCAGGAACAACGCAAGGCTAGTAGTTCAGGGTTTCAGACAAATTCCTGACATAGACTACACAGATGTGTTTGCTCCAGTCGCTCGGCTGGAAGCTATACGTTTATTTCATGCCTTCGCCTCGCACAAACGTTTTAAAGTCTATCAGATGGATGTTAAAAGTGCGTTCCTGTACGGAGAAATTCAAGAGACAGTGTATGTCAATCAACCTCCGGGGTTTGTGGACCCCCTTCATCCAGACAAAGTTTTCTTACTGAATAAAGCCTTATATGGTCTACATCAAGCACCGCGAGCATGGTACGAGACCCTCTCTCAATATCGGACTGACAATGGGTACAGGAGAGGGACCATCGACAAAACGTTATTTCTCAAAGGTGAAGATAAAGACTTGATCTTAGTGCAAGTATATGTGGATGATATTATTTTCGGTTCTCCAAATTCAATTCTGTGTGAAGAATTTGCAAGGATAATGAAAGAGAAGTTTGAAATGAGTTCGATGGGAGAGATGAAGTTTTTCTTGGGACTTCAAGTGGAGCAGACAGAGACAGGGATTTTCCTACACCAGTCTAAGTATGTTGCTGACATTCTAGCACGTTTTGAAATGTCTTCTGAAAAGACTGCTGCAACACCTCTTCCTGTCAGTCACGGCATGTCTCCAGATACTGAGCGGGAGTTGGTGAATGAATCTCTTTACCGAGCAATGATTGGATCTCTGATGTATCTCACGGCATCCAGACCAGATATCATGTTTGCCACATGTCTAATGGCAAGATACCAATCCAATCCTAACGTCAAGCATCTGATGATTGTCAAGCGGATCTTTCGCTATCTGAAGGATGCTCCCAATCTTGGACTGTGGTATCCTTGTGATGATAATTTTGAGTTGACGGCCTACAGTGATTCAGACTATGGTGGATGCAAAAAGGATCATAAATCTACCTCTGGGGGTTGTCAGTTTCTCGGATCGAGACTTGTCACGTGGCAGTGTAAGAAGCAGACTGCAGTTGCGCTTTCTACGTGTGAAGCTGAATATATTTCAGCGGCGAGCTGCTGTTCTCAGGTCATCTGGATTCAACAACAACTGCGGGATTACGGTTTGCAATTCCCTACTACTACCATTTATGTTGATAACACTGCTGCTATAGCCATTACTAAAAATCCCGTACAACACTATAAGACCAAGCACATTGGTATCAAATACCATTTTATATGGGACTGCTGGGAAAAGAAATTAATTGATGTCTTGTCTATTCAAACTGATTTCCAAAAAGAAGACCTGTATACAAAGGCATTTGATAAACCCCGATTTTTATTCTTAGTGAATGAAAACGGGATGAAAACCAAGTGTGAGGTTGTCCCCGATGATGCGACATAGTGTCCTTATCTGTGTGACGTCAGTTTATTTTCTATGTGTCTTTACGTTTCTATTTTCTTAGTTTTTAGTTTCTTTAGTATTTTAGGGGGAGATAGGTACAACATAGAAAATACAAAAAAAATCAGAAAACATAAAAAAAATATACAAAAAAAATAGAAAAACAAAAATGAGAAGTTGATCAAACTCAAATGGAAAATGATGGTACACTGGCTTTCAATACAAAGTATGTCTAGTAAAATTAGGACTGAAGGCATGTACATATTCTTGAGAAAACTGTCTGAAAATTTGAGTCAAATCAGATAAGAAACAGATGGCGTGTAAGACATATGATGAGAGTCTAGGCTGATAAGTGGTTATGCATGTGGAAATCCATCAAAGATTCAAACTATCGAGACATTCCAAGTCTACAAGTCAATAACAGTTGAGACTAACTTAGTCTGGTGCACACACCTGTTACCATACCAAATGTGCTTAGATGACAATGAGCAAAATGTAAAAAGAGGGTGAAAAATTGACCCCAATCTGAGATGTCAAAAGAAATAGATACATAGATCTATTAGTGTTGAATTGTCAAAGAGTATAAAATGCAGTGACAAAAGCTCAACAGATAGATCTATTAGTTTTGAATTGTCAAAGAGCATAAAATGCAGTGACAAAAGCTCAACAGGATTTTATCAGAAGAGGTGAAAAATTGACCTCCATGTCAAAGAGCATAAAATGCGTTGACAAAATCACAAAGCACATAAGCATGGTGGTTGGGTACTCAAGTTGTGCATCCTACTGAGTGAGTCAAAACACTGTGAGATTTTAAAAGAGATAGTCTTAACCATGTACTCAGTTCTAGATAATCAGAAAATGTTGAAATCAAATCTGTCATTATCTGAGGAAAGTTAGATTGACAGACATAAATTGAGAGAGTATGTTTATGGCTAAGGTTCTGAAATGAATGATAACTAAGTATAGATGTGCTGGTACTGATTCCATCTTGGAACCTTCTCACAAAAAGATTTAATTTTAGTAATTTACTTTTTGCAAATCTTTAGTGTTTTCATTTCTGTCTCTTAGGGTTTAGGATTTAATTTGTTTACAGTCTGCGTTTTCACTTTCTTTGTTTTCAGAAAAATACAAAAAGATTTTTGGTATGTTCTTATCTCTTTTGGTGTGTTTATTTCTTTTATACATAGTTTCTTGTGTTTTCGTGTGCTTAAAAGCTTTTGTTTTGCATTGAAGTTACTAACCGGTGTGTGCTGAGTACAGGATCATCAAGAAAAATTCTAACTTTATGTGAGAAATTCAATTCGCACGAAGTAAGAACTCCTCGCACGAACTGTGTGATAAATCGTGCGTTGTGTATGCATACTCCGCGGTCAAGGATCAAGAGGCGAAGTGAATCCCATTTCGCACGATGTGAAGGTCATCACGTGCGAAATGAAGAGTCACTTCGTATGTACACTTCGGGTAACAACACGCGAAGTGAAAGCACTTCGCAGGAAGTGTAGGGGAGTATATACTTTCTACAGTACACTCCATTCTCTCTCAATTTTGATTCTGACTTTTGTGTTGAAAGAGTTATTCGTTTCATTCGTGTGATTCTCCTTTGTGTTGTGATCATTTTGGTATGTTTTTCGCTTTAATCCAACGGTTGGATCTCGAGTTATACTTGATTTTATGTTTGAAAGACTAAAAACTTTAAAACCGGATTACAAGTGATCGTAATGTGTTAATTTGTTAGATGTAAGTGAAAAGGAACGTTCATGGACTTAATTAGATGATCTTTAATCACTAAATCGAAACAAAAACATCATAAATCAAGGGTTTTAAGTTAAAAGTTGCGACGAACTGTTCTTGAAGCTTGAATGTTAGTCGTGCAAAGTGAAGGTCATTTCGCACGAAATGATTCCATCTCGCACGAACTCAGTAATGAAGACGATGAACTTGATGAGTTCCGGCCGCACGAAGTGAACTCCACTTCGTGCGATCTGTGTGCATCACGTGCGAAGTGCATCATGGTTTAAATAAATTAAAGTTTTGTTACGTCAAACCACTTCACACGAAGACCTTTCATCATGTGCGTAATGATGGTCATTGCGCGCGTGGTGAAAACTTCAAATTTTCGAAATGAACGTTTAATTTTTAATCTTCAGATTTTAGCTGTGTGTTGAAATTGTTGGATGTTTCATTATAATGAGCATAATTTTTATTCCACAGAATTTAAACAATGGAACCTGCACAAATTGGAAGCTCCTCGACTCAAAACATCACTGGGACTGCATCTGGCAGTCAGGCAAAGGCGGATCTTAAAGCAAGTGACATGCACAATATTCGGGCCTTTGTGACTAAGAATAAATTGACCAGGGATTGTGATGAGATCATTGATTATTTGATGAGGTCGAGAATCTATACGGCAATCACAACTACATGCACTGCTTACACCTCGCATCAACTAGAGTTCTGGAGAACTGCCGTTTATGATGAAGATATGAGTGGGATTAAAGGGGTGGTGAAAGAACAACCTGTGTTTGTTTCTGAAGGGATATTAAATGAGCTGCTCGAGCTCGGAGACGATATCACCGATCCAACCTCTCTGAACGTCTGCCGGGTGAAGGGCTGTCTGCTGAGGTGTGGATACACCGGTGAAATCAGAAATGAATCTGTATACAAAACCAAATTCTGCCCTCCGTATCGCTACTTGATGCATGTTATATCTCATTGTTTGGGGCCACGGAGAACTGGCCATGATCAGCTAAATCAAACGTTCTCTCATTTGTTTGTGGCGCTTGTGCTAAATGTTAAATTCAACATCTCAATGGTTATTTTCAACTGCCTAAAGGAAAACTTGTCCAAGAAGGAGGGGCAGTTCTTGATGTATCCTAGGTTTATTCAGATAGTGATTGATGCCCAAGTTGAGGGGTTGGTAAAAGAAGATGGGGATCGAATCAAGTTGAAACATATGAATGATCAGACAGTGCGACAAATGAGCAGATACATAGGCACCTCAGTTCCTCCGAAAAGAAGATTAATCTGCCACCTGGGAAACAAAGATTATCAAGCTCCAGAAAGAAAACATCTATGGAGAAACGAGGGCTCAACATCTCAGGTTGAAAATATTGAAATAGTGTCTGACGATGAGGATGAGGAACCTGAGGTTCAGAGCCAAGAGGCTCGTGATCCCACTGGGGGAGAGGCTATCCCCGCAAGCTTGGACGATATGAATGTTGATGACTTTTTCGAGGAGGATGAGGATGAGTTGACTAGAAAAAGGAAGGAAAAGGCTGCAGTAGATGAGCCTGAGAAAAAGAAGAAGAAAGTTTACAAGTTCAAGCCGCTGGTTGCTTCTGCAGAGATTATTGTCAAACCCTCCACAGTAACAGCCGCTCCAGTCACTACCGCTGCTCAAGGTGCTGCAGGACCGTCTCAAACTGGTTCTCAGCTACCAAATATAGCCGTCGAAGAAAGTCTGAGCAAGCTCCAAAGTTACGTGCTAGATATGATTAAAGACGAGAAAGAAAGGAAGCTGGAGCTAGAGGAAGTGAAACAGAAAATGGTTGAGAAAGATGCACAGATTGAGGATTTGTTGAAAAGAGATGTGGAGAAAGATGTGCAAATAGAGAGCTTGGTGAAAAGGGATGAAGAGAGAGATTTGAAAATAATTGAGTTGGAGAAAAAGAATGAGACCATGGAAATGATCTTAATTGAATACACTCAAGAGTTCAAGAGGCTGAAGGCACACGTGGAAAAGCAAGACGAAGAGGTGCTAAAGCTGAAGGAGTTTGCCGAGTCTGAACCAGCTGGGGCATACTCAGGAGATGAACAAGGTTGATTTTTAGTCTATGTGACTTTGTAACTATTTAGTTATCATGTATAGAATTGAAACAATCATATGTATTTAAATGTTTATTTTGAAATGAAATGTTTGTTTTCAACTTACACATGTTTATGGTTTCTTATTTCTGTGTGAAGATCCTTTAATTGTTCAGCCGTTTAAAGCTGAGATTCCTCAATTGTCTCGTCTGCTGAGTGTCCAAGGGCAAATTGTTTCTCAAAATGAGTATGATGCAGAGGAAGGAGAAATACTTCCATTCTTGACTAAAGAACAAATTGCCGAACTGCTGCAGATTCCTGTCGAGGACGTAATTCTAGAAGAGGTGGATCAAAGCTTTGTGCCACCACCTCAAGCAGAACAGGAACCGGTGTTTGATACCGATGACATAGAGATTGAGGATGAAACAGATCAGCACTATCCTGGCCAACAAAATGACGATAACCTGTCTGACCTTGTAGATCTCTTTAAAAAAGCTAATGCTGAGGAAATCAATAGACGAGCTGGAGCGAGAGAACAAACAACTGTTGATTTCGACTTAGACAAATATCTAGGTAATCGAAAGTCTAAGCAAGAAGAAAGAGAGGCAAGAAGAAAGAAGTTTCAACGCTATCTTGAGTGTCAGGCAGGAAAGGATAAAAAGGCTGCAAGCTCACCAGAATATTCAAAGTTTTATCAAACTCTTGGTAAAAAGACTGATGGTGAAATAGTTGGTTGGTGCTATGTGCCTGAATTTAACGTTTATGCAATTAAGAGGGAAAGGGGAGTTGAGTACTTCCAGAGAGCAAATGATATTCAAACGTTACCGTTTTAGGATATCCGACAACTTGCTCGTCTGTCCCTTTTAAATTGTGACGATCACAGCATGGCAAAATGGTTTGAGACGCTGGTGAAGCGTGAGGCTCGATTTGGATGGAAAAACTTAAAGCCTTATGTGCCAGGTGTCAAGAGCCATCCAACTAAGATTGATCCACTGACAGGAAGAAGGCTCAAAGTGCTTAACTGCAAAGCTCCTCGTTGTATGAAAAAGTTACCGTTGAGAACCATGCCTACTGGGTGGAGCGCAAGGTTTAAATGGTGGTACTTTAACGAGAAAACAACTGAGGCAGTGATTGTATTGGATGATGACATGTCTGGTGGAGAAACGGTTAAAGTATTTGATCCTATGTGGATTAAAAATTTTGGGAAGGACGACATTACTGTTTTGTACTACAATCCAATCCTCTACAAAAATCAGTATATGGATTTGGCATTGCAATTTCAAAAAGTCGTTCGAATTTGTTTTGCATTCGACATCTATGCTGGATCTGATGAAGTCAAGTATACAACTTTGTAATAGATAGATTGTCGCTTTTGTTGCTTTGTGCATTTTGTTTTGTGCATTTTGCTTTGTGTATTTTGCTTAGTGCAAGTTTTGTTGATAGAACTAGGTCTTAGGGGGAGTTTGTTGGTGCATAATTGTAAATCCCTAGTTCTTATCAATCCAATACATACATGTTTACTTGAAATGTTAATTCAAATGTGTTTTGATTAATGGTTTGCATGTTTATACATTCTAAGTGGTTACTTATGTTTGTCTTAAGCTTACAAGTACTTAGTCATGTGTTGATTTGTGTTTGGAAGTTTAAATATGTGTGAATGTCATCACGTGCGTGATGAGTCCACTACGTGCGTAGTGGAGCTCACTACGTGCGTGGTGAGGTGGTCGATTAAAGTTAAATTAATTATTATTAAAACAACTGGTACGTGCATACTTGACTCGCTACGTGCGCAGTGCGTTGCATCACGTGCGTAGTGAAAGTCATTTAAGGTAAACGCGTTTTCCATACTATAAATACTGATTAACTACATATTAGCGCGGGTAATCGTGAGGTAATCGTCCGTAACCGCATATAACTACCGGAAATCGACCTTAAGCCTTAGTGAGCCTTCGTAATCGTACGTTTAACCTCGGTAATCGCGAACTTAGTGTTAATCTCGAATCCAAGGGCAGCCTTAAGCATTCTATGTGAGTTCTTAGAGTTGTTCTTCGTCCTACTCTGTGTGTTCTTCGTGTTAACTGTGTGCCGGACACCTAAGCAGGTCTTAGAATCCTTAGGAGGTTTGGGAAATAGATATTCCGCACTATTTCTCATCCTAGATCAGTCCTAGCATTAGGGTGTTTTAGTTTAGAACCCCCACGGTCCTACAAAGTGGTATCAGAGCCTTGTGCTTTGATTGATCACTTTTCCTTAGGTTTCGTGATCTAGGTGTCGTTTTGGTCATTTAGGTGCTTTCGTTTTGTCGTTTTCTAAGTGTTTCTTCGTGCGTATTATCGTCAACAGGGCATTTTTGGGTCAAAAAGTTTAAGTTTTTACGTTAAAAGGTCTAAACTGTTGAATGTTAGCCGTGCGAAGTGACTCGCATTACGTGCGTATTGATCACAAGAGTCTGCAGTGGTTTTTGCTTTGAAACTGTGGAGACACTACCTGTATGGAACCAAATGTATTATCTGCACTGATCACAAGAGTCTGCAGTATGTGTTCACTCAGAAGGAATTGAATATGAGACAGCGTCGTTGGTTAGAATTGATCAAGGATTACGATTGCGATATTCAGTATCATCCTGGAAAGGCTAATGTAGTTGCTGATGCACTCAGCAGAAAGGGATCTTCGGATACTGTAAAATTTATGCGATTGGAAATCAAGTCTGATTTATTGGATCAACTTTTAGCTGCTCAGCTTGAAGCTTTGAAAGATGAGAACTTGAAGGATGAACTAATGATTAAACGACAACATGAGTTAACTTCTGATTCGCGTGGTTTGAATGTTTATCATACACGCGTGTGGGTACCGAAATTTGGTAGCTTGAGGGAATTAATTTTAAATGAGGCTCATAAGCCCAGATTGTCGATACATCCGGGTAGTACAAAGATGTACCTTGATTTAAAGACTCGGTATTGGTGGCCGACAATGAAAACAGATATTGCGAAATTTGTTGGAACATGTCACATTGGTGCGCAAGTTAAAGCTGAACATCAGAAACCGTACGGATCATTGAAACAATTGGATATACCTGAGCGGAAGTGGGATCGCATTACGATGGATTTTGTAACTAAACTTCCACGACCTCAACGAGGTCATGATATGATTTGGGTTATAGTTGACAGATTAACCAAGAGTGCACATTTTCTTGTTACTGCTGAAACTGCACCTTTAAGTAAACTGGCTCAACTGTACATTGATGAGATAGTATCTAGACATGGAGTTCCATTGTCCATTGTGTCGGATAGAGATTCGAGGTTTTTGTCTAACTTCTGGAACAAACTGCAGCAGGAATTAGGGTCCCGAGTGAATTTGAGTACAGCTTATCATCCTCAGACAGATGGTCAATCGGAAAGAACCATTCAGACTTTAGAAGATATGTTGCGGGCATGTGTGTTAGAATTTGGGGGTTCTTGGGATTCACATTTACCTTTGGTTGAATTTGCGTACAATAATTCTTATCATTCGAGTATTGGTATGCCACCGTATGAGATGTTGTATGGTCGTCCGTGTAGAACTCCGACTTGTTGGTTAGAAGCTGGGGAAAAGCAATTTGCAGGACCTGATATTGTACAGATGACAGCTGATAAGGTTGAAATTGCTCGAGAGAAATTGAAAGCTGCAAGGGATAGACAGAAAATGTATGCTGATCCGCGACGTCGACCAGTATCGTTTGTTGAAGGGGAAATGGTTTACTTAAAAGTATCTCCATGGAAGGGTGTGATTCGTTTTGGAAAACGCGGGAAGTTGGCTCCCCGTTACATTGGTCCTTTCAGAATCAGATGTGTGGTTAATGATCAAGCTGTTGCGTTGGATCTTCCAGATGAACTAGCGGGTATTCATGATACCTTCAATGTCTGTTATTTGCGCAAGTGTAATGTAGAAGATCAAGTGCAAGTTCTTCCAATTAAGGATCTTCGTGTGGATTTGAATCAGAAACTTATAGAGGAACCAGTTGAACTGTTGGATCGTAAAGTCACCAAACTGAGAAAGAAACAGATACCAATGGTTTTGGTCAAATGGAAGCATAGTTTGGGTTCAAATTTAACTTGGGAAACTAAAACTGATATGAGGAGCCGGTATCCTTCCTTGTTTGAGCGCGATGTGATTCCGAGGACGGAATCTTCTTAAGGGGGGAAGATTTGTAACACCTCTTTGACGGCCTAGATTAATTAAGGTAATTAATTAATTTGGGTATTTAATTGGTTTATGTGAATTATTTGTGAATATGTGTTATTGGCAAGTATTGTGTTATTATTATGTTTTATTATTTAAAGTAAATAATAATAATAATAATCCTATATTGGGTTGTTGAGGGGGGTAATGGCCGTTTGGTGAATATAACAACCCACACACACACCATACTTCATTGTGTGTAAAACTAGACAAAGTGTTTGTGTGTGTTCTTTGGGTTGCTCTCGGCCGAAGAAGAAGAAAGAAAGGAAAAGAAAGAAATCATCCTCCATCTTGCTTGCATTGTTGTGATTGTTTGTTATCTTTTAAGGTTAGAATTCTGAATTCATATGTTATATGCTATAAGCATTCGGGTTTGATATATATATATGAATACCGATTGTTTTTGATGATTTGATGCTCATAGGATGAATGTATGTTAGATTTTGATGATAGATTATGTTCATTATATGTTTAGATTGATTTCTGGAAACATATATAACTTGTATGCATGAAATCAGTAAGATTTGAGTTAGAAATAGATTTATGCATGAAGTTATGATTCTGTCGGATTTGTGGTTGAATGACTCGGAATCCGATAGAAGTATCGGAATCCGATAGAAGTTACTCGGATTTGGCCCTAACTCTTTATCGGATTGTACCTTTACCGGATTGTGACTTTTTACCGGATTTCATGTTTATCGGATTTGGCCCTAACTCTTTTTTCGGAATCTTGGATTATCGGATTTAAACATTTAATCGGATTGTGCCCTTATCGGATTGTGATTTTATCAGAATTGGACTCTTACTCGGAATCCGCCTTGCTCGGATTTGAAATGATCGGATTTGGTATAATCGGATTTGGACATTATCGGATTTGATGATTTAAAGATAAACATGATTTGTATATCTGTTTGGGGTTTATGTATGTTGAATATATGTATAAATGTATATATATATGAGAACATGAATAAATATGATATTTATTATTGAATCAGTATTATGAATTGAATACTGACTTGGGTTACTTCAATCTCAGGATCGGAGAAGACTCAGTGAATTTAGTCAACTGAGTGAGATTCTACAGTGCAGACTGTGGTGAGTGGGTTTATATCTTGGGATATACAGGATGTAATATCCTATTTGAAAATGCTCTTGTCTGGATTGTATATACATGTTAATTTGGAGATCAGTTTTATGCTGGGCCTATTGCTGGGGGATTTACGGTATCTGGCCTTGATGTACATTTATGTTATTCAAGGAGGCTGATACTGTTGTCCATATTTGCAAGGCTATCGGTAAACCTTGGTTTTGGCCGACCTTGGTTGTAGGTGCTTGCAACACCGCCGGTTCTCATGGGATTCATGAGCTATTTGGGTTTAGGCATGTTTGCCTTGTATATGTTTAGATATCTGTTCCCTCACTTAGCTTTGTGCTAATTCCCCACTAGATTGTTTTGCAGGTTCTCTTTTGGTGAGCTTGATGCTTTTGGGCTGGGAATATGGACGGACCAATACTCTGATGTCAAAGCTTTTGATAGAGCCTGTTTTGTATTAACACTGTATAGGTCTTTGTACATCAAACAAGTGAATTCTTTTTGTACCTATATTGTAATTAAGATAATTATATGTAACTAGCTTCCGTATGCAGTAAAGTATTTGTTTAAAAAAGTACAGTGTTACAGATAACAATGGTTTTTAGGGTTATGGATAAGAAGAAAAAAATAATTTTAGATTTGAAAAATAGCAACCACAATTCATGTCTTTATAATTAACTTTCCATACTTCTCACTTACCGGAGGAGGGTTTAATCTCTCATGGTACGTGGTTTGAGGTTTACATGCCCTATGGATATTACTGCGCACCCGACCCACCAACATAACTTCGTTGTAAATAAAACTTAATTTATGTCGATATTTATATAAACCATCAATCGATCTCATAAAAAAACCTTAATACTCTTTCATTGTAGGTTTTTTATTTCATAAATTTTTGTTGATCATGATGTTGTCTAACTATTCTATTATCTTACGTTTCATGATCTTTTTCACTATCACTATGTAGTACTATTACATTTATGTTTATTTAACTAT
Organism: Pulicaria dysenterica; assembly: GCA_947179395.2. Taxonomy (NCBI): domain Eukaryota; kingdom Viridiplantae; phylum Streptophyta; class Magnoliopsida; order Asterales; family Asteraceae; genus Pulicaria; species Pulicaria dysenterica. Next base: position 83,087,943 of record OX359289.1, read on the forward strand.
TAAACACATCATTTACTCGATCTAAAAATACTAATTATAAATAACTAATAATAATAACCAATTATGATATTCAAAATTAGACTCCTTCTAAACCGCAACGAAGTGCGTTTACATTCATTTTAGAAGACGGATACCATGTTTTTTTATTAAAAAAACGATATCCATGTTTTTTGTATTAAAAAACGAAACATAAGACCATGCTTTTGGGAGTGGTCCCCCGGGGAGGTGGAGGGTGGGGTTGTTTATATACTTGTACCATGAAAACTAAACGTACCATGAACAACTTTAATTAGTGTTATATTGGAACCATACTAGCATACGTAAATAAACTTATTTAATATTTTTTATAGATATTATTTTTAATATAAAATTATATTACACGTCTAAAACTTTTTAGTATAATTTTATTGTATTTCTCGTTATGAAGCTTTGTCCAACATTATAAAAGCATAACCATAATTTTATTATTAATGTTATAATATCAAGTGCTTAAATGATAATTTTATTAGCCAGTTATATATTTGAATATGTGAAATTGTAAACTTAATTTATTAAAAATTAAATAATTATGACATCAATCTAAGTATACACAAATTGGACCACATAAAAATAAGATCATAACAAAGAATAGATTATGTCTACATACAAGTAAATTGCTTAATTAAGTATAATTTATTATTTAATTAAATATAATTAAAAACACAAGATAACATTGAATTCAACTATCCATGTAATAATAACCTTAATTTTATGTACCAAGTTATTAGTTAAAAAATAAGATCTTTAGACGATTAAAATCTTTATATGAAATATTAAGTTGTATATGTGGTTACAAAAACCACTAACATGACTGTTATTTCACTACCCAGTAATTATGTAGAGTTATAGCTTTTGTATTACTCACACACTAACAATCAATTTTGAAGAGACCTAAAGTGGTAGTGGTAGTTTTATAAATAGTTTTATGTCACTAACCAACGGTTTTAAAAGCTCCATTAAGTGGTTATCAAACATATAAGTTTTATCGTGATGCGACATTTTAAAAAATATTATGTTTTTTAATTCTTCTTATCAAAAGACTAAAAAATTAATGATTATATCGACTATATTATGTAGGGTGAATGAATATAAAGAACAAATAAAATTGTCTAATAATTGCTTACACATTGTTCTCGATGGGTAAACCAATTAAAATTTACTAATTTTAAAAAAACGTCATATTACGATAAAATTTTATATCAAAATGTAGATAAAAATGAGACTAACACAAATATATAATAATTTTTTCTCTAAACAGTATATATCACAAGTAATTAAACATAATTTTCAAACAACCTATAGTTAATACACAATTTTTCTAAAACTCTCTTACATATTTCATACAACCCCCTCATAATTTACATCCAAACCCTTATAGTTAAATTGAAAAATGTAATAGTATATTTTCTCCTAATATATATCAATCATAAGATACTATTTGTCCATGTCATAATTACACATCATCAATGATATCATCAATTTTTTGTCACGTCACACTTTCTCTCAGCTCCATCAACAATATATATTAAATGGCAAACACTCATAATTGCTATAATTATTTAAATATCTAGTTCCTTGAGTAACGGTATTTCCCAAAGTCTTACAGGGTTAGGGGTTCGGTTTCCCCAACTTGACCTCACCCACACTATTTCTTCTTTTTTTGGTTATGTAAGAGAGAGTAATGAGAGGAAAAATATTAGAGTAAAATATACTTGAGTTTTCGGTAAGAAAGAGAAACGGAAGGAAAAAGTGATATGACACTTATGTGATATTTGAATAAAAGAGAGGAAAAAGATGGATGGTATTCGCTATAACCATCCACCATTAAAAGTTCTTTTTTAATACTCATAACATATAACACATGCATATGATAGTGTCCCGAGAGAGCTTATTTGGAAGACTTTAAACGATAGAAATATCCAGGAAGATATATTAGGGTCTTGAAGGACAAGTATGAGAGTGTGATGTGTTGTGTGAGTACTCCGATAGGAGATAGTGACTATTTTCTAGTGTTATATGGCCTACACCAAGGGTTAGTACTTAGTCCTTTCATTTTTTATATTATTATTGACGAGCTGACGAGAGGAATTCAAAGAGAGGTCCTATGGTGTATGCTTTTCGCTGACGACATTGTCTTGGTTTCAGAATCAAAAGAGGAGCTTGACAGAAGATTATAACAATGGAGGACGGCGCTAGAAAACTCAGGATTACGGATTAGTAGAGGTAAGACCGAGTACCTGTTTTGCCATTTCAATGAGAACGAAAATTATGAGAGCCTAGATATTGTCCTAGGAGACCACGTCTTGAGACCCCAAGAGTCTTTTAGGTAATTAGGATCCGTTTTACATAGAAGAGGGAGGGGTAGACGAAGATGTTACTAACAGTATTCAAACGGGGTGGGGGAAGTGGAGAGCGGCAACAGGAGTTCTATGCGACAAGAAAGTTCTGTTGAAACTTAAAGGAAAATTCTACAGACTAGCTGTTAGACCAGCTATGCAATATGGGTACGAGTGTTGGCCTCTGAAAAAGGCTCAGGCAGATAGGATGGAAGTGGCAGAGATAATGGTGCTTAGATGGACTTATGGGAAGACTTTGTTAGACAAAATCCCGGTGGGTGTCTTTAGAAAAGAATTAGGTGTGACGTATATTGTTAGCAAGTTAAGAGAAGGTAGACTACGATGGTTTGGCCATGTTAAAAGAAGGTAACAAACTGCACCAGTTAGGAGAGCGGAATCGATTTTAGTTGAAGGCACGAGGAGGCGTGGTCGTCCTTACCTGAGGTGTGAAGATAGAGTTAGATTGGATTTAAAGGAGCTTTCTCTCTATGTGAAAACATGCTCTCAGATAGGTATTTATGGAGAAGAACAATGATTAGCCAGGGGTAGTAGGTCTCGTAGTTGCTAGTTGTAGATTAAGGTTTAGGATAAGTGATGATCCGACCCTACTATTTAATTTCTTACTTCAATTAAAACTTATTTCTTTTAAAGATTTAGGTCTATGTTTTATAATCGATAGTTTTGTCCAATTTCCATTGTGATGTTTTTTAAGTAATTAACTAATTTAAACTTTAAGGTTTAAATTTTAATATCTTCTATTTGTTTTTTATTTATGATTTCGATGGTTATTATTAATACTACTACTATTATTATTACTATTATTATTATTATTTTAATAGATTTTTATTAGTTTTATTTTATTTCTTTCTTTTTCACAAAGTCGAATGTCTTTTCAGGAAGCAATCTCTTTACTTACGGGTAGAGGTATGATTGTCTACATTATACCTTCCTCATACCCTGCCAAGAAGTAATATATATATATATATATATATATATAGAGAGAGAGAGAGAGAGATTGTGTGCATCATTTATGTAAATGTGTCGTCATATCCGAGCACTATAAGGTACTAAATGGTCAAACGGCTGCACACCAAACTCAAACCAAGTAAATAGAAAATACAGTGTGTATTGATTATTAATAGTTAATTAACTATCAAGAAAATAAATAATAAATAGTTATTTATCATTTGATAGATTCAAATATTAAGTTTAATATTTAACTAAACGTTTGGATTAAAGGATTAATAATTAATTAGTAAGTTAATTAATATTAAAACCTTGAGGGACTACTTTTGTAAAGGATTTAAAGATTGAATCCGTGTCGGACTTATAAGCCTAATCAATCTTAATGTATATATAAAGGGGATTAGTGTTACAATCGTGTTTAGGCAACGCTACGAACTTAAGCCACAAGTTACTAAAACCATCCCTCTCCCCTTGCCCCTTTGACGTTGGCCGAACACTACCACGCAAAGTTGGTGGTCTGCGGTGGTTTAGTGACCGGCGGCGAGCCCCTTAAGGAGGCAGCCCCCTGCGGTGGTCCCCTCCCCCTTCGGCAATGACCCCTTCGCGGAGGTAGTCGGCGGTAGCCCTCAAAAGAGGCGGCGGTAATTTATACACACATATACAGTTTGTTGTGTGTATCTTTCTATATGGTCTAGCAGCTGGGTTTAGGGTGCAGTAGCTGTGTATCCCCTTATAGAAGTCCAATGGTATAATTTCTAACCCTTAAACTCTATTTTATATATATATATATATATATATATATATATATATATATGTGTGTGTGTGTGTGTGTGTGTGTGTGTGTGTGTGTGTATTTGTTTTGTCCCCATAGTTGATCCAGTTGAGATCTCTAGGATTGGGGTATGGTAATTATTCCGCTGTGCATGTTGTACCTCTCAAACCCCTACAGTGGTATCAGAGTCACTTCTAGGCTCGATAGGGGATGGTTTTATTTGATATTATTCATATTATTGTTTTTATTATGACCGGCAAATTAATGGAGACACTTCCTCAACTCTCCAGCGTGGGTTCGAATTGCTTGGTGGTGGGTTTTCAACCACCCCTCATTATTTGGCTTTTGTAGGGATTTACAGGGTACAAACATGAATAGCGGAATAAAACATAAACTTGTAAATCCCGTTTCCAGGATCCCAACTGGAACAGGTGACGAAACAATTACAGATTTCATATACCATATATATATAGAACATGAAATATTCACAGGTTTATATACAGGTTTAACAAAAAGATAAATGTTATTCCCTGAAATTGCTGAAGAGGGATACACAGCTACTGCACCCTTTTGAACAGGCTGCTAGACCACCAAACTGAATAATCTTGTGTGTATGAACTTTACCCGGTAAAAACCGCCCTCGGTTTTTACCTAAACCGCCGCCGCCGTGAAGACCCGCCGCAAAGGGGGTCAGCCTCGGTTTTACCTAAACCGCCGCCACTGTGCGCTGCCATACGCTGCAGGTGGTGTCCGCCAGTGAACCGCCGCCGGAAATAGCAAGAACCACTGTGAGGGTGTGCAGCTATGTGACCCTTTAGTGACTCATAGCGTCCATGGATGTGATGACATGTGTACACTATCCCTGCACACAATCCTTTCAAACTCCCAGTTATGCACGATAGTTATACTCCCTTGTCAATCACAGGCCTAAGGAGGTCCCCAGCCAGACACTTAGGTTAACCATGACTATAAGTTCTCTTATATCCAGAGATTTTGTAATCACCCTCTTGGATTACCCGACTTTTCCTTTCGCATCACAATATCCCGTAATATGGATTTCAGACATGGAGCACGTTATCTATTCTAAAGATCCGGATTATGTTTCTCGACTTCTGATTTCGACTAACTGCAGTAACGGAGTTACCAAATGATATCCATCATTCTATCCGAGCGCGACCACGCATTTCATTTAGTCTCAAACGTCAAGGGGCCCTGGAATATCTTTTCTCTAAAAGAGAAGGTGCAAATCCCATCTTGACTGCTTGCATTTGAGCACACATCTTCCGCTGTACCCAGATACGCCCGTTATTACTACCCAGTTACGGCATAGCGTTAAAACGTTCCAAAGTATAGAAGTCCTCGTGCCTCAAACCAAACATCTCAGGTCTAAGGACAACCAATCAGCTAACTCATGTCAATGGCTCCATGGAGTTAGACTGATGCGAATCACCTCTAATATTTGTACCCCTGACAAATATCTATAAATACTTGATCACATAACTTGTGCTGTTATTCTCTACCCGAATAATCCAACAAGTATTTATAATAGCGTTAGTATCACCCTAATTCGGCTCCCACCGAATCAGGTAGCTACGGAGTGATTTTGATATATCAAGACTTTGTATATCATGGATAAATAAATATGCTAAAAGTATAAATATATTTAAAAGATTTATTTTAAACCTCCTATTTCCATCACGCAGAAATGTTTAATACATAATCATAAACCTTAAATATCAATCCATACAATTTAATTAAATACTGAAAAAACTAGGTGCTAGGTCCCATGTACTACATTCCTATGGAACTAGCATGTCTCTCATGCTTCTCTCTAGCTAGCGTCTTGGTCAACGGATCAGCAACGTTTTCCTCTATTGGTATCTTGCATATCCTCACATCTCCCCTTCCGATAATCTCTCGGATGATGTGATACTTTCTAAGTACATGCCTGGTCCGCTGGTGATCTCTTGGTTCTTTCGCTTGTGCCAAAGCTCCAATATTATCACAGGATATATCAATCGGTCTAGAGATACTGGCAACCATTCTAAGATCCGAGATAAAATTCCGCAACCAAACCGCTTCCTTTGCCGCATCACTTGCTGCAATGTACTCAGTCTCTGTAGTTGAATCTGCTATAGTATCTTGCTTCTGGCTTTTCTAAGATACAACTCCACCGTTTAGGGTAAACACAAACCCTGACTGCGACTTAAAGTCATCTTTGTCTGTCTGGAAGCTCGCATTTGTGTAACCAGTAACACTGATTTCATTCGTGCTTCCGCCAAAGACCAAGAACATATCTTTTGTCCTTCTCAAATACTTGAGAATGTTCTTGACAGCCACCCAATGGGATTCACCCGGATTTTGCTGGTACCTACCTACTCGTAAGGCTTATGGAGTAAGCAACATCGGGCCTAGTACATAACATGGCATACATAATCAATCCTACTGCCGAAGCATAAGGAACCGATTTCATTCTCTTCTGCTCCTCTGGAGAAGTAGGGCATTGAGCCTTGCTCAGTGGTATACCAGACCTCATAGGGATGAATCCTTTCTTGGAATCTTCCATCTTAAAGCGTTTTAACACTTTATCTATGTATGTACTCTGACTAAGTTCGATCAGCCGCCTAGATCCATCTCTATAGATCTTAATACCAAGTATGTATGAGGCTTCTCCTAGGTCCTTCATCTGGAAACATTTGCCTAACCAGGATTTTACTCCTTGTAATGCTGGCACATCGTTTCCTATGATCAGTATGTCATCCACATACAAGACCAGGAAGATTGCTATGCTGCCACTGAACTTCGTGTAAACACATGACTCAAACTCGCTTTTGGTAAAACCAAACTCTTTGATGCGCTCATCAAAGTGCAAGTTCCAGCTCCTAGATGCTTATTTTAATCCATAAATGGATTTTAGCAACTTGCATACTTTACCTGGATTCTTGGAATCCTCAAAACCGTCTGGTTATGCTATATACACATCCTCTGTCAGTTTCCCGTTAAGGAAAGACGTTTTGACATCCATTTGCCATATCTCATAATCGAAGTATGCAGATATGGCCATAAGAATCCTAATAGACTTAAGCATGGCTACTGGCAAAAGAGTTTCATCATAATCAATACCATGAGTTTGATTATAACCATTTGCAACAAGCCTAGCTTTAAAAGTATGCACATTTCCTTCCATGTCGGTCTTCTTCTTGAAGACCCACTTGCACCCAACAGCTCTACTGTGTTATGGCAAGTCTACTAACTCCCAAACTTGGTTGTCATACATGGATTGCATCTCTGCCTTCATGGCATCCAGCCATTTGTCAAACTCACTACCCGACATAACATCCCCATAGGATGTGGGTTCATAAATATCCCCTTCTTCCTGAGCGATTAGAAATCCAAGATATCTATCTGGCTTAGTCTGAATCCTACTAGACCCGCGAAGGTCTTGTGTTTCCACTCCTTCCTTAACCTCAGACTTGGGTTGGGATTCAAAAATCCTTTGTTGACTTACGGGTTCAACTAGTGCAGGAGGTACACCTTCATCCTCTTCAATTTCTTGAAGATCTATTTCCTTTCTAGAAGTTTCAGAACTTAGAAACTTATCCTCTAGAAATGTCCCTGACCGAGCGACAAAAACTTAGTTCTCATTAGCATTATAGAAATAGTATCCTAAGGTTTCCTTAGTATAACCCACGAAGATACTCCTATCCGATATGGGTTTGAGTTTATCCGAGAACGGTCATTTAACAAACGCCTCACAACCCCAAATCTTTATGTAAGACAATTTGTGTTTTTTTCCCGTCCATAACTCGAATGGTGTCTTTCCCTTCTCCACAGACTTAGTTGGAAATCGGCTCAAAATATAAGCAGCCGTTTCGGGTGCATGACCCCAGAACGACATTGGTAAACTAGTTTGACTCATCATAGACCGAACCATGTCAAGTAAGGTCCTATTCCTCCTTTCCTATACACCATTCCGCTGTGGCGTATATGGAGGTGTGAGTTGTGAAACAATCCTACATTCCTTTTGATGATCGTCAAACTCCTGACTCAGATATTCACCACCCCAGTTAGACCGAAGTAGCTTTATCTTCTTGTCAAGCTGGTTACTTCACTCTGAAATTGTTTGAAGAAATCAAAACTTTCAGACTTGTGTCTCATTAGATACACATAACCATACCTACTGAAGTCATCAGTAAAGGTAATGAAGTACCGGTATCCACCTCTGGCCTCCTGACTGAAAGGACCACACACATCTGTGTGTATAATCCTAGCAGTTCCTTTGACCTTTCATTCAAACAAGATTCACAATTGTCAATTGATTCAAGATCAAATGACCCTAGAACTCCATCACTATGAAGTTTCTCTATGCGTTTCTTACTTACGTGTCCGAGCCGACAATGCCAAAGGTAAGTCTGGTTCAAAGTGTCCTTTGACCTCTTACTTATATGATAGATTTCCTTGTCATCTTCTAGATTTATCATGTATAGACCATTTTGTGAACTTGCTTTAAAATAGAATAAATCATTCTTAAAGCACAAAATTGTTTTACCTACCGACTAATAGTTAAAACCACTGTCTATTAATAAATCATACGAGATTACATTTTTAATCAATCTAGGAACGTAAAATCAATTCTCTAGCTCTATGATTAATCCTGAAGGTAGCCTGAGACATTAGGTTCCTATAGCTTCAGCACCAATGATGGAGAATTCGCCTACCCGTAGGTCCATGTCCCCCTTTCTTAGTTTCTACTTCTCTTGAATCACTGCAAATGATTGCAAATGTGATGACCACATCCGGTATCTAGTACCCATGATTCAAATGAAGTAACTAAGCAATCTATCATAAAGATACATGACTCGTCGGAAGAACCGACGTCCAGCTGATCAATGTTGAGTGAGTGCTCGCAAATATCCTTGTTACCGCAAACTGGGCAACAAACGTCTAGTAGCTCATCAACCCAGTTGTCTTCCTCCATTGACTCAACTACTGTTGTATTTAAGGGGTCCGGGTGCACCTGTTCATCTATGCACATTAAGAACTCGTGCATACATACAACTGTTGTATCTAGTTCACCAAACTTTTCCACTACCTCTGCCTGATAGTGGTCAGTTAGTGTACCGACCAAGAGCATCACTAGTTCACGCTCAGTGAATTGTGATCCCAGAATCATTAATCAATCAAACAGCCTTCTCATGTTAATGAGATGATCGCTCAATAACTGGTCTTCTTTAATCCCCTGTGAAAAAATGTCCTTCATGAGCAGAAAGCGTCCATAGTGCTCACTATCCTTGAAACGTGTTGGTCAAATGATCTCATCAGTTGAAATTTGATGAGACAAAGTTAAGTTTGTAAGATATGTTCTAAATAACTTAAACTGAATTATGAAGATTGATCAGACTGAGCACTTATAGTGTTTCAGACTGAGCATATGCTGAATATAAGTTGAGTTTATGTTTGATTAGCTTAGACTATATCTTAGTAAGATTACCAATACGTTTAATAAGTTGTGTGAGTCACCTAAGATATAGGTTGAGTATTCAGCTTGATGCGTTTCGAGCTGAGTGACTCAGCTTATAGACTGAGTCGGCTCAACAGAGTTGCTAAGTAAGTTCTAGCTAACTCTTATGACTTCTAAGGATGAGTTAATCATTATACGTGTTAGTACATGTTTGATTTCGGGTTTGTTCTCGAAGAACTCAGCTTGCTGAGTTTCAAGCTGAGTAACTCAGTCCGACTAAAAGATGTCAGTTTAAGAGAATTTAATTTGTTTTAAATTTATTTTTATCTCTCTATATCTACGGCAAGGATAAGAAGATTCCAGAATCAAGATTGAAGATTGAAGACTCAAGATAGAAGATTCAAGATTCAAGATTCCGGGTTATCCGTTAGTTTGTTAGCAGATTAGGATGAGTTCTAGTTTGTTAGGATCCGTAGAAACAGGATTATAAATACTTATCAACTGATAAGTTTAGAGGTACGACTACAGAATGAGTTACAGAGCCAAACTCAATTCACCTCAACCTATTGATCATATGTGTTACGAATCTTGATGCACAATTTGTAAGTTCAACGTGATTAAGAAAATTCACAGATTTCCAAATTGTTCGTGTGTTCGAATCTTCATGTTTGTTGTGAAGTTGGTAAGTATTCAATTTGTGAATAAATCTTGTTTAGAGAGTCGTCCTGTATCTATAATCATAAGTTGATTATATATAGCAAAGTTTGAGAGATTGAGAGATTTGATTTACATTAGGTGTTTAAATATCAAGTGTTGCTTACTTGATTGTTCCTGTAATCATCTTCTTATTAATGAAAGCAAAACATTAGATTATTTGTGGTTTGATGTGTGTTAACACTATTTATTGATTTGTTAAATTTTTCGCATAAAGTGTATTCAACCCCCCTTCTACACATTACTTGCTTGTTGATCTTCTCACCAAGGGACCAACAACTGGTATCAGAGCAGGCTGAACGATTTCATAAGTTGAAAGTTCAAGATTCAGAGAAAGTATACAATGTCGACAAGCAACAATTCATCAAACTTTTCTCAGATGTCTACTAAGGGCTGTCCCATGCTCGGTGTAGGCATTAAAAAGAATAAAGCTGAATTCTTGCTGAAATTTCTGGATGTGTTACTAGAAAAGTTCAATGAAGTAACTACAGCACTAAGAGCTGGAGGAACATTACATATGTATAACCTACAATCCATATATGGATTCTTGCTCAATCATGAACAGATCACAGAGCACAAGAGAACTTCTTAATAACAACTAAAGGACTCTTTTGATAAAACCGATGTTGCATTAGTTGCACACAAAAAAAAGTTCAAAAGCCTTAGTTGTTGAATCTGAGACTGAGTCAGACTCTCAAGCTGACCACTCAGACTCAGACTCAACTGATGCTGATGATGTTCAGACAATCATTGAGCAAATGGCCATGCTAGCCAGATGTTTGAGAAGAACTCAAAGGGGAAGAGGAAGATCTGACAGAAGCAAAGGAAAGAGTTCTTTTTATCCTAAGAAAGTTGTGTGCTTTAACTGTCAAAGGAAGGGACATATTGTTGCTGAGTGCAGATCAAAGAAGAATGAATCAACTTCAGTAGCTGATAAGAATGCTTATAGAGCTCACAAGTATAAGAAGAAATATACTCAGCACAAGAAAGGAAAGCTTGAAGACAAGCCCAATGCAAAAGGACTCTATGCTGAAACTTGGGATACAGGATCATCTACCTCAGATGATGATGATAAATGTCTGATGGCTCAAGAAGATGAAGAGTTTGAATTAGATGAAGTTGATTACGGTCTATCTGTGTAAAATATAATATTGTATAGAAATAGGAGTTTCTATGTAATATACCCATGTGGTATATATAGGGATATGACACATGTAATGTGTAAGGTTTTGCTCATAATGAAATAAATAACTATGTGTTTTCTATGGTGTAAACCTTGTTCTCTCTAGTTATTCATATACAAACCTTCATCTATCCTACATTATACTTGAATCACTTGTTATATGGGACTAACAAGTGGTATCAGAGACTAAGGAGTGTGATTTGAATATGAATTCAACAACAAAAGTCAAGATTTTTGAAGATTTGTAGAAAACCGAGTGCAAAAGTGAAGATTTACGGGTTTTCATTAAATTTTGAGATTTTTGTGAAGATTATGGTTGTTTGATGCTCGATTATCATGTTAGAATCATTCTGGAGTTTACGAGATCAAATTACCAACAAAACAGCAAGCAAATCGAAGATTTTTGTATGTTTTGTGAAAAACGGATTTTGAAGAAAATCGCCTAATTTTGTATCAATTTGTTGTTGTTTATTGACAAATTTGATATAGGATCGATTATTATTGATAGGTGAAGTGATCTGGGCAAGAAATTATCAGATTTGAGCAAAATTACGAGATTATTGAATCTGAGCGGGATGAAGATGAAGTGATCGGAATTCCAGGTTTGAAGGGGTCGGAATTCGCTTGAATTAGCCGGAATTCACTCATTCCGAGTAAAATTTGACAGGAATTTGTTCAGTCCGAGTAAATTGTGATCGGAATGTCCTAATTCCGTGCAAAACTTGATAGGAATTACCATATTCCGAGTGAATTTTGATCGGAATTCTAATTTTGACCGGAATTGAAATGTTGACCGGAATTCTAATTTTAACCGGAATTGAAGTGTTGACCGGAATTCTAAGTTTGACCGGAATTTGAGTCACTCGGAATTTGAAAATTCAATCGGAATTTTTCAATCGGAATTCCTTCAATCGGAATTTGAAAATTCAATAGGAAATTTTCAATCGGAATTCCTTCAATCGGAATTTGAAAATTCAATCAGAATTTTTCGATCGGAATTTAATTGGCTTATTCGGAATTCAAGCTTATTTGAAATTCAAGATTTGACACTCATTTTCTGAGATTTTCAGGATTTCTGATCATTTCGACCCCAGCCAGGGGCTCTGCCCCTTGGACCCCACCAGGGGTTGCCACCCCTTGGACCCCGCTACCAGGGGCGCTGCCCCTGAACCCCCTTCGTCGTTGTTGTGACTGAATTATCTTGTCACCTTGATTCCTAAGTCAAGTGTTTGGATTTTTTGGCTGAGTCAGAAGTTCTCAAAGTTTCAGATATCATTCTGATGGTTCTAGATTCGGGTTTGTTTTGGGTCATTGTTACCATATGTTGAATGTCTAGATCCCTTATGTCTAGTCATCTGGTGCTTTCTTAACTGATTTTTGAGTCTTCTTTCTTTGTGTCACCAATTTTTGGTCTCAAAACCAGATTTTGGCCATCCATCCCTTGTTTCTTTTGAATCTTGGTTATCTTTTTTCAGTCATCTCCTATGTCCCAGATCATAGTGTTGGTGAAATTGGTTGAAGGATTAACCAACACCAGGTTTCATCAGTTTTTTTTAAGATTTTGTAAGTTCATTCGTTTGGTGCTCTTTGTAACACCCCAAAATGGGGCCTAGTTGAAAAATGTAGTACATGTAGCTTTAATTATAGTACGTTGACTTTAACTGGTGTTTTGTTGTTAATTGTAGTATACATGTTGCTAATTGGTGTTAAATGGTGCTAATTGGTGTTAACTGGTGTTAAATGTGGATAAAAATGTAGTATTATGAAAAATGTATAAACACTTGAATATGGATTCAAGTTGGATTTTGAGTCAAAAACCCGTAAAACCGTAGCTGTGCTCGAACAGAGCAAGAGCACACTGCAAATGTGGTTCCTACGGGCGTAGTATAATGTTACTACGGCCATAGGGTGTTGTTGTAGTTACTACGGTCGCAGTAAATGGTTGCTACGGCCGTAAGATTGAATTCATGAGGATTACCACCCACGGGAGATGGAAACAAGACTACGGGCGTGGGTATATAACCTACGGCCGTAGTTACCCAAAGGATACATACTACGGGCGTAGTGAATGGTTACTACGGCCGTAGGTCATGGTTCTTTAGCATGAACTGCTACGGGAGTAGTGTATTAATACTACGGCCGTAGTACGTGTTGGAAAGTTGTCCTGCGGGCATAGGAACAGGTTCCTACGGCCGTAGGAGGCTGTCAGAAGCCATGTTGACCTTTTGTTGAGACTGTTGTTAGTGCAGTCTACTGTAGTGTGTACTAAGGGGTGTTTATCTGTGTTTATTGGTGTTAGGTGACTCGGACGATTCTGTGTGCTCTTGGGATTCCCGATTGCATATCTGCCTCTTGTAGTTTCGAGGTGAGTACCGGTTTCCTATGAGTCTCAGTAGGTAAGTTATCTGTAGTACTTGTTGACATGTGACTGGTGTGTTGATACGTGACAATGGAGGTATGTTATGATAGAGTTGTACAAGCATGCTTATTATTGATATGAAAGATATTGTTGTGATTATATGCGCGCATGAACTGGATCCTTATTGGATCAGCTATTTGTTTATGAAGTTATGTCCGCACACTGAATTGGAGAACACGGAGGTCAGTCAGGTAGACGGGTGTTAGTATCTGGCTGGGTTTCCAGGGTCCTTAGGGACTACGAATTGGGGAACTAACGGTACTCAAGTAGTATACACTTGGGTGGGGCTCTGCAGGCCGCCGTTTCTCTATGGGACTGGGTTCCTTGATAGATTGGAACCAGCATGAAAGACATGGTGTACCACGTGGACTGCTGTTGGGTTGTTGAGCGGGGTTGGCTCCCCTGCAACATACGACTACTGCTGACACGTTTGGCTCGCCTCAATATGACAGGATAGCCCTGTGTGCTGTTCTGATACATGATAGCCTGCTTATTGTTGCTTATGTGTAATTGGTGCTCACTAGCTAGTTGTAGCTAACGGTGCAAGATTTACCTTTTTCGCAGGTTGATGCTAGAGGCCTGGTGAGGCGGGTACTGATGGTAGCTTTTGTTGTATATACCTTTTGGGGAACACGTTGTTTTATGTATGGATCCGATGGTCGGAAAACTTGTAGGTAACGCTTGTAGTAAACGAACTTGGCTTAACTTTTGATGTAATTAATTAGCCGAGTCAAACCACGTTGTTCTTGTAAATGGCGTTTATTTTCCGCTGCACACTTTTGATAATTGTGGTTTAAAAAGTTTTAATTAACTCTAATTTTAAGCTCGTTAGAGGTGGCGTTACAAGTAGGTATCAGAGCCTAAGTTTGAGGAATTGGGTACTCGTTGAAGTATTCAATCTCAAACTCGGGTTTGACCATCGTTAAGTGTTCCTATCGGGTAATTGGGGTTGAGTTGAGCGTTATGTGGCTGTTCTACGGGAATGATAAATTGTAGTATTAGTAAATGGTGAATAAATGGTGTACTAACTGTGGTCTTCGTGTAAATTAGTTAGTTGAGTAGAAATGGCCGAACGTAGAGCTACGACAGAAGAGGCTCTCAAACGAATGGAGGACGAGGCCTCTAGTGAACGAAGAGAGGCTGAGGACGAAGCTTCTCAGCATAATGTGGAGCCGCCAAGGCATGATCAAGAGCAGGCGGCATATGTGAGATTGTTAGAGGAGGAGCTCCGATTGACGAGGAAGTTGTTGCAGAACGCTCTGGCAGGAAAGAAACCAAAGAAGTGCTCGTACAAGAAGTTTATGTCTTGCGGGCCGAAGGTTTACGAGGGTAGTGATAATCCCTCTGAGACTATTCGTTGGTTACGTAAGACGGATCAGGTGTTCGAAGCTTGTGAGTGTGAACGTGAGCTCCGCGTTAGATATGTTGTTCGGATGTTGAAAGGGCCAACTCTAAATTGTTGGGATACAGTGAAAGACACGTTGAGCCCGGAGGTGATTAATGCTCTGACTTGGGAGCAGTTTGCTGAGAAGTTGAAATCTAAGTATTGTACAGATTATGATCTGGAGCGATTGGAGAATGAGTTTAGTAGTCTCCGTAAGGGGGACAAGCCTGTTGAGGACCTTATTCATGCTTTTACGGATAAGGTTAGATTCATACCGCATTTGGTTACTTACGAGAAAGCCAAGATGCGAAAGTTTGTGAACATGTTGCCACTTGACTATCGCGCTCATGTGAGAGCTACGGCTACTTTGGATCGGGCGTTTGAGATAGCCCGACAGATTGATGGGGATAGACGCCAGGGAAAGGGGGATCATGCTGCTGAGGGTCAGAAAAGGAAGTTTCAGCAGTTCTCGAAATCTGTTACTTCCAAGGGGCAGTCGTCGACTGGGGGAAAGCCTGATTCTTCGAAGAAGGCTAAGTTTGAGGGTTCTTGGTGCTCTCTGTGTCGCACCTACCATGCCGGTGATTGTTCGAAGGCCACTACTCGTTGTTTTAGGTGTGGTAAGAAAGGGCACTCGGTGAATGAGTGCGAGTTTAAAGAGAACGTCTGCTACAAGTGCCACAAGCCAGGGCACCGGATTACAGATTGTCGGTCAAAGTCAGACGCTGGAACTGGAGGATCTGCCTCAGGGCAGAAGAAAGACAACGCTCCCCGTGCTAAAGGGCGGGCGTTTCAGATGACGAAAGAGGAGGCGAAGGGTGCTGGGGACGTGATTACGAGTACTTTTCTTATTAACTCTACCCCAGCATGTGTATTGTTTGATTCTGGAGCTACGTATTCTTTTGTGTCTGCATCTTTCGGTGATAAACTGCAAATGCCTATATCTGTGTTGTCTGAACCTGTAAGAGTAGAGACTACTAGTGGTAAAGTAGTTCCAATTGTAGATAGTGTCCCTCAAGCAGTTATTGATATCGACGGGAGTAGTTTTCCTGTTTCTCTTCTTTTAATGCCGATTGCGGGATTCGATGTCGTGATTAGAATGGATTGGCTTAGAAAGTTAAACGTTGAGATTTTCTGTTCCAAGAAGTTGATCAAAGTTCCTTTACTTAACGGGTCATATGCTGTGGCTCGTGGCGAAAGGCGAAAGTCCGATGTTCCTATCATTTCTCTTATGAAAGCTCGTAAGTCGGTTTCGAAAGACTGCGATTGCTATCTAGCACATGTGATTGACGCTAAATTAGAGAAACGTGTTGTTAGTGATATTCCGGTGGTGACTAATTATCCAGAGGTATTTCCTGAGGAGTTTCCTGGGTTACCGCCAGTCAGAGATGTTGAGTATCGTATCGATCTTGTTCCGGGGGCTACCCCTGTGGCTAAAGCTCCATATTGTCTTGCTCCTTCCGAGGTTCGCGAGATGATGACGCAAATTCAGGAGTTGCTTGACAAAGGCTTTATTCGCCCGAGTTCTTCTCCTTGGGGTGCTCCGGTGCTATTCGTGAAAAAGAAAGATGGAACGATGAGAATGTGTATTGATTACCGGGAGCTGAATAAGCGAACGATAAAGAATAAGTATCCTCTGCCGCGGATAGATGATTTGTTTGATCAACTGCAAGGAGCGACGTGCTTCTCAAAGATTGATCTACGGTCTGGATACCATCAAGTGTTAGTTGCTAATGAAGATGTTCCGAAGACGGCTTTCCGTACTCGTTATGGTCATTATGAGTTTTTGGTGATGCCTTTTGGTTTAACCAATGCTCCTGCTGTTTTCATGGACCTGATGAATCGAGTTTATCGTCCATTTCTTGATAAATCGGTGATTGTGTTTATTGACGATATTCTCATCTATTCTAAGACTGAAGCTGAACACGAGTTGCATTTGCGAGAGGTTCTCGAAACTCTTAAACGGGAGAAGCTTTATGCTAAATTCTCAAAGTGTGACTTCTGGCTACGAGAAGTTCATTTTCTCGGTCACGTGATCTGCAGCGATGGCGTGAAAGTTGATCCGGCAAAAGTTGAAGCAGTTATGAATTGGGGAGTTCCTCGAACTCCTTCTGAAGTTACAAGTTTTCTCAGCTTAGCTGGTTACTATCGGCGGTTTATCCGCGATTTTTCTAAGCTTGCGGGTCCTTTAACTAAATTAACTCGCAAAGATGTTGCATTCGTTTGGGCGGAAGCTCAAGAACAAGCGTTTCAGTCTTTGAAACGGCTATTGTGCGAAGCTCCAATACTTACCTTGCCAGAGGGATCTGAAGACTTTATTGTCTACTGTGATGCTTCGTATTCTGGATTGGGGTGTGTGTTGATGCAGCGAGATAAAGTGATTGCCTATGCTTCAAGGCAATTGAAACCCCATGAAGGCAACTATCCGACTCATGATCTTGAGTTTGCAGTGGTGGTGTTCGCGTTGAAATTGTGGAGGCACTATCTCTATGGCACCAAGTGTGTGGTCTGTACGGATCACAAGAGCCTACAATATGTTTTTACGCAGAAAGAGTTCAACATGAGACAACGCAGATGGCTCGAGTTGATAAAAGACTATGATTGTGAAATTCGCTACCATCCTGGTAAGGCCAATGTGGTGGCGGATGCTTTGAGTCGCAAAAGCTCTACTGCAGATGCTAGATTTATGAAACTTACTGTGGTTCCTGATATCATTGTTCGATTGAAGGAAGCGCAGCAAGTGGCGTTGCAAGATGATAATCTCAAAACAGAAACGATGAAAAAGCTGAAAGATCAACTTGTTGATGATACTCGCGGACTTAAGACTTTTCAGTCTCGCGTGTGGGTGCCTCTCCATGGTGGAAATCGTGAGCTGATACTGCAAGAAGCTCACAAGTCTAGGCTGTCGGTTCATCCGGGCAGCACAAAGATGTATCATGATTTAAAGGCATTGTACTGGTGGCCTACTTTGAAGCGAGATATTGCTTCTTTTGTGGAAAAATGTCAGATCTGGGCGCAAGTTAAGACAGAACATCAGAAGCCTTATGGCAGTTTGCAGCAACTAGAGATCCCTGAGTGGAAGTGGGATCACATTACGATGGATTTTGTGACGAAATTGCCGAAAACACTTAGGGGTCATGATGCTATTTGGGTCATTGTCGATAGATTGACCAAGAGCGCTCATTTTCTAGCTATCAGCGAGTCTACTCCGCTGGAAAAGTTAGCAAAGTTGTATGTAGATGAAGTGGTGTCACGACATGGTTTGCCATGTTCAATTGTGTCTGACCGTGATGCGAGATTTGCTTCACATTTTTGGCAGAGTTTGCAGCATGAGCTTGGTACACGTGTTCATCTAAGCACAGCGTATCATCCGCAGACAGATGGCCAGTCAGAAAGAACGATTCATACGCTGGAGGACATGCTTCGCGCATGTGTTCTCGAATTTGGTGGTGTGTGGGATTCTCACTTGCCGTTGGTCGAGTTTGCTTATAATAACTCGTATCACTCCAGTATTGGGATGCCACCTTGTGAAATGTTGTATGGGAGGCGTTGTCGTACTCCCCCATGTTGGTTAGAACCCGGTGAAAAGCAGTTTGCTGGACCTGAGATTGTTCAGATTACGGCAGATAAAGTGAAGATTGCGCGAGAAAAGCTCAAAGCGGCCCGTGACAGACAGAAAGGATATGCTGATCCTAAGCGTAGACCAGTTGTATTCCAGGAGGGCGATCGGGTGTTCCTGAAAGTTTCTCCTTGGAAAGGTGTGATTCGTTTTGGTAGAAAGGGCAAGTTGAGTCCACGTTATATTGGTCCATTTCGGATCATTCGCGTGGTTAATGATCAGACTGTTATGTTAGAGTTGCCTCCAGAGCTTTCTGGAATTCACAACACGTTCAACGTGTGTTATCTGCGTAAGTGTAAGGTGGAGGAGAACCAGATTCTGCCTCTACAGGAATTGAAGGTTGACGCTTCAAAGCGCCTAGTTGAAGAACCTGTTGAAATACTTGGTTCTAAAACCAAGAAGTTGCGCAGAAAGATGATTAAACTGGTGTTAGTTAAATGGAAGCATAACTTGGGTTCAAGTATGACCTGGGAAACGGAAGATGATATGAAAGCTCGATACCCTCACTTGTTTGTAGCCGATCAGATTCCGAGGACGGAATCTTCTTAAGGGGGGTAGATTTGTAACACCCCAAAATGGGGCATAGTTGAAAAATGTAGTACATGTAGCTTTAAGTGTAGTACGTTGACTTTAACTGGTGTTTTGTTGTTAATTGTAGTATACATGTTGCTAATTGGTGTTAAATAGTGCTAATTGGTGTTAACTGGTGTTAAATGTGGATAAAAATGTAGTATTATGAAAAGTGTCATAAGTTGACCAAGTAGACAAATAGTTGAACGGTTTTGGATAATGGTTCCAAAAATATGTCACTTGGTTGAAACGGATAAACCTAAGTTGAGATTTAAGTTGAATAGGAGAACAAAATACCTGTAAGGGGTATTAGTTGATAAGTCGGCCTAAGGCCTCACTTATCCTTTGTTAACACTCTCAAAACACATACACACACTTTACACACACATATGTACGTACAAACCAAAACACATACAAACCCTTGTTGATTTGAAGAGGGAAAATCGAGTTAGATCAAGATTGTAAGCTGAAGTTGAGTTAGAATCTGTTCATACAGCTGGTGTCCCTCTCCTTCTTGTAAGTTTTCATCCAAAAACCTAGTTCTTGGGTTGTTGTAGTGAAAGGGTCCAATTTGAAGTATTCAAATGTGTTGTTGTGTTGTTTTTGGGACCAAATCATGTTAGGAAGTTTATGTATATGTTAGACAACTTGTATAAACACTTGAATATGGATTCAAGTTGGATTTTGAGTCAAAAACCCGTAAAACCGTAGCTGTGCTCGAACAGAGCAAGAGCACACTGTAAATGTGGTTCCTACGGGCGTAGTATAATGTTACTACGGCCGTAGGGTGTTGTTGTAGTTACTACGGTCGCAGTAAATGGTTTCTACGGCCGTAGGATTGAAATCAAGAGGATTACCACCCACGGGTGATGGAAACAAGACTACGGGCGTGGGTATATAACCTACGGCCGTAGTTACCCAAAGGATACATACTACGGGCGTAGTGAATGGTTACTACGGCCGTAGGTCATGGTTCTTTGGCATGAACTGCTACGGGCGTAGTGTATTAATACTACGGCCGTAGTACATGTTGGAAAGTTGTCCTGCGGGCGTAGGAACGGGTTCCTACGGCCGTAGGAGGCTGTCAGAAGCCATGTTGACCTTTTGTTGAGACTGTTGTTAGTGCAGTCTACTGTAGTGTGTACTAAGGGGTGTTTGTCTGTGTTTATTGGTGTTAGGTGACTCGGACGATTCTGTGTGCTCTTGGGATTCCCGATTGCATATCTGCCTCTTGTAGTTTCGAGGTGAGTACCGGTTTCCCATGAGTCTCAGTAGGTAAGTTATATGTAGTACTTGTTGACATGTGACTGGTGTGTTGATACGTGAAAATAGAGGTATGTTATGATAGAGTTGTACAAGCATGCTTATTATTGATATGAAAGATATTGTTGTGATTATATGCGCGCATGAACTGGATCCTTATTGGATCAGCTATTTGTTTATGAAGTTATGTCCGGACACTGAATTGGAGAACACCTTCAGTCAGGTAGACGGGTGTTAGTATCTGGCTGGGTTCCCAGGGTCCTTAGGGACTACGAATTGGGGAACTAACGGTACTCAAGTAGTATACACTTGGGTGGGGCTCTGCAGGCCGCCGTTCCTCTATGGGACTGGGTTCCTGGATAGATTGGAACCAGCATGAAAGACATGGTGTACCACGTGGACTGCTGTTGGGTTGTTGAGCGGGGTTGGCTCCCCTGCAACATACGACTACTGCTGACACGTTTGGCTCGCCTCAATATGACAGGATAGCCCTGTGTGCTGTTCTGATACATGATAGCCTGCTTATTGTTGCTTATGTGTAATTGGTGCTCACTAGCTAGTTGTAGCTAACGGTGCAAGAATTACCTTTTTTGCAGGTTGATGCTAGAGGCCTGGTGAGGCGGGTACTGATGGTAGCTTTTGTTGTATATACCTTTTGGGGAACACGTTGTTTTATGTATGGATCCGATGGTCGGAAAACTTGTAGGTAACGCTTGTAGTAAACGAACTTGGCTTAACTTTTGATGTAATTAATTAGCCGAGTCAAACCACGTTGTTCTTGTAAATGGCGTTTATTTTCCGCTGCACACTTTTGATAATTGTGGTTTAAAAAGTTTTAATTAACTCTAATTTTAAGCTCGTTAAAGGTGGCGTTAAACTCTTGAAGAAGGATGAATCCGAATCACTGATTATTATATCAAAGTCACCTACCCACTTATGAGTACCCAAGTTCATTTGCACCTGTATGTCTTTCAAAATCTTTGTTTGTCTTGCGGTGATCTGGTGAAGGTTGATTACACGGTATTGGGAGACTTACTTGCCAACATTATTCTCCAATATCAGATTATATCTAACACAGAGCTATAAATCTTCAAGAGTTCATATCAAATCATTACCACTCCTCAACAATCAAGAGTGGTTCAAGTATCTATTCAAGTCACGGAATTTCTGAAGATTATTTTGACTTGAAGTGTAGGATTTTCCCCACACCTTGTCCATGTTTGTTACAACTGAATCTCATGGTGATGTCTTTTATGCATGATGCTCATAAAGTATTATAATCATCATGAGGGGGAGATAAAAAGTCAAGAAGTTTTACATTGTTGATTCAGTTGTTGAGGGGGAGTTTGAAGCTTATTGATAAAATCATTGTGTTTACTCATGGGAAAGAAATCATCAGTCTATGTCATGTCTAGGGGGAGTAAAGATCTATCATATGGAGACATGGGAATAATCGGAGCTACATTCTAGGGGGAGACAAAAAGAAGATTCTTCCCAACACATCAAAAGTGTTTATGCTTCCGCTATCAGATGCTCAAGATTAAACATTGTTCCAGATTGATGTATTTGGTGGGACGCTACATCCAAAACTATTTATATAATCTAAGGAAAACTTAGATTACTGGCTTGTACACTCTTATTTCAATACAAAGGGGGAGAATGTAAAATATGATATTGTATAGAAATAGGACTTTCTATGTAATATACCCATGGGGTATATATAGGGATATGACATATGTAATGTGTAAGGTTTTGCTCATAATGAAATAAATAACTATGTGTTTTCTAAGGTGTAAACCTTGTTCTCTCTAGTTATTCATATACAAACCTTCATCTATCCTACATTATACTTGAATCACCTGTTATATGGGACTAACAATCTGAATCGACTTTTGAAGCTGACATGAAGGAAGCTGAGGAGAACAGCAAACTTAGTGACTGGGATCCTTCTTCCATGTACAAGGTTAGTAATTTCAACTCTTACACCGATGAAGAAAAAGGTCTTGTATTTGATTATCTGCTAAATGATTTCAAGACCAGCCTTAAGTCTCAAAATGACCTTAAAGCTGAGATAGCTAAACTGAAAAATGAGATTAAGGAAAATCAATCTCTCATTGACGTTGGTAAAAAGGCACAATGTGATCTTTAATGTCAAAGACACATTAATAAACTTCTAAGTGAAGAACTTCAGGAAGCCAAGGATAAAGCTGACCAACTTCAAAAGGTCACTGAATCATGGTGTAAGTCATCAAGGCTTGCTGAAAAGTACATCAACCAACAAATTCCTAATCAATCCGCAGCTTATGTAGCTGATGATGATGATGAGATAGCAAGTACATATTCTGAGGAAGATAGACAACTGATTGAGTCTCATATGTCAGCCTCAGTGAAGAAACAATGGTAAGTCCAGAGTTGTTGAAACTGGTAAGTCCAAAGAAATCAACAGTGGTAAGTCCAAAGCTGTTGAAACTGGTAAGTCCAGGAAACATGACTATGGTAAGTCCAAAGTCATCAAAAAGAAGTTTGTTCGTCAAGCTTCTAATCAAAAGGATAATAAACCTAGATCTGACAAAGGTAAGTCCAAAGTCAATGAGGATCAGGTGAATCAACTTGCTAAGAAAGTTGAGAAATTATCCACCACCAATAATCCTAAAACTAAGGATAAGTTCCCTAAAGGATTATCGAATGATCTATCTCCTGTAGTCATTTGTAGAAGAAGATGCTACAAGTGCATAGGTAGAGGACATGAGGCCAAGGACTGTGAAATTGAAATCTTAAAGCCTGAAAAGGAACAAGTTGATCAGCCTACATAGGACTCAGCACATGTTTATGCTGACCAGTCAGTTCCACAAGATGAAGTTGCTAAGTGCTCATCATCTGAACCTACTATGAATTGGGTTCCCAAACAAAACTAATGTGTTTTGTTTTCTTATCATGTGCAGGGTTCAAGTAAATGGTACTTGGATAGTGGATGTTCAAGGCACATGACTGAGTGGAAAGGACTTCTTAGTGATTTCCAGGAAGATAAAGGTCCTAAAGTAACATTTGGTGATAACTCCCATGGAAGAACCAAAGGATATGGGAAGATGCATGCTGGCAAGGTGACTTTCCAGAAAGATGCATATGTTAAAGGTCTTAAACACAGTCTGATAAGTATCAGCCAATTGTGTGATGAAGACAATATTGTTACTTTTAGGAAGAAAGCAGGGACTATATACAATGCTAAGGGTAAGCCTGTAGTAATATCAAAAAGAGAAAGAGATGTGTATCTACTTGATCTTAACTCTGCTGATCCATATACTGAAACCTGCTTATATTCCCAATCTGTTCCTAAGCTGAGTTGGCTGTGGCATAAAAGATTATCACATTTAAACTTCAAGAATATAAATATGTTATCCAATAAAGAGTTAGTCTCTGGATTGCCAAAGATCACATTTGTCAAGGACAACTTGTGCTCAGCTTGTGAACAAGGGAAACATCATAAAGGGTCCTTCAAATCAAAGCAAAATTTCTCAATAACAGACCCACTGAATATGTTTCTCATGATTCACCTGGGTAATATTCCTCAAAGCCAAAAGTGAAGCTGCCCTGGAGATAATAAGTTTTATCAAACAGGAAGAGTTGCAAAAAGGTTAGTCTGTTAAGCAACACAGAAGTGATCATGGGACTGAGTTCAGAAACTCAACCCTAGAAGGCTTTTGTGAACGAAAATGAATATTACAAAATTTCTCCTTAGTCAGGACTCCTCAACAAAATGGAGTTGCTGAAAGGAGAAACAGAACCGTAATTGAGACTGCAAGAACAATGCTATGTAAGGCAGGATTGAAACTCTATTTCTGGGATGAAGCTGTATGTACAGCATGCTATACCCAAAATAGGTCAATCATTGTCAAAATACATAATAAAACAGCATATGAGATGTATAAATCTAGAGAGCCCAATATAGGTTACTTCCATGTCTTTGGTTCAAAATGATATGTGTTGATTCAAAGAGATAAGCTTCATAAGTTGGAACCTAAAGCTGATCCTGGAATTTTTATTGGTTATTCCTCAATCTCCAAGTCTTACAGAGTGTATAACACAAGGAGAAAGGCTATAGAAGAATGAATTACTGTCTCATTTGATGAAGACAGCTTTGATCAAATAGATAAAAGACAAGCTGACTTGGTCAGTCTGAGTGAGCTTGAAAAGCCTGAGGAAACCAATATGTCAAATCCTATGTACGTCATGGATGATGACAGTGATGATGATGTGTGTTCATCAAATAAATCATCACAAGCTCCAAGGGACTCTCAAGATGAGAAAGATGATGAGTTCGTCAATCCCTTTGGAGCTGACATTACTCAGACTGAAGATCTTGGTGATCAACAGTTTGAGGACAATGCTGCAATTGAAGACTGAGGATGTAAGTTCACCTCAGAACTCTCAATATCACTCAGATCTAGAACTACAATCTCCTACTACAACATTTAAATTCCTCAAAGATCATCCTCAAGATCAAATAACTAGTAATTTCAAGAAAGAGTCATGACCAGATCGAAGGCAACAACAAATTATGATGCTTACTTTTGTTTCCTACCTCAAATTTAACCAAAGAAGACTAAAGAAGCCTTAGAGGATGAAGATTGGATTGAAGCTATGCAAGAGGAATTAAATGAGTTTGAGAGAAACAAAGTCTGGAGTCTTGTCCCAACCCCAAAGATCATACAATTATAGGCCCTAAGTGGGTCTATAGAAACAAAATGGACAAGGATGAAGTGATTGTTAGGAACAAAGTCAGGCTGGTAGCACAAGGGTATAAACAAGAAGAAGAAACCGATTATGATGAGACCTTTGTCCCTGTTGATAGAATTGAAGCCATAAGGCTGTTCTTAGCTTATGCAGCATATAAAGACTTCAAAGTCTATCAAATGGATATGAAGAGTGCTTTCCAAAATGGAAATCTTCAGGAGGAAGTCTATGTGAAACAACCTCCTGGCTTTGTCAGTTCAAATTATCCATATCATATCTATAAGTTAGACAAGGCTTTGTATGGTCTTAAACAAGCTCCAAGAGCTTGGTATGATACCCTGTCCAACTATTTACTATCAATGGACTTCACCAGAGGTAGTATAGATAAGACACTCTTTATTAAAAAGAGTAAAGGACATGTTATTCTTGTATAAATCTATGTGGATGGCATTATTTTTGGTTCTACAAATGAATCTCTGTGTGAATGGTTCTCCAAAATTATGTCAAAAAGGTACAAGATGAGTATGATGGCTGAAATGACATATTTCCTAGGCTTACAAATTCAACAAAAACCTGATGGAATATTCATTAATCAAAGAAACTATGTTCTTGATTTGATAAAGAAATATGGTTTTGATTCTAGTTCAACCATGAAAACACCCATGTCACCAGCTGTCAAGCTGAGCAAAGACTCAGATGGTAAGTCTGTATGTCAGTCTACCTATAGAGGAATGATAGGTTCACTACTCTATTTGACAGCTAGTAGACCTGATATCATGTTTGCTACATGTGTTTATGCAAGATATTAGGCAGATCCTAAGGAATCACATTTTCAAGCTGTGAAAAGGATATTTAGGTACCTTAAAGGTACACCAAATCTAGTCCTATGGTATCCAAAGGACTCTGGATTTGAGTTAGTTGGTTTTTCAGATGCTGACTATGTTGGGTTCAAGTTAGATAGAAAATCAACAACAAGAGGATGTCAAATTCTTGGAGGGAAGTTAGTAAGCTGGATTAGTAAGAAACAGAACTCAGTGGCTACTTCAACTGCTGAAGCTGTGTATGTTGCAGCAGGAAGCTGTTGTGCTCAAATCCTGTGGATGGAACATCAGCTTCAAGACTTTGGTATGAATTTTAGGAAAACTCCTATCTTCTGTAATAACCAAAGTGCAATAGCCATCACTTACAATCCAGTCTTCCACTCAAGAACCAAGCATATTGAAATTAGACATCACTTCATCAGGGACATCGTGAAAAAAGGTAAAGTTGACATCAAATTTATCTCCACTGATGACCAATTGGCAGATATCTTTACAAAACCACTTGATGAAAAGAGGTTTATGTATCTGCTAAGTGAATTGGGTATGCTCAACCCCTAGCTACATGTCTAGAATTTGAGTTTCAGTTTGACATAGACTAAGTGTCTCAAGCTGAGTGCACAGTTTATAAATAAGTTTTCATAAACTGAATATCTAGTCAAGCTGAATGATGTGTTCACAAGTTTGGTATGTCCCAAACATGTTTTTAACTGCTAAGTGTGGTTAAAATATGAGTTTGAGTTTGTCTCAAACCGAAATGACTAAGTGTCATTAAGTCTGAGCGATGTGCATAACTCAAGCTGTGTGATTGGTTCACACGTTTGGTAAGTTCCAAACATAGGTTTAACTTCTCAGTGTAGTTAAAATATAAGTTTGAGTCAGTCTCAAACATAAATGACTATGTATCATTGATTCTGAGCTGTGTGCTCAAATCACGCTGAGTATCAATCTCACGCTGAGTAGTGAGATCAGGCTGAGTGCTTGACTCACATTGAGTGATATGTTTCCTCAGCTTGGTAAGTCCAATTCATGATTTAATTACTGTGTGTTCTTAATTCATGCAACACTATATTTGAGTCTGTCTCACATTGTGTTGTTACGTTGATTAAGTATCGATGTAATAAAACAGTGTAAATAATATTGTTGTAAGTCAATAATATTAATTTACAAAATTAACCGTTGGGAGATGATACGTCTCATCTCGATTACTGTTACATTGCGCCGTAAGTTTGTTACGTGTAACGGATAAAAAGGGATTTCCAACGGTAACTTTTCTCTCTCCTTATAAAGGTATATATAACGCCCATAATCGATTTTCAGAAGTTTACGCTTACAATTCTCACTTCTAAACTTCTCATACACTCAAATACCTTTAACAAACATCTCTCTTGCTTAGTGCATTCAATCATTCAGCTTCAAAACCTTAATCGCTCAGTGCAAATACGATGAACTCAATATCAATCATTCAACTTAATCAGATTCAAAATGGACGGAACCCTTCTTATTCTTAGTGATAGAATGGTTAGAGGTGCTCAAATGAAGAACAATGGTGTGCCGTTGATTCAAATCAATAATCAACGTGCCTGTCTTGCAATTACAGAGAGGAAACAAGGCCGAGGATACGAAGTATGGGTGGACTACATTAGAAAATGTCCCTTGGCATTCCCTTTTTCAGGAGCACCACTCCACATTGTTCCACAACACCTATTGGAGTTTGGTATACTTGTACTTACAACCAGAACAGGGGAGAGATCACTGGCACTGTTCTAAATGGGGATAGAACAATTGTCATTAATGTGCAGCGGCTAAGGGAAGTTCTTCAACTCCCTGCAAATGGTGTGTTCGAAGCTGTTGTAACAAGACAAGTGGCAAGGTTTGTCCTACCCAACATGGGTCACCCACAAACAGAGGATGTGATAAAGAAGTTGACGCTGAGTTAGTTAAAGCTGAAGCTGAAGCGCTACTGGTGCTAGCAAGAGGAGCAGAGAGGCAAGCTCATTTGAGGGGGAGCTGGAGCTGGAGAAAGAGGAACCTGTAGCTAAGAGACAAAAAGTAATAGAATTTGAACCTGAAGATGACAGTGTTTCTGAGACTGAGGAAGAAAAAGCTACAAGGCTTATGATTGAAATGCTCGAACAAGAGGAAGCTAATGAGCTAGGCATATCACTTGATGAGCTAAGAAAAAGGAAAAAGAAAGAGGCAAAGTGTTAGAAATATTAAAGTGAGGGGTGTAATATGTAATTACTCAAAGTTGGGGAAATGCTATATAAAGGCATTTCCCCCACATTTCAATGTTAAGCTTTGCATTCTAAATTACTTGTGTTTGTGTTTTACTCTCAACCTCTCGGCTCTCTCTCTCTAACCGATTACACACACAAACACACACTAAGAAGATAATCATCTAGCATTGCTTCATCCGTATCATAATATGGGACCATCAATTGGTATCAGAGCCAAACTTGTTTTTGGCTCATGATTGTTCGAAAGAAGACAACAAAATCTCGAAGTGTTCAAGCTTCCAAGAAGAAAAGGCTCTCGGTTTGACAAAGGTACAAGAACTTCATCTTTCTTCAAGAAAATCTCAAGCACAAACGATTTCTACAGGTAGAACTCGTTAAAGGTTTGAACTACATTTTCTTTAAACTTTCCTTTGAGTTGTTTCTATATTCTTACAAAGGTTATAAAACATTCTTTAAGGAAAAACACAAACCGTGGGTGTTTTTATAAGCATTAAGTCAAGAAGGTCATTAAATATCCACTTTTTCAACATTAAATTTTCTGGGTATTTAAGCATTTATGGTGTTCTTGGTCTGAAAGTACAACTTGAAGAAGAAGAAATCGTATTTTGTAATTTATTTAATTTTGTAATTTATTTAATTATGAATTCATAATAGATTAAGTGTTGTACAAGGAAAATCAAGTACTTGCCATACCAATCAAGTACAAGTGGTTAGACACTATTCAGGGTATGGCAATCTGATTTGAAAAGGACACATATACTCTATCAGCCGGATCCCCTATCACACGCGATTGGGTTGTGCGGCTTATAGAGTCACAAGGAACTGTTAAGTGTTGATATTCTATCAGCCTGATCTTCAAAGGCATTCGCACTCGATTCACACTTGGTATTCTATCAGCCGGATCTGTGTTGATACCCTATCAGCCGGCTCATTCCCTAGGAATCGCATGTGATTAAATTTTTCTAAGTATCAACACTTTAATCGCACGCAATTGAAAGGTTTTCTAAGTTCCTTATTGATTTGCATGCGATTAACTCTTTACTTATTTCTGTGCTATTCACTCACTCTATTGGCAATCGCATGCGATTGACAGGACTAACAGTTTATTTTCTAAGTGTTTGATGAAACAGGATTGATTCGCATTCGATTAACCATCAATACTAAGTTCTTATTCTGCTTGTTTTCAAGGACACCAAATCGCATTCGATTGACCTGTATTCGCACTCGATAAGACAAATTCCAATAAGTTATTCCTTATACTTGGACAAGTGATTGACTCTTTGGACTTGAATTAAATAACTCTAAGACATTTGGACTTAATCAAACAATCTAATTCATAATTGAATTTAATTTAAATCAGATTTAATTCAAAGGTGAATTACATTACCTCAAGTCTATTTAGTTCAAAGTTGAATTTAATCCTTTAAGATCTAATTCAAAATTGAAATTCAAAAGACTTAGTTCGTTAATCAATCATTCAAATCACTTTAAAATCAGGTCAAGTTTTCGAACAATCAAACCATCTTACAAGTGAATGATCATTTTTCACAAACATCACTAATCATGTCAAGTACAAATGAAATGATGTCCATTGGCACCGATACAAAACCTCCTGTTTTATTTCGGGGGGAATACAATGTCTGGAAAGGAAGGTTCATGGACTTCCTCGAGCACAACGAACTCTTCGGTGACAATATGATTGAATGCATCAACAAAGGAAACACCAAATTCATGAGGGTAGTTGAAGCAGATCCAGACAACAACCCTCGCATTCCCAGACATGAAAGAGAGAAGACTCATGATGAGATGACCACTACAGAAAGAGAAACAAAGAAAGCTGAGAAACTGGCCAAGTACTACCTCAAGCAGGGCCTCTCATCAGAAATCTATCTCAAAATAGATAGCTTGGGCACAGCCAAGGAAATCTGGGATGAGATCAAGAAACAACTTCAAGGCACTGAGCAAGGAGAATACATAAAACGAACTCAGCTAGTCAACAGCTATCATGACTTCAAGGCTCGAGAAAATGAACTGCTCTCTGAAACATATGGGAGATTCTGCAAGCTGCAAAATGAAATGAGATCTAATCAAATTGTCAGAACTGACCTTGATTTGAACTTTGTTTTTCTGAATTCATTAGGTTCTGAGTGGAAAGGCTATGCTAGACTTTACAAACAGATCAATAAAGATCTTACATCGGTCACCTTCCACAACATCTTCGAAGATCTCAATCAGTATCAAGATGAAATCTTGCAATCTCTCCCTAAACAACCAGTTGCTGACCCTCTTGCCTTGGTGGTGGCTGACAGAATCCATAGGGAAACATCATCAAGATCCTTGAAACTTAAACAAGTGGTTCTCTGTGATTCTGATCATGATAATGATGATGATGATTCAATAGAAGCTGCATTTCAAGCTCTCACAGTGGCCAACAAGAACTTCATGAACCGTTTCAGCAAGACTAACAATAGACAACGGTTCACATCAGGTTCAAGGAGACCCGAAAGAGCTGCTCCTGTTGACAAGCCAAGGTACCAGAGGGATGAGAAGGAGGAGGAAAAGAAAACCGACCCCAAGTGCTATAACTGTGGAAGATCAGGGCATCTAATCCGGAACTGCCCCATGAAAAAGAACAAACATGCAGAATACTATCGGCAAAAGTACCGTCTGTTCAAACAAAGACAGGCTGGGAACG
Organism: Pulicaria dysenterica; assembly: GCA_947179395.2. Classification (NCBI taxonomy): domain Eukaryota; kingdom Viridiplantae; phylum Streptophyta; class Magnoliopsida; order Asterales; family Asteraceae; genus Pulicaria; species Pulicaria dysenterica. Next base: position 83,119,153 of record OX359289.1, read on the forward strand.
CGCTGCTAGTAGAAGAAGATCAGTTCTTGGATGATACAGAATCGGACAGTGATCTGGATGGTGAAGATCATGCTCAGTTCTGTTTAATGGCTCACAATGGTGGAGGAAGTAGAGAAGATGATAATGGTGATGATCTCTCTGATTCAGATGAGGAAAGCTTGGAAAGCGGGAAGGTATCTTCTAACTCTAACTATAATATGGGTTTTAAACATGAACACATACAAACCATATTAATCCGAATGAAAGAGTTAGAAAATCAAGTAATAGAGTTAACCACTAGAAATCAAGTTCTAGAAGATGTTTCACGCAACAAGGATAAAGAGGCACAAATAGTAATTAAACAGTTAGACAACGATTTAATTAGCCTTAAGTCTCAATTAGCTGTGAAAGAATCTGAATTCTTAGAATTAACCGATAAGACAAATAGCACTATACTAGATCTTAAAGCAGAATGTGTATGTGCTGAAAAGGATTCAGAAATTCTCAAAAACGAACTTAGGAATGAACTAAGTTCTCTTTACTCTAGAATCAATGAACTTGAGTATCTTATGTCCAAACGTGATCAAAGTGAACAGACCATCTCTCAATACAAAGAAAAGGAACGTCCTTTCTCCAGATGGAAATTCGATGGGCTGGGCTTCAAATTGAGAAAGATTACGTCCAAACAATTATATAATGCTGATCTGTTTGGCGAAGGCCTTACCCAACGGATGGTTTTTATTGGTCAAGAAGAGGAACATATTGAAGAAGATGTCAAACGAACCCTTAATCTCAGAACTGCAATTACATTTGACTACTCTGATCTCAATGACTCATACCTCACCTGTCTCACGTCATCATCTGATACTGATGTTTCATCTTCTGTCTATTCTGATGAAGAACTCTACTCTCCTGTTTCACCAAAGCCCACTGTTGAATACATTCCCCACAAGGAATTACAGCAAAGGTTTCAAACCTTACAGGAGTTTTGCTTCACTCATCTAGTTCAAGATGACCTTACCAAAGCCTTCATATCATAAACCACATCTGAACTCTCTCCACTAGTTCAAGAAAACGCCATCCTCCACAAGCGTCTCCAAACAATATTCAATCTTGATGGCAATATCATTGATGACTTGTGCAAAGAAAATTTTGAATTGCTTGAACGAATCAAAGAGGTCGAAACTGCACTGGAACCACCCACTCCATTTACATTCTCACCACAGGGAATCATATTAGATGAACGAATTGAAGGTTCCAAACATGTGTCTACATCTTCTCAAAATGTCAAACTAGTAAAATCTGTTAATCATACTGCGGTAACAAATCTTAAACTTAAACAAATTTACAAACCAAAGCAACTTTCCACTTCTAATCACATTTCTCGTATGCACACTGAAATACCTGAATCTTCAAAAGCAGCTGCAAGTCGAACACGACTCACCTCTAACGTTTTAAATTCTGTTGCAGATGTGAAGGAGCTCGAGAGTGAAGAGCGTAAAATAAATACAGCCTTGAAGAGAGATTTTCCTAGATCACTTAGGAAATGTTCTAATTTTGGAAAAACATGTGAACAATTTTTTTTCTTTAATCGTACCTGTACTTATTCTAGTTTACATGATAAAATTGCCTCTTCAACTTTCTGTATAAGTGATGGTTGTCCCCATGGTCATTGTGAATTTCATTGTCAATATGATCAATTAAGAAAACTACTTGGTGTTAAACCATGTGAGGACTAGACAGATTTTTACGCTAACAAAGTCTGTGTTCCATTCATAACTTCAAGAGGAATAATCATTCACCAATGGATCACAACTCGTCAATCCCATGCACTCAAACGTTTGAACAAATCAACGCGATTGCTGACGATCAAGGAACTGGAAGTCTACAGACGGCAAGGTTATGAAGCATTTAAAAAGGCTTGGATTGCACAGGAGAAACACTTACATTCTCACAAACGATCTCGCAATTCTCCTTCCAAAACCTCTAAACCCAAACCATCATCTCATCAACGAGTAACACAGACTACTACTTGCAACGCTCCAGTTCCTCAAAAGCAAGTTGATGCACCTAGGCCACAGAGAATTCTTAAGAATTCCTCACAAACATGGATTCACAAACATAACGCTTCCGCAACTCTACCGAATCCAAAACCTCCGATTCCATCAACTGTCAAACCAACAGTGGTAAAGAAACTCCCTTCTCAGCCAATTCTCTCTAAATCTATTCCTTCTCGACAAAAGACTCGACCCACATGGGTGATTAAGGATAGATCATCTGAAGTTTCACTACCACAATTAGACTCTATCACCAATCAACCACCAACAAGAACTAACAATCATGGACCTATTCATATATGGGGACCTAAACGTGCTTTATTTTCTTTTTGCAGGCGCCTCACTTATGGTACCTGGACTCCGGCTGTACCAAACATATGACGGGCAACAAAAGTCTTCTCAAGAACTATGTTCCTAAGTACTCCGGGAATGTACGTTTTGGGAATGACAATGTTGCACCAATAATGGGGTACGGAGACATTGAGAAAAAGCACATCAAGATCAAGAAAGTCTCATATGTTGAAGGGTTGGGTCATAACTTGTTCAGCATTGGACAGTTCTGTGATAAAGACCTAGAGGTCGTGTTCAAAAAGAACAAATGTTCTGTTTTAACTGAAAATGGAGATGAGTTGCTCACAGGTTCCAGAAATTCTAACCTGTATTCCATTGACTTGGAAAAATATGACTCTCCTACCTCTGTATGTCTACTGTCCGAAGTATCTACGGATCTGACTTGGCAATGGCACAGAAAACTCTCTCACCTGAACCTTCAAAATATTAACAAATTAGTCACTGGTCCAAGAATGGGAAGAAGTATATTTTAGTCATGGTGGATGACTACTTTAGATATACTTGGGTCAAATTTCTGCACTCAAAAGATGAAGCCACTCCCAAAATCATTTCTTTCATCAAACAACAGCAGAACAAACATAATCAGAGTGTTGTCTCTATCAGGACAGATAATGGAACGGAATTCAAAAACAGTACTCTGAAGAGCTTCTGTGACCTTGTGAGAATCAACCACCAGTTCTCTGCTGCATACACACCATAACAAAATGGTGTAGTGGAATGAAGAAATAGAACTTTGGTTGAAGCTGCCCGAACAATGCTTTCATATTCCGGGCTCCCACCTTCCTTCTGGGCTGAAGCAATCAATACTGCCTGCTACACGCAGAACCGCTCTTTCATTAACAAACGCTTTAATAAAACTCCATATGAACTAGCCAATGACATAGTACCTAATATCAAATACATCCATGTATTTGGTAATAGGTGATTTGTACTAAATGACAAGGATAATCTAGGAAAATTTTCTCCCAAAGCGGATGATGCTGTTTTCCTAGGTTATTCTACTGAGTCCAAAGCCTACAGAGTGTTTAACAAACGTACAAAGAGAATTGTTGAAAGTATCAACGTAACATTTGATGATACATTGAATGTTACAGATTTTCCACCTAAATCAACAGTAGTTGCTTCTGAACATACCTGTTCAGGACCAGTTATTCAAAATAAAGAATCAAACATTTCTTCCAGTTCAAATTCTAATCTTGACTATATGTTTGATTTCTTTTTTTCTGAATCTTCCCCAGTTGTGACTGAAAACAGGGACAGCACAGCTGCACAAACAAGTGTCACTATCACAGCTCCTACGGTCACTGAGACAAACCCATTTGCTGATCTATATGTTGAAGATTCTACATCTGTCTCGGTCACACAGCCCCCTGTGACTGCTTCTATAGTTGACCAAGATAGCTCACCTGTGTTTGATTCAGACCCAAATTTTTCCAGAGAAGATGAAGAAGAAGCACGACACTTACAAGATCTCATTCATTCATCTTCCACCTCCCATGAAATTAAGTGGACCAGACATCACTCTGAAGAGAACATCATCGGAGATCCTTCAGTTGGCATTCAAACAAGATCCGCAACAGCAAACGAATGCCAATTCTCGGGATTCTTAAGCATCATTGAACCCACCAAGACTTCTGACGCATTAGATGATCCAGATTGGGTAATTGCCATGCAGGAAGAATTACACCAATTTGATCGTCTTAAAGTCTGGAGATTAGTTCCTCTTCCATATGGCAAATCTGTTGTCGGAACTAAATGGATATTCAAGAACAAACGGGATTCGGATGGAGTGGTCATCCGTAACAAAGCTAGGTTGGTTGCTAAGGGCTACAATCAACAGGAGGGCATTAACTATGATGAAACGTTTGCCCCTGTTGCTCGAATTGAAGCCATACGGCTATTTCTTGCTTATGAAGCCTCTAGAAGCTTTCGTGTCTTTCAAATGGATGTGCAGACAGCTTTTCTTAATGGTGTACTTAAAGAAGAAGTTTATGTCTCACAGCCTGAGGGTTTCATCAACTCAACACATCCAAATCATGTTTATATCTTAGATAAGGCCTTGTACGGGTTAAAGCAAGCTCTTCGTGCATGGTACGACGTCTTATCTGAATATTTGATTGGTAAAGGCTACTCCAAAGGAAAGACTGATACCACTCTCTTCACAAAGACAAAGGGTCGGGATAAGATTTTGGTTCAGATATATGTGGACGATATTATTTTTGGATCTACAAATCCAAAATACAGTGACGAGTTTGCTAAAATCATGGCAAACAGATTCCAAATGAGCATGATGGGGGAGATGTCATTCTTTCTCGGACTCCAGGTGAAGCAGTTAAGTCATGGCAGCTTTATTTGCCAATCAAAGTACATCAAAGATCTTCTCACGAAAATGATATGATTAACTGCTCACCCATATCCACACCCATGGCTGCTAAGGCACAACTCTCAGCAGATCTTGATGGTTCTCCTGTAGATCTGAAAAAACTATCGTGGGATGATTGGATCGTTACTGTATCTCACTGCTAGTCGTCCAGATATCATGTTCTCTACCTGTCTCTGTGCCAGATTTCAGGCAAACCCTAAAGAGTCACATCTTCTGGCAGTCAAGCGGATATTCAGATATCTTAAAGGGTCTATGGATTTAGGTATGTGGTATCCGAAAGATTCAAATCTGGATCTACATGCTTACTCAGATGCTGACTATGCCAGTTGCAGAATTGATAGGAAAAGCACCTCTGGTAGTGCACACTTTCTGGGTGATCGTTTAGCTTGATGGGCCTCCAAGAAGCAAAAAATGTGTATCCACCTCAACAGCAGAGGCTGAGTATGTTGCTGCTGCAATGTGATGTGCACAAAGTCTTTGGATACGCACACAGTTATCAGACATTGGCCTCAGGTATGACAAAATTCCACTTTTATGCGACTCTCAGTCTGCCATCGCCATCTCCTGCAATCCGGTACACCACTCTAAAACTAAGCATATTGATATCCGTTATCACTTCATAAAAGATAACGTTGAGAAAGGATTAATTGAGCTCCAGTATGTTCCTACTGAAAATCAGCTAGCTAACTTGTTTACCAAACCATTAGACGAAAGTCGCTTCACTAAATTGGTATCCAAGTTAGGCATGCTCAACTTGAAAATATAACATACTGTTGCTCCATTTTTCATTTCCTTTTTGTTTAGAATAGGTGTTACACTATATGTTCTTTGTGAAGCTTCATGATGCAACACTCAAGGGGGAGTGAATTTCTGGTGACACACATGTTTCCTATGTGTAGGGGGAGAAAATTATACACATACTGAACATGTGTAGGGGGAGGAGTATACAACTGATACATTTCCTAAATCTTGAGATTTTTTTTCATAAACAGATGCAAAAGTCTAGGGGGAGTGTGTCAAACAAACATTCAAATCAACCATATCTGAAAAACTATATTTTCAAATCTCAAAATGCAGATATCTTGATTATTCATAAATTTCTCAAGTATTGGTTCAATCGCATGCGATTCAAACAATTTGATAACAAATATGACTTAATCGCATGCGATTGATAAATAAAGGATGATTCGCATGCAAGGGGTGATTCGCATGCGATTGATAAAAAGGATGATTTGCATGAAAGGGGTGATTCGCATGCGATTGATAAACAGGTTGATTCGCATGAAAGGGGTGATTCGCATGCAATTGATAAACAAAGGTTGATTCGCATGCAAGGGGTGATTCGCATGCGATTGATAAACAGGTTGATTCGCATGCGATTGATAAACAAAGTGATTCGCATGCTATTAACCAAAGGATGATTCGCATGCGATTAACACACCAAAGAATTAATCGCATGCAATTCAACACTTCTATCAGCCGGGTTTCTTTACCATTCGCATTGGCTATCAGCCGTGTTTTTAACCGACTTGGATGGCCAATCAGAGCTCAACACGTTTCTTTTTTCACTGACATAAGTTACCCATCAGTTACCAAACGTCCTTCACACGATTCAAAATTCGAAAATTCGACTAAGTGTTCTCTCGTTTTGTTGGTTACTTGATTTCGAAAAACATTCCGTTACTCTGCCAAAATTTACAATTTTAGTGTCAAAACACTCCTAATCTCAAAGGTAACAACTTGTACGGTTTACATTTTGAAGATTTTGAGTTAAAAAGGGTAATTTTTGGCCTAGAACACCCATATGCGAATGAGGTTTTCAACACTTTGAAGGGATGTTTGGTACACGAAACAAACTTGTTTGATGAAACAAAGTATGCGATGGGTATTTTGAACACTTGGGGAACACTTTGATGTAAAAATATTTCAAAAAACTCGAAAAATGTTCTTCGTGTTCTTGGGGGTATAAGCATACACTAACAATTTGGTTTTTGGCCTAAAAAGAGGTGTTAGTGTGATTTTTGGACTATGCTCCAGTACTACAACGTTGTTCAGCACTATCTAATTGACACTCTCAAAGTTTCAAAACAACTTTTTTATACTAAAAATCATCCTGTACACAGTGAGGGTTCAACACTTACGGTGTTAGAACATTGGTCAACAAGGGTTCAACTTTTGTCATGCATATCTCTTTATCCTTAACTTAACTGTTTTATCTATCTGTACAGATAGAATGGCTCAAGCTGTACGTGACCCAGAGGAGATCATGCCCCAAGCAGAATTCCTTAACACCAAATCTCATGAAAACAACCATTTTGTTGACTTAAGAAAACTGAGAAACCTTACCAACCCAATTGTCACTGAAATTCTCAAAATACTCAATCACCTGCTGACCTATAACCCAGCCAAAACAGGCACACATGTACCTGAACTATACGTTCAACAATTTTGGAAAACATGTGATGTGCGGATCAATGACAGGGGTTATGAAGTAATCCATGCTGAGGTCGACAAATTTCAAGTCAATATATCTCTTAGTCGCCTTAGAACAATTTTTGCCCTACCCAGAGCAGATAGTAGATCTCCTCTCACAGACTTTGAGGAAATCCCAGACGAGGATGCATGTCTTGCAGCTATAATGGAGATGGGGTATGATGGTGAGCTCACACGTAAAGGTCAATTCAAACGCAACAGCTTGCACCCAAAGTATAATACATTAATGACAGTGCTTCAAAGGTGTCTCACCCCAAAGCACTCGGGTTATGAATTCCCCACTGAGTATCAGCTCAAAATTTTTGTCGCTGCAGCCAACCATATGCATGTAGACTATGCATTTCTTCTCTTCCAAGATATTAAAGCTACTATACAAAGGAAGAATTCCCAAAAGCAGAAAGATGCAAACATGCTGCCGTACCACCGATTCCTACCAATGATCATCCAGTTTGTGATGGATCAGAATGCTGATATTCCTCGGAGGGCAGGTTTACCTTCTATTACTCCTAAACTTTTCTTGTCTATAAAACCTGCCGCTCCAGCCAACATGCCAATTCCAGGACCATTCCCTGTATCTCTCTTAGATCTTTGTGAGCAGAATGATATTGTCAAGAGTTATAGGGAGAGTGTAGGAATACCTCCCATGGTTGTGCCAGAACCGGCCATACCTACCAAGGGAGGAGTAGCACCTGGTGAGGATATAGAGAATAGGCCTCAGCAATCTACGGGAGATGCTGAGGGGGAAGAGGAGGTGAGAAAAGAAAAAATGAATGCTGAGGGTTCCCCAAACCCAGAAAGCCGGGAAGTCACATCTACTATGGGGCCTAGCACTGCTGGGCCTCATATTGAAGAAGTCGCAGTGATCCCACCCGTGCAAGTTTCAGCCCCACCAAGCCACTACGGTGTCTCTCAACAGACTCCGTCTTTATTGCACAGGGTTATAGCACATACACTGGGTCAACCCCAATTAGGTGTTGAACCTATTGAACAAATAGGACCGTCTCCCTCGTCCTCGACTCCTTTTGATGCACGATTTGACATACCGCGGATTTCCGCATATCTTGAACAACACAGGGTAACAATCGATGCACTGAACTTGTTGGCTCAACAAGTTTCCTCAACTTCCAGAGGTGGTACCTTTCAAGGTTCCATTCGAGGATTGGAAGGAAATCATGCTGGAGCCAACATCACTGCTGCTCCAGTAGGTAGTACTGCCTATGTGGCTGGTACTTCAACCGGAAGTCTTCGTGATTCCGGGTTTGTTACATGTGCAGAACTTCAACAACATAATCAACAGGCCGTGTCACCAATCAACCAACAACTGCAGATGACAAATCAAAAGTTGGATCGGATAGAGCAAGCTTCCAAGGCCCAAGCTGAGCAGCTAAACCGAAATGAAACACTTCTTGCTGCCCATCCTCCAGTTCCAGAGCGTCAATCACAACCTGATCCTACCACAATGTCTGTAGATGCTTTAAAGAGCATGTTGTACGTTAGACTTCTGGAGCAAAGGCCAGAATCTGCACATGATCAGGACCTTCTGACTACTCTTCGCAACGAACAGCGTCCATCGGGAATCTCCATGGATGACTTTCAAGAGTTTCATGAAGATGTAAACAACAAGATAGATGGGATCACAAGAGGTTTCTATACCTCTTTATCAAAGGTTACTGATCGGCTGACAATACTTGAACAAACTTGTCAGGCTCAGGCTCAGGGAAGCAAGAGGAGACGGGATGATCAAGATCCTGATGATCAACCCGAGGGGGAGAAAAGAAGAAGATTATATATGACTTCTCCCTCTGCGGCTGCAAATATACCAGTTGTACCTGTTCCTCAACTCAGTTCATACTTATCTGCAGGTACAAGTTCAGCTGGGTCTGGGAGTCAACAACAACAACATATGGCCGATTAAGTTTATGAACGACAAGAAAAGGAAAATGTTGACAAACAAATTATACTTTACGTACCTCAGCAACAATCTGAACCGAGGCCAATTGATCTTAAAGAAGGAGAAATACCTTACGAGCAGTCCCATGCCGAGATGTTTGAATGGTCTAGCGACTCAGAAGAAAAATTGGAGGATTTATATGAGTCCATACACACATCACCTGCAAGGCATATGGGAGAAAGTAGTTCTGCTCTGCCAGAGGAGGAAGCTGACGATCCTGAGATGGAAAGACTGTTCAAGGGTATTGATGAATATGTCGAGTTTGCTGCACGTCCAGATTCTCCTAGAATTGTCCACAAATTTGATGATATTCCCAGTGAAAAAGAACTTACACTTAAAAGAAAAGAAAGGGAAGCAATTTCTAGAAGGGAAGCTAGGAGAAAGCCTAAACAAAAGAAACCAATCTTCGACGTGTCCAGGGTTCTCAGTGGGATTAATGTTGAAGTTCATGAAACTTTCCCTCCTCCTCCTGGTCAATTTCAAGAATCAGCTGCCGATGTACTTGAAAGAAACAAACAGAGAGAAGCAGCTGAGAAAACAAGACAAGAGTCGGAATGGCCCTTGCCAAGGAGCTTCATTGTGCCACCAGCTCCTCCAGTGTATCGTGGGGATCCAGGACTTGATGCAGGCAACATGTTCACAAGAAGTGCTACCCAACAACCTATATGGAAACCTTATTTTGTCAATGCTGCTAATCTTGAAGAAAGAATTCCAGACATATTCAGCAATGAGCTAATATAGGTTATTTCCCCTGAGTTGCGGAACATGGACGACAAACAGAGAAGAATATATGAACACATCCTCACTCAGTCCATGACAAAACCCGAAGAGATCAAATCAGAGTATCCTATAGTTGAACTTATCAATATCTTTACTCAGACAACCTTCAGAATAAAGTATGCCATCTTTCATGTCAGAAGAGCAAACAACCTGTCATACTTCCTCAACGAAGCAGATTTAAGGTTTGTTAGTATTGAAGACATCAGCTTTATCTTTGACACCCTCTCTCAGAAAAGAGGAAAGTGGCCTGAAGAAGAGTTTGGAAGGGTTGCTCTGATGAAATATATGAGAAATTTAATGAAATACTTTGAGGAACATGATCTGCAACTCGGAGCAGAAAATAACTATATGAAAGTCAATCTCTTAAAGCCTAACCAGAGCCATCCAGATCTAGAAAATCTTGAAGAATTGACAGTTATCTATGATGGGCATCCAAACTTCAAAGGTGATCGAGGGGTCGTCTCAAAGAATACAAAAGGCGAAAAGATATTCATCAGACTTGATGAACTCATGGCGTATTCAGACGGCACTTTGAAAATTCTCCATTATAAGATACATCAGAAAGTGTGGGATAACCGGGCAGCCTATACTGATGAAGACCATGCGAAAGCCTATCGTGCTATAGAAAGGATGAGATCGACACTAGCAAGCAGAAGGTAAATACGCAAGTGGCAAGTGGCATTCGGGATTCGCAACAAATCATCCTATGAATAGATTAATGTATTTAATTGTTGTGAATGTTTACACACCTCACTTAGGGGAAGATTGTTAGAAATATTAAAGTGAGGGGTGTAATATGTAATTACTCAAAGTTGGGGAAATGCTATATAAAGGCATTTCCCCCACATTTCAATGTTAAGCTTTGCATTCTAAATTACTTGTGTTTGTGTTTTACTCTCAACCTCTCGGCTCTCTCTCTCTCTCTCTAACCGATTACACACACAAACACACACTAAGAAGATAATCTTCTAGCATTGCTTCATCCATATCATAATACGGGACCATCACAAAGGAGCAAGAAAGAAGGAAAGAGAAAAAGGCTTTAGCTCAAGCTGAAGCAAATTATTCTGGTCCAAGGCTTGTTGGTCCCTTGGTGAGAATAACAACAAACAACAAATGTGTAGAAGGGGGGGTTGAATACACTTTCTATGGAAATTGAACAAATCAAAATAAAGTGTTAGACAAAGTAAATCAAATCACAATCGAATGCTTTGCTTTTCATTAATAAGAATATGATTACAGACTCTATCAAGTAAGCAACTCTTGATATGTAAACACCTAATATAAATCTCTCAATCTTTCAAACTTAGCTATCTATAATCAAGTTATGATTATAGATACTGACGACTCTCCAAACAGGATTTAATCACAGATTGAATACTTACCATTCTCACAACTAATATGAGTATTCGAACACACGAAGAAATTGGCAATATGTGAATATCTTGATCACGTTGAACTGATAAACAGTGATTCAATAATCGTAACACATACGGTTGAGGTGAGGTAATTGGCTCTGCAACACTTAGTTGTAATCATTTCAGAATCGTACCTCTAAACTTATCAGGGAGATAAGTATTTATAATCCTGTTCCTACGGTTCCTAACAAACTGGACTAATCCTAATTTGCTAACTAACTACCGGATAACGTGGAATCTTGAATCATGAATCTTCTTATCTTGAGTCTTCAATCTTCAATCTTGATTCTGAAGTCTTCTTATCCTTCCCGTAGATATAGAGAGTTAAAAAGACAAGTTTAAAACATATTTAAACTTTCTTTAGGCTGACTTCTTACTCGGACCGAGTTACTCAACTTGAAACTCATCAAGCGGAGTTCTTCGAGAACAAACTCGAAAACTAACATGAACTAACACGTATATTAATAAACTCATCCTTAGAAGTCCTAAGAGTTAGCTAGAACTTATTTAGCAACTCTGTTGAGCTGACTCAGTATATACGCTGATTCACTCAGCTTAAAACACATCAAGCTGAAAGCTCAATATATCTTAGGTGACACACACAGCTTATCAAAACACATTGATAATTTTACTAAGATATAATCTAATCTGATCAAACATATTTACAGCTTATACTCAGCTTATACTCAGTCTGAAACACTATACGTGTTCAGTCTGATCAAGCCTCGTAATTCTGTTTAAGTTATATCTAGAACATATCTAACAAACTTAACTTTGTCTCATCAAATCTAAACTGATGAGATCATTTTCCCAACAAACTCCCCCTATTTTATGATGACAAAACAATCAAACAGTTATTAAGTTTGTTTAACAGAATTGTTTTTTAAATCTTAAACTTATCAAGATTTTACATTTGAACTAATCAAATATCAATTGAACTTATCAATTTTAATTGAACTTATCAATTATAAGTGGAACAAACCAACTTTTAGTTGAACGCACCAACCAAATACATTAATGAATAAGAACTAATCAATTATTCATTCAAGCTGAACTTATCAGACTATTAATTATGAACATATCATAACACAGTTGAACATATCAAACTCATACTTGTATTAATTGAACTTATCATAATACAAAAGTTTTTGATCACTAAGATCATGCACACTTAGTGCTTAAAAAATTAGAACTAATCTAATTTTCACAATAGAACTAATCTATTCAGGATGCAGCTCTTCAAACTCCTTGATCTCCTTGTTGATTTCTTCAAGGATTTCTTGCAAATTAGGCAAGTGTTGAAGCTGATCCTTCTGTGATCTTATTGCTCTGTTAATTTGGTATCTGAACCTTGCAGTTTGTTCAGTCTTCTCTACTATTTGTCTTAGAGCAAACACCTGAGATACCCCATATGTATATATACTTGCATCAGACTGGAAGCATTGTTCACCATTTCTGTCTAAGTACATGAAACCTTTCTGAGGCTCTTCCACATATGTATTCTCTTTGAATTTCATTCCTTCTGGAAGATTAAGACTGTACTTATCTGTATTTTCTAATCCAGCTGGCTTTGTTTGCTTCTTCTTTCCAACCTTATGAAAAGAAGTCAGTAGGGTAGCTATCTCAGATCTGGGTATGATTTGCATCGCATCAGCTCTTACAAGTAGCCTTAAGATTTCATCTTTAACTTGATTCCTGGCAGAGGACTTTTCCATCTGCTTGATAAGGATAGCCACTTGCTTCAACTCTTCATATCCCAGTTTATGAAGTTGATTCAGCTCCAGAGAAATTGATTCACCATTCTTTAAGACGAACTCCATAATGACAATCCCTTGAACTGAACTCAACCTGAGGGAATCAATCTGAGAAGAGAAGTAGGTTCTTGTATAACACTGAGTTATGTTCTCCTCCTCTTGATGATCCTGAATAGGAGGTTCTTCTACCTCTTCCTCCTTGGGCACAATAGGCAGTTTGAGTTTAGCTAATTCCTCATTCTTCTTTCTGATTTGCTCAGCCCAGACATGTTCTCTTGCTCGTTTCTTATCTACTAACACAGCTTGAGCATCCAATTGTCTTCTTCTTAATTCTTCGATAGATATCCCAAGCTGGTCAGCATCTTCTTGTTCCATTCTCCTCACTTCCATCAGTGAAGCTCTTTCTTGTAAAGTCATTTTGTCAGCAGAGTCTTCATCTGAGGATGATGATTCACTGAGAATCATTTTTCTTCTTTTCTGCTGAGGGGGTTCTGACTCTTTTGAGCTAACCACTGCCGGTCTCTTGCCTTTTGCTTTTTCAGTCAACTCAGCTTCTTTTTCTCTTTTTGTCTCCCCCTCAATCTGTTCTGCTCCCTTTGCCAATAGTAGTAGAGCTTCAGCTTTAACTGACTCAGCTTCAGCATCTTGAACCTTCTCCCCCTTTTTGTCATCATCAATAGGGTTTGAAGTCTTTTGTTTTTGTTGAAGGGCAGCAACGGCAGATTTCAAGTGTAACACCTCCTCATCTAGAGAATCCAAAATCATGATCATTTCCTTCTTGGTCTGCTTTCTCTTGAGTTACAACTTGTCAAACTGATTTTTAAAGAAATTCATCAAGTCATCCAATTCAGCCTGAGAGGGTTGGAATTTGGGTGCATCATCCAAGGGTTGGTGTGTACCCTCAAACTCATTTGTACCAGATTTAGGACCCTGTGAATCACCTTGGTGTGTAGATGAAACATTGACATGTCGTGCCTGTGGGTGTGAGAAGTGAAGGGAAGTAATGGGGCTTGAAATGTGAAGTGTGTGGGTAGGTGGTTGGCTAATTGGTTTGGAGGGGGGTGATTGACCCTGTGGATTGGTCATTTCTTCAATATGACCTAAGTGTGTCTGCTTAGGCACAGTAGTGGGCTATCCCATGGCACTGGAGAGTGTGGGCTAAGTAGACACCACACCCGGTTTTTGGCTTTTGGGTTGTAATGAGCCTCGAGGTTGACACCTTAAGAGTAGGCGTCTCCTCCTCAACTCCTGCCGGTGGAGGGATCAATGTGATCTCAGCTCTAGTGATGCCTATAAGAGTGACACCACCTTTGGTAGTCTTTCTTGTATATGTGCGGATATTCTCCCTAGCAGTAGTGGGCATAGTAGGGGTGGCTTCAGAGTGGGATTTAAGATGGAATGAAGGTGGAGGAGATGGATTAGACTGGGTTGGGATTACCACAGCCTTATCTCCAAAAGTAGATGGAGAAAAATGAGAAGAAAGAGAAAGTGGAGAGGTCTTACCAGAAGCAGCTTCAGTGTTTGCAGGTTCAGCTTGTGCAGAGTGCTCAGCTTGAATCTCGGTGTCAGCTTGGGAAGCTCCCCCTTGATTGGATCCCTCTTCTTCACTTTCTGATGAAGCTGCCTCAGCTATCAGTAGCATGGGCTCACTCAGACCCTCTTACTCTAGGAAGATGTCGTTGTTGAACATCTTGGGGCTGAGTGTAGGAAACAGTAACACATCCTGATCAGCTTCATATAGTGTTGTCCCCAGCTCAGCTTCAAATGCCAAGGACAGGTACCTTATGAAAGGTACATGAAGATCCCTTGTGGTCTTCATCAGTTGGACCCTGAGTTCGTTGAAGATAAGCAGAGCATAGTCCAGATTTCGAGCAAAGTATATGTTGTATAGCAGCTGCATCTCGAACTCATTTACCTGGTCTAATCCTCCAACCTTGGTACCAAGTGAACGAATCACTGTGGAAACTATGAAACCCCAACTTGTTGGAAAGGTGGCCTTTTTTATTACACCCTCTATCTGCGAGTGTCCCATGCTGGGTAGGACAGACCTAGCCACCTGTCTCGTCATAGCAGGCTCGAACTCATCAGATTGAGGGAGTTGAAGAACCTCCCTTAGCCTGTGTACTGTGATAGTAATGGTCCTCTCTCCGTTCCTTGATTTCGTCGTTGTTTTGGTCGTAGACACACGTATACCAAAACTCGAGCAGATGCTGAGGAACCACATGTAAAGGTGCTCTAGTGAAAGCAAAAGCCAATGGGCATTTACGAATATAGTTTACCCATGTTTCGTATCCTCTGTTAATTTTGCGTTGAGGGATTGCAAGGCAGGCACGCTGATTGTTGATTGTGATCAGTAGCAATCCGTTGTTCTTGAACGCAACACCCTTTACCATTCTGTCACTGAGATTCAGAATGGTTCCGTCCATCGTTGAATTTAGAATATTACACTAAGTAACTGTTCTATTCGCACTGGGCAATTTATGTCGCACTGAGCGATTTAGGGTTTCGTGATCGATGAAACGAGGAATTGCACTGAGCAATTTGTGGTTGTTTTTGAAAGGTATTTTAGAAGGTGAGAAGTCAGAGTGGTAAGCGTAAACTTCTCTAAACCGGTTATGATCGGTATATATACCTTTCTAAGGAGAGAGAAAAGTTACCGTTAGAATCCCTTTTTATCCGTTACGCTAGAAAAATTACGGCTTGATTTAACAGATAGAGGGTAGAAACATATCATCTTCCAATGGATACAAGTGTAAAATAATATTATTAACGCATAATAAGATTATAAACACTGTTAAATTATACCAATACACAATTGATATTCGATGAGATTTGAGACTGACTCAAATACACATTGACATATGAATTAATGACACGTAGTAATCAAATCATAGTTTGGACATACCAAGCTGAGTAAACTTATTACTCAGCCTAAGTCACGCACTCAGCTTGAATTGAGCACTCAGCTTAAGATTGAAACTCAGCTTGAGTAGAGCACTCAGCTCAGGCTCAATGATACTTAGTCATTATTGTTTGAGACTTACGCAAACTAACACTTATAACTACACTGAGTAGTTAATGTAGGTTTGGCACTTACCAAACGTGTGAACCAATCACACAGCATGAGTTAAGCACATAGCTCAGACTCTATGACACTCAGACATTTATGTTTGAGACTGACTCAAACTATATATCTTAACTACACTGAGCAGTTAATGTATGTTTGTAACTTACCAAACGTGTGAACTCATCATTCAGCTTGACAGGTTATCCAGTTTATGAAAACTTATTTATAAATTGTGCACTCAGCTTAAGACACTTAGTCTTTGTCAAACTGAAAAACTCAGATTCTAGACACTTAGCTAGGGGTTGAGCATACCCAATTTACTTAGCAGATACATAAACCTCTTTTCATCAAGGGGTTTAGTAAAGATATCTGCTAATTGGTCATCAGTGGAGATAAATTTTAAGTCAACTTTACCTTTTTCCACGATGTCCCTGATGAAGTGATGTCTAATTTCAATGTGCTTGGTTCTTGAGTGGAAGACTGGATTGTAAGTTATGGCTATAGCACTTTGGTTATCACAGAAGATAGGAGTTTTCATGAAACTCATACCAAAGTCTTGAAGCTGATGCTGCATCCATAGGATTTGAGCACAACAACTTCCTTCTGCAACATACTCAGCTTCAGCAGTTGAAGTAGCTACTGAGTTATGTTTCTTACTAGTCCAGCTGACTAACTTCCCTCCAAGCATTTGACATCCTACAGTAGTTGATTTTCTATCTAACTTGCACCCAGCATAGTCAACATCCGAAAAACCAACTAACTCAAATCCAGAATCCTTTGAATACCAAAGGCCTAGATTTGGTGTACCTTTAAGGTACCTAAAGATCCTTTTCACAGCTTGAAGATGTGATTCTTTAGGATCTGACTAATATCTTGCACAAACACATATAGCAAACATGATATCAGGTCTACTAGCTGTCAGATAGAGCAATGAACATATCATTCCTCTATAGGTAGACTGACACACAGATTTACCATCTGAGTCCTTGCTCAGCTTGACAGCCGGTGACATGGTGTTTTCATAGTTGAACTTGAAACAAAACCATATTTCTTTATCAAATCAAGAACATACTTGCTTTGATTGATGAATATTCCATCAGGATTTTGTTGAATTTGTAGGCCTAGGAAATAAGTCATCTCACCCATCATACTCATCTTGTACTTTTGTGACATTATTTTGGAGAACCATTCACACAGAGATTCATTAGTAGAACCAAAGATAATGTCATCCACATAGATTTGTACAAGAATCACCTGTCCTTTACTCTTTTTAATAAAGAGTGTCTTATCTATACTACCTCTAGTGAAATCCATTGATAATAGATAAGTGGATAGTGTATCATACCAAGCTCTTGGAGCTTGTTTAAGACCATACAAAGCCTTGTCTAACTTATAGACATGATGTGGAAACTTTGTACTGACAAAGCCAGGAGGTTGTTTCACATAGACTTCCTCCTAAAATTTTCCATTTAGGAAAGCACTTTTCACATCCATTAGATAGACTTTGAAGTCTTTATATGCTGCATAAGCTAAGAACAGCCTTATGGCTTCAATTCTAGCAACAGGGGCAAAGGTTTCATCATAATCGATTCCTTATTCTTGCTTATACCCTTGTGCTACCAGCCTGGCTTTGTTCCTAACTATCACTCCATCCTTGTTCATTTTATTTCTATAGACCCACTTAGTGCCTATAATTGAATGATCTTTGGGGGCAGGGACAAGGCTCCAGACCTTATTTCTCTCAAATTCATTCAATTCCTCTTGCATAGCTTCAATCCAATCCTCATCCTCTAAGGCTTCTTCAGTCTTCTTTGGTTTCATTTGAGATAGAAAACCAAAGTGGGTAGCATAGTTAGTTGTAGCCTTAGATCTGGTCATTACCCTTTCTTGGACATTTCCAATGATCTGATCTTGAGGATGATCTTTGACGAATTTAAATGTTGTAGTTGGAGAATCTGGTTCTGGATCTGAGTTATGTTGAGAGCCCTAAGGTGAACTTATCTCCTCGGTCTCAACGGCAGCATTGTTAACAAACTGATGATCACTTAGATCCTCAGTTTGAGTGACTTCAGCTCCAAAGGGGTTGATGAACTCATCATCCTTCTCAGCTTGAGAATTCCTTGGAGCTTGTGATGATTTCTTTGATGAACACACATCATCATCACTATCATTTCCCATGACATACATAGGATTTGACATATTGGTTTCCTCTGGCTTTTCAAGCTCACTCAGACTAACCAAGTCAGCTTGTCTTTTCTCAGCTTGATCAAAACTGTCTTCATCAAATGAGACATGAATTGATTCTTTTATGGCCTTTCTCCTAGTGTTATACACTGTATGATTCAGAGATTAAGGAATAACCAACGAATATTTATGGATCAGCTTTGGGTTCCAACTTATGGAGCAGATCTCTTTGATTCAGCACATAGCATTTTGAACCAAAGACATGGAAATAACCTATATTGGGCTTTCTAGACTTATACATCTCATATGATGTTTTACCATGTCTTTTGACAATGATTGATCTATTTTGAGTATAACAGGCTGTACTGACAGCTTCATCCCAAAAATAGAGTTTCAATCCTGCCTCACATAGCATTGTTCTAGTAGCCTCAATTAGGGTTCTATTTCTCCTCTCAGTAACTCCATTTTGTTGGGGAGTTATGACAGATGAGAAATTTTGTAATATTCCCTTTTGTTTACAGAAGCTTTCAAGGGTAGAGTTTCTGAACTCAGTCCCATGATCACTTCTAAGTTGCTTTACAGACTTACCTTTCTGCAACTCTTCCTGTTTGATAAAACTTATTATCTCCAGGGGCAGTCTCACTTTTGGCTTTAAGGAATATTACCCAGGTGAATCGTGAGAACTCATCTACTATCACCAGTGTGTACTTCTTGCCACTTCGGCTTGGAATACTTATGGGTCCAAACAGATCCATATGCAACATATGCAGTGGTTCTATTATTGAAAATTTTTGCTTTAATTTAAAGGACCCTTTGTGGTGTTTCCCTTGTTCACAAGCTGAACACAATTTGTCCTTGACAAATGTGATCTTTGGTAATCCAGAGACTAACTCTTTATTGGATAGAATATTTATATTTTTAAAATTCAAATGTGATAATCGTTTATGCCACAACCAACTCAGCTTAGGAACAGATTGGGAATACAAGCAGGTTTCAGTATAGGGATCGGCAGAATTAAGATCAAGTAGATACACATCTCTTTCTCTTTTAGCTATTAATACAGGCTTTCCCTTAGAATTATATATTGTTCCTGCTTTCTTCCTAAAAGTAACAATGTTGTCTTCATCACACAATTGGCTGATACTAATCAGATTGTGCTTAAGACCCTTGACATATGCAACCTTCTAGAAAGTAACTTTGCCAGCATGCATCTTCCCATAGCCTTTAGTTCTTCCATAGGAATTTTCTCCAAATGTTACTTTAGGACCTTCGTCTACCTGGAAATCACTAAGAAGTTCATTCCACCCGGTCATGTGCCTTGAGCATCCACTATCCAAGTTTGGATCATGTCTTTTCTCTGAGGCTGACTTCTGAGACTCAATCAGTTGATTGTCCTCCTTAGAGTCTGTACTTGCTATCTCATCATCAGCTACATAAGCTGTTGTTTAATAGTCACCTCCAAGTACAGCTTGTACATGTTTAGGAATTTGTTGGTTTATGCACTTTTCAGCAAGCTTTGATGACTTATACCAAGACTCAGTGACCTTTTGAAGTTGGTCAGCTTTGAATTTAGCTTCCTGAAGTTCTTTACTTAGAAGTTTATTAATGTGTCTTTGACATTCAAGATCACACTGTGCTTTCTTACCAACATCAATGAGAGATTGATTTTCCTTGATCTCATCTTTGAGTTTAGCTATTTCAGCTTTGAGGTCATTTTGAGACTTAAGGATGGTCTTGAAATCATTTAACAAATAATTGAAGGCAAGACTCTTTTCTTCATCGGTGTAAGAGTTGAAATTACTGACCTTGTACATGGAAGCAGGATCTCAATCGCTTAGCTTGATGTTTTCCTCAGCTTCCTTCATGTCAGCTTCAAAGATTGATTCGGACTGACCATAATCAACCTCATCTAATTCTAACTTTTCATCTTCTTGAGCCATTAGACATACATCATCATCTGAGGTAGATGATTCAGTATCCCAGGTTTCAGCATATAATCCTTTTGCACTAGGTTTGTCTTCTGGCTTTCCTTTCTTGAGCTGAGTATATTTCTTCTTGTATTTATCAGCTCTGTAAGCATTCTTATCAGCAACTGATGCTAATTATTCCTTCTTTAATCTGCACTCAGCAGCAATGTGTCCCTTCTTCTGACAGTTGAAACACATAGCCTTATTAGGATCAAAAGAACTCTTCCCTTTGCCCCTGTCAGATCTTCCTCTTCCCCGTTGAGCTCTTCTTAAACGTCTGGCTAACATTTCCATTTGCTCAATGATTATCTGAATATCATGAGTATTACCTGAGTCTGAGTCTGAGTGGTCAGCTTGGGATTCTGACTCAGTCTCAGATTCAACAACTAGTGCCTTGGAACTTTTCTTCTTTTTCTTTGCAACCAATGCAACTTCAGCTTTATCCAAAGACTCCTTGAGTTGTTGTTGAGAAGTTCTTTTGTGTTCTGTGATCTGTTCATGATTAAGCAAGAACCCATAAATGGACTGTAGGTTATACAAATGCAATGTTCCTCCAGCCCTCAGTGCTGTGGTCACTTTATTGAACCTTTCTGGTAACACATCCAGAAACTTCAGCACGAGTTCAGCCTCCTCTTTCTTAATGCCTACACTTAGCAGGTCATTAATCAAGCAATGAAACCTAGTAAACACATCAGCCAGGGTTTCATTCTTCTTTGAGAAGAAGTTCTCATATGATCTGTTTAAATGATTTTTCTTCTGCTGTTTGACCAGATCTGTGCCCTCATATGTAACACTCAGAGTATCCCAGATCTCTTTTGCAGACTGACACCCAGTCACAGTATGCAAGATCTCGTTGGTCACGGTATCCAATCTTCATCAGTCCAGGATGCAGCAGGCTTTCTCATATCCTTTTCAGTTCTGCCAAGAGACGTATCACTGACAGTAGCAGGTATCTTGGGGATGATAGGTCCTTTTGTAATGACATCGTACATACGATTGTCAATGGACTTGAGGAATAGTATGGCTCTGAACTTCCACATAGGATAGTCAGATCCATCAAATACGGGACAGCCTTTGGCAGACATCTGTGTAAAGTTTGAAGAATTATTTCTTGTAGACATTGTAAACTTTCTCAGAAGCTTAAACTTTCAACTTATGAAATCGTTCAACCTGCTCTGATACCAGTTGTTGGTCCCTTGGTGAGAATAACAACAAGCAACACATGTGTAAAAGGGGGGGTTGAATAAACTTTCTGCGAAATTGAACAAATCAAAATAAAGTGTTACACAAAGTAAATCAAACCACAATCGAATGTTTTGCTTTTCATTAATAAGAAGATGATTACAAACTCTATCAAGTAAGCAACTCTTGATATGTAAACACCTAACATAAATCTCTCAATCTTTCAAACTTAGCTATCTATAATCAACTTATGATTATAGATACTGACGACTCTCTAAACAGGATTTAATCACAGATTGAATACTTACCAATCTCACAACTAATGTGAGTATTCGAACACACGAAGAAATTGGCAATCTGTGAATATCTTGATCACGTTGAACTGACAAACAGTGATTCAAAAATCATAACACATACGGTTGAGGTGAGGTATTTGTCTCTGCAACACTTAGTTGTAATCGTTTCAGAATCGTACCTCTAAACTTATCAGGGAGATAAGTATTTATAATCCTGTTCCTACGGTTCCTAACAAACTGGACTAATCCTAATTTGCTAACTAACTACCGGATAACTCGGAATCTTGAATCTTGAATCTTCTTATCTTGAGTCTTCAAACTTCAATCTTGATTCTGAAGTCTTCTTATACTTCCCGTAGATATAGAGAGTTAAAAAGATAAGTTTAAAACATATTTAAACTTTCTTTAGGCTGACTTCTTACTCGGACTGAGTTACTCAGCTTGAAACTCATCAAGCTGAGTTCTTCGAGAACAAACTCGAAAACCAACATGAACTAACACGTATATTAATAAACTCATCCTTAGAAGTCCTAAGAGTTAGCTAGAACTTATTTAGCAACTCTGTTGAGCTGACTCGGTATATACGCTGAGTCACTCAGCTTGAAACACATCATGCTGAAAGCTCAATATATCTTAGGTGACACACATAGCTTATCAAAACACATTGATAATCTTACTAAGATATAATCTAAGCTGATCAAACATATTTACAGCTTATACTCAGTCTGAATCACTATACGTGTTCAGTCTGATCAAGCCTCATAATTCTGTTTAAGTTTTATCTAAAACATATTTAACAAACTTAACTTTGTCTCATCAAATCTAAACTGATGAGATCATTTTCCCAACAAGGCCTGATCCGATTCCATACACTGATGCAGACATTCAGGAGTGCTACTTCATACGAAGCACCAGCAATGAAATCAAAGTATGACTCTGAGCAGAGTAGACGGAGCCATCATTCTCACCTTCCTATTTGATGACAAATCAACAGTGGGAATGGACCTGAGATATGTTCACAGGATGGGATACCTTGAATGGCAAAGAATAATGATGATGCTCAAGAAGTTCAAAAAGAGTCAGATCAAGTGAGAGATTACAACTGAAGTCTCGAAACTGATTTCTCGAGCTGAGGAGCTGAGGTATGTCCTAGTTCCTGGTCTGCAATGGGAGAGACTATTCGAGATACCTGAAGGTATGGAATTCAAAGAGAATCAAGGTATTGATACACATGTTTAGGGGTTTATGTTTAAGGATCAGGCAGGCAAACCTAGCTTCATCAAGCTGAATGAGGTCTGCTATCTAAAAGCTAGGGATGCCTTACATATAAGAAGTTGTTGTGGTGATAGCTCAAATCACTTTGTGAAATACAAATTGAATAAAATCATCAGAGTGCAACAAAAGGAACTCAAAGGATATGTAGAAGCAGAAAGCCTTCTAGAAGAGATACAAAGAGAAATTATTCTTTGGGAGGTTCTACATCCTGAGTTCAAGAGATAATTTTGTAATAGATTAGTTCTAATAATTTGTAAGCACTAAGTGTGCATGATCTTACTGATCAAAATTTTGTACTCTGATATGTTAAATGAATACAAAGATTTGTTTCATTTGTTTAACTGTTTATGATGTGTTCATAATTCTTAGTCTGATTAGTTCAGCTTGAATGAATAACTGATTAGTTCTTGTTCATTAATATAATTGGTTGGTTTGTTCAACTTATAATTGATAAATTCAATTAATATTTGATAAGTTCAAAATTAAAATCTTAGTAAGTTTAAGATTTAAAACATAATTCTCTTCAACAAACTTAAGAACTGTTTGATGGTTTTGTCATCATCAAATAGGGGGAGTTTGTTGGTCAAATGATCTCATCAGTTGAAATTTAATGAAACAAAGTTAAGTTTGTAAGATATGTTCTAAATAACTTAAACAGAATTATGAAGCTTGATCAGACTAAGCACTTATAGTGTTTCAGACTGAGCATACGCTGAATATTAGTTGAGCTTATGTTTGATCAGCTTAGACTATATCTTAGTAAGATTACCAATGCGTTCAATAAGTTGTGTGTGTCACCTAAGATATAGGTTGAGTATTCAGTTTGATGCGTTTCGAGCTGAGTGACTCAGCTTATAGACTGAGTCAACTCAACAGAGTTGCTAAGTAAGTTCTAGCTAACTCTTATGACTTCTAAGGATGAGTTAATCATTTCAGGTTTGTTCTCGAAGAACTTAGCTTGATGAGTTTCAAGCTGAGTAACTCAGTCCGACTAAAAGAAGGCAGTTTAAGAGAATTTAAATTTGTTTTAAATTTCTTTTTATCTCTCTATATCTACAGCAAAGATAAGAAGATTCCAGAATTAAGATTGAAGATTGAAGACTCAAGATAGAAGATTCAAGATTCAAGATTCCGGGTTATCCGTTAGTTTGTTAGCAGATTAGGATGAGTTCTAGTTTGTTAGGATCCGTAGAAACAGGATTATAAATACTTATCATCTGATAAGTTTAGAGGTCGACTATAGAACGAGTTACAGAGCCAAACTCAATTCACCTCAACCTATTGATCGTATGTGTTACGAATCTTGATGCACAGTTTGTAAGTTCAACGTGATCAAGAAAATTCACAGATTACCAAATTGTTCGTGTGTTCGGATCTTCACGTTTGTTGTGAAGTTGGTAAGTATTGAATCTGTGAATAAATCCTGTTTAGAGAGTCTTCCTGTATCTATAATCATAAGTTGATTATAGATAGCAAAGTTTGAGAGATTGAGAGATTTGATTTACATTAAGTGTTTACATATCAAGTGTTGCTTACTTGATTGTTCATGTAATTATCTTCTTATTAATGAAAGCAAAGCATTCGATTGTTTGTGGTTTGATCTGTGTCAACACTTTTTATTGATTTGTTCAATTTTTCGCATAAAGTGTATTCAAACCCCCCTTCTACACATTACTTGCTTGTTGATCTTCTCACCAAGGGACCAACAAAACGCTCCTCTAAGCCTTGCACGACCTCAAAAACCGACTTATTCTTGAGTTCATCCGAATACTCAGACTCTGTGGAGAGTATCAGAATTGACATGACGTCAGATTCATCATACAGATACTTATAATATGTATCATACTCTCCATCCTGAGCAGAATAGTCAGGTCGTGCTGGAGGAGGTTTGTCTTGTAACACGGTGATTTCCAAAAATACCGTTTAAAAAAAATTTATAGTTATTAATCGACCAAAAGCAACGGAAGCCTTAAAACCAGGTAAATGTAACCCGACAAAACCACAGTGTCACACCGTGATCAAAACCGTTAATCCTTTACAGCTTCAAACCATAAATAAAATAATAAAAGTTCATTGGTATCCATGTCTATAAACTATCTACCCAATAAGCACCCATCTCACAAAGCAAATCTCTAAGCCACCTGCACGAGTACAAGACACCATTTCAAAAGAACAAGTGTCAGCTTACGCCTCGTGAGTCAATAGGAGTTAAAACCAAAAACCATAAAAATATAATCGTAAGTATAGATATGACATTACAGTAAATACCATACCCGACCCATCGTGTATTTGACCCGTACCCGATAACCGCAAATCATATAGCACTGAATGGGTCAAATATCCTCAAATCAAATCATGTAATCAACCGCACGTAATCACGAATCATACGGCATCATAACCGCATATGCATCAATAAGGTGTCCTAATGTAGAGTCTAAACCCACACTAGATATCCAAGGTTCGCTAATCACGTGTCGGGCCAACCTATGCACCAAGTGGGGCGCGACTCCCACCTGAGAGCATAGATCCCGAGAGTATCGCCGCTTTCGCTACTCCGACAGTGCGAGTACAAGTACTGTGTTGTCCTCAAGTGCAAGTACAAACGAAGCCGATCGCAATTTCAGCTTCTCCTCACACCCTCGTGATGCATGATCTAGCCCCGCTGGCCTGCATCACTCCAGTACTTGAACACCGAGGTGTCCGCATACCATGTGTCACTATAGCCATCTAGAAAGACCAAGCGACCCGCATTGGCTAGCACTTTAATCCTAGGTCAATCATACCTACTAGGCCCGTAATCTATAAATGAGTAATAAAGTATACTACCCCCGCCCGCTAAGTTCAAACATGCATATAATCATAAATAACTATGTATAAACCGCAAATAGTTATAGCATGTGTATCACGTGTTTAAACATATATAAAACAAGTATTTGACTTTAAACACATAACACGTATCATCAATCAATATATATATAACCGTTTATATATCCAAAAATTAGGTTTTGTCTTTGTACTCGGGTTTTGTAAATTCTACTAAACTCACCTGAAGTCTCGAAAGAAAGAACCCAACAAATCACCGAGAAGATTACCGAGCAACCTATAGGATAAACAAATCCTAATAAGTAACCGAGTGACAAACATTGAAATCAAACGGTAACATGAAAAATGGATCGTATATTCTATCTAGCCATTAGAAATCACAATTCTTATCCTTAAACATGTCTAAATCGTGATTGCGCCAAACGCCTAAATCTCAATTCCGATCCTTGAACAATTCATTCTCAATTGTAATTTAATCACAATTACAATTCAATAACAATTGCAAATTTAGGCTGCCAAAGTGAAATCATAATCAACTCAAACAAAAGAATAATGCTTCAAATTCCAGTAGGTGCTAATCGTAATTCATCTTATCATATTGTGAATCATCAAAGGATATATTTGCAATCCCATTCTACATTCCACACACTCAATCACAATTTCCACCACCAGACTTGTAATTGTCCCCTTGTAGCCAATCATAATTCCAAAGGCCCATGTGAATCCCATTGTAATTAGCATAACAGATCAAGAGCAGTCGACACACGCACTCTTCATCATGCAAATTATAACTCAATTTTTTTTAATCAGGGATCATAATTTATTCGTCATCATGCTTAACAATCATCAACTGATAAACCCCTAGTGTTAACTTAGAGGTCAAACTACAAAATCAAATCAAAGGAAAAACCTCGAACTTGATAAACCTACTGGTAGATTGCATTTATCAGCAATTAAGCCACAGTTATCCATCCAAATCCTATCATAAATCATTAAATCATATAGAATGAATAATTAGGGTTTAAAGATACTTACTTGATCAAATATCTTCACAAGCACTACGATTTTCTTGATCTTCTTCCTTCGCCGACCAAGAGAACGAAACCTTCAGGAACTAGGAACTGCCGTACGTGACTAAATAGGCTGCCACAAGTAATTAATTAACCCTAGTTTCTATAATCACCAAATAATCCTTAAAGTTTTCCCTTTTAAACCTTTTAGTCCTTGCACTTTTATTTTTCTAATAAATTATCTCATGTCATAAACATCCAATAATACTCCATTAAATCCTAAACCATCTCATTAAGTGTTCAAAAACAAATATTGGATAGTAATAGCTAACTCGATAAATATAACCTAAAAATCTCGGTCGTTACATGTCTACTGTGTACAGCCTTCCATGCGCCCTTAGGATATTCCTAAAGTGCAATTTTCAAACCATAAAGTTCGGACCTGAAAGCTTCCACTTGCTCATGATGACGCTAAGAGACTCCTTGGATGTATAAAACGGTATAACATATAATATCGACATCTACAGAAAAAGCAAGAAATAAACATTTCAGTAATTTAATTCCTCTAAAATAATTTATAACCCTTTAAATAAATATATTTTAGAGTAGGATCCATATTTCACACGTGCCGGTGCACGGTTTGGGCACGACAACACCGACTCCGTGCTATTTCTGGTGGGTATAAACCATACCGATCGTGTTTAATCCAAAACACGACTCCTATATCCTTGGGACATCGAATGAAACAATAATTCGTACATATTTAGTCCTCCTAAGTGCACTTTGGGCCCGTCACATCAGGGAATAACCAAAATAAACCTCACCATCTAAGACGGGGTGAACTCTGGCCTATCATATCAGGGAATCGCAAAGTCTTTCACCCCCTCCCCACATCAGTTAGAACCCCGGTGAGCACGGTTTGGGCACGACAACACACCGAAGTACTGGGAGCAGGAAATGTGTACCATAGGATGGGTAGCACTACTTGTCTAAGATTTTGAAAAGGGTTAACTTGTTTCAAAAATATTTTGCCAGTTTTAACTGTTTTACAAAACTTGTAAAACTTATATCCTTTTTAAGTGAAAAACTTTTCATCTTAAAAATATCCATTATATATGTATATGGTTTTTAAATGACGTGCGTGCACTATATAATTAAATCACAACCACGCAATTAATAATAACAATAATAAGCCATCACACATAACGCCTTTGACCATCACTGGTACTTAATATAAATTAAGCACCCATGTGGTCAAACCCTAAAGTGGATCATAAACAACACCCAAGGCATGCATTTGATGCTGATGCTGCCACTGGCTCCAGCTTCCGTGGCGTTGATGTTGTGCAGTTATATATATAAAATAAAACGGAAATACTAGACTAAACTACACACGGGCAGTGAACCCATCGTATAGTAGTATAGTTTTTTTTGTAAGTCCGAGTGTCGAACCTCAAGGAAGCAAGATGAAATCTCAATACTAAGCTTTCGTCATTAATTAATGTATGATCAAATGTTTATATTCCTAAACTTAACAATTAAACAAGCATGAAACAAGGAAACGAGATCTTTTTTTTTAAAAACTTTTCAAAATAAGAAGCAAGTGCTACTAGACTCGATTACAAGTAGAGCTAAAGACAATGATTCGATAAATTTGATGGGTAATGAGTTAATTCATCCAAACAATCCCAAAATAAGATGAAATCAAACAAGAAGGTTTCCTTAGAATGATTTTTTATAAGAAAATGGGTGTCTAGAATCTATCACTTTGTCAAACATACAAGCAAGGGACAAATGTTGTATTGAATAAGTCTAATAACAAAGTTCTCCGTTAATTAAACAATCAATTAATGGGAACTAACCCCCGAAGTTCTCCGAAGTAGCCAATTTCACAAAAATCAACTTTAAAGATATTTCAACACTTGACTAACATAGAATAATCATCCAAATTTCAATTTCTTCAACAAATTGCATAACAATGGTGAAATACCCAAACCCAAATGTAAGTTCTCACAAATTGGACATCACAACTAGGAATAATTGCAATGAAAACAAGAACTAATCAACAAAATACGTCTATTACATCAATTAGTCAAGTAAATTTGGGGAAAACAATAATTTAAGCAAAATGAAGAAGAAACCCTAGCTTCAAGCTCCAACAATGATGAAATGGGGAAAAACCCAACAAAATCTCAAATCCAAGTCAATAACCTACTTGAATCTCATTTAATAGCACTAAAATGAACTACTACATACTAAACATTACTAAATCTAAGCATACAAAACTGAAATCTAAGAGGAACAAGAAGGAAAGTGTAAACCTAGGTCAAAACCCAATGGGGAAGATGAAGATGAAGCTCCAAGAGAAGATCCAAAACTCCAAATCTTGTTTCCTTGGATGAATCCTTTGAAAAGTTGACTCAAAGTTATGAAGAATCTCCAGAAAATCGCCTCTCCCCTTAGGTTTTTGCTGAAAATCAGGTTATCAGTGAAAAGAGGGAGAAAATTGCTTAAATATGCAATCAGCGTCTGACGTTTGTACGGCCGTACAAACCCTTTAGTCATGACGTACAAAAGCTTCTGGAAAATTGAATCCTTCTATTTTGCCAAGTTTTGATGATTTTCTTTCCTTTTGTCTTGGATGAGCATTTAAGACCTGAGAATTCAAAAGCAATTAATTAAGTATCAATTCAATCTAAATTGCTAACAAAACTACATGTAATAGCACGATATCGCCCCGAAATAAGTAGTCTATTTGGGCGATATCAGGCGTCCTCTCTCCTTTGTCTTGATCCTTGTCTTGATTGGCTCCAAAAATACATTTACAAATATCAAACTAACATATTACAATTTTGATAAAACTAGTGCCCTATTACATAATAATGCAAAGGCACGCAGACCCGCTAAATCTAGTACTTTTACAAAATTGAATGGGGGTTGTAAGTGGCACGCAGGCCTCCCCACACCGGATAAATAATAAATGTAAACCGATCCACAAAACAATAAACAACCACAAACTTGATCCATTAGGTTTAAGGCGTTTGGCTTAAAATAAAAACAACCACGTACAATTAATTAAATAACAATACACGTATTATAAACCAACATATATAATTCCGGGTAGATTCAAACTTGAATCTCTAACACTAAAACACATACTGGTTTTGGGTTGATCCCCAACATTTAACATGGACCTCAAACTGGGCCTTAACCTAGGCCTTTTTGTTAAATATCACAAACCGGATAAAACAAAAAAAACCACACTGGTTAAAAGTCAAATATTATTAAATAAATAGTAATATAAACTTGAAACTTGATTTAAAAACTTCAAGAACTTTGAACTTTTAAATTACCCCAAGTTTCACCCACAATTTATACAAATATATATAAAGCATGTAAATTCGAAAGTTTATCCAGTTAAAAGTCAAAAACTTTGACTCTTTTCCATAAACCAAAGTTACAATTTAAGGAAGGATGTCAACGTGACAAGCGAGTATTTGATACAAATGTTGCAAAAAAAAGTCAATCCAAAGCAATATCAACCATGGGTGAGCTGATATTAAATAACAAATTGTTACAAACACAAAAGAGGGTGTTGAAACAAAAAATAGATAAGCGTAACTCTACACGCACAAGCATATCAACTGGTCAAAACAAAAAATTATTTCTTGTTGATGATGATCATGACATGAGCTCTCAAGGTATTTATGTATCGTTCTTATGATTTTTTTAATATGTAAGACAAAAGCCTCTTTGTCCATACTTATAATTACAATTATAGGTATAAACGAAGATAACAGAGAACTTGCTCCACACGAAGATGAGAAGGAAGAAATAGAAAACATAATGTCTGATAATGCTCGAAACGAGGTAGAAGGGGATGACATGACATCTCTAGGTACCGTTACTTTGTTATATAGAATTATAGAATAGACAATTCAACTGCCATACCCAACCAAATTTTTTTTGAACTTATATCTAGATATGAAGTTTTGCTAGATATATGATATATATATATATATATATATATATATATATATAATATGATATACATCGTATTTTCTTATAATGGTTCGTAATTAACTATGTCGGTCCTGACAGCTCTCGTATACAACTCTGACAACAAGAATGTGTTTAATTTGTTGCATTTTCTGGGATGTAATTAATTTGCTGGTATATGTTTTTTGGGTTATGCATGGGCTGTAATTATTGTGGGATGGGCTTAAAAGACCTGTTTTAAATATAAAAAGAAATAGGTTTGACCTAATAAAAAGAAAGTCATCTGCTTTTATTCCCATTTCTCCTTCACATTGCTGGCTTCCTGCTCTTCACCTCTATAAGACTTTGACAGGTTTGTTAATTAGTTTATCTCTTATTCTTTCATCCACCCCGTATTCGTGGCTGTTTTTTTAAGTAGTAATTCTGATTTTTTTTTCACAGCAGCTCATAGAGTCACGACTCTGTTATTTTTAACAGCAGCTCATAAGTCGATGTTGGCATATTTTACTTGCTAGTTGATAACTTGATACTTATATAGACTTTATGGAAATTGGTTAAGCTTTTATGTGTTATATATTTTAGTTGGTTTTGTGGAGAGAGTATGCTATATATTAAATTAACGAAACTGGTTTGTTGTCTAAATGGGTCATCAAGTATTTTGCTGCTATTGCTGTGTATTCTTTTAATTCTAGAACTACATTAGATTAGGCTCACACAAATATGTAGGTTTTCTCGTGTGAGGTATCTTAAGAATGAACAAATTGAAATCTGAATGTTATACATATTATCTGATACAAAATCTTTAATTATCTTTGGTGTCATTTGTTGAGTGTTGGTAACATTTAACTTTATATGTTGTAATCATTTACTCTATAACATATATTTACTTCCTAAATTCAATTTTATAGATTCTGATCAAGCACATAGACTAGAAGATGGTGTTGAAGATGTTATGGATGATGAGATGGAGCATACGATATTCAGCAAGGTTCAAAATGAATCAAATGAGGATGAGGCTGCTAGCGAGGATGATTTAGAAAATGATGATTATGAACTTGTTCCACGTCAAGATGAAGGTCCTCACTTAGAAAAGGGAGAAGGTTAATTTGAACTACTTTGATCATGTTTTTCCTTTATATTGTTTGTATTAGAATATTCTACTTGTATATATATTTCCCATATACCTATTTCTACAAACAAGAAAAGAGGCCCAACAATGATGCATGGGGTGCATACGCGAGATGCCAATCAGCGTGAGGTCATTATATGCAATGAGTTTGGACAACCCATTGGGCCTGTAATAGAAGGGAAAGACATTGTGGGAGAATTTTCTCGATTTTTAGGTTCAATTGCTCGAATGTATAATTATGCACCATTGACCTACAAGTCATGGCATAAAGTGCCAAATAAGGATAAGATGTGGGACTATGTGTTGGTAAGTTTGAAAGTTGTTTTATCACCTTTTTATGTATGAAGTTTGCTCCTTTCACTAAGATATATATATATAATATTTGAAGGAAAAATATATTGTGCCTGATGGTGCTAAGGAGTGGGTGCTAATGACTATTGGGTGTTGTTGGAGAGGATATAAATGTAGAATTAAGAAGAAACATTTCTACGAGCTCAATGATAACAAAACTAGATGGAAGAATCGTCCCCAAAGCATTCCGGAAAAGGATTTCTCTTATCTATTGCGCTTATGGAATAAAAAGGAAGTGATGGTAATGTGGTTTATAGTTTATTTATAATATGTTATATACATCGTTTTTAATAAAGTGTTTAAATTTACATTAATGTGTGTAGAATCGTTGTTTACAAGCAAGGAATATACGCATGTCTCAAAAGAACATGCATACAGCTGGTCCAAGAAGTTTTGCTAGGATTCGTGAGGAAATGGTAAGTATATATTACTTTTGTTGTTAATTTATGTTTTGCATCTTGTTTCGTGTAATTATACATTAAATTTTATCTTTATATTTATTATGATATAGAGAGATGAAGATCCAAATAAAGAACCACCTAGCTTAAGTCAAATGTTTGAGCGCACCCGTAAAAGAAAGGAGGGAAATGTGTATGTTGAGACATATGATGACACTGCAAAAAAAGTGGTAAGAAAATACCCAGATTTCATGTTAGTTTTTTTTACATGTATGACATTGAGGTTTTGAATTACATTGTAGGAGCAAATGAAGAATTACAAGCCTTTAGAAGATGGAAGTGCTTCTATAGATCCATTTCATGTTGTGATGAGCAAAGAGTATGACGGACATCGTAGATTATATGGTAGAGGTGTTACCAACAGATTGATAAAGAAAAATGGTGGTGAGACGACATGTATGGTCCCACGAGAGTATATGGAATCACTTAAAGCCTTAGAAGCTAAAGAAAGACACTTGGTTGAAATGGGAAATAAGCTAGAGGAAGAACATGAAAGGAAGAAGATTGAACTAGAAGAATATCATGAAAGAAAAAAGTCCGAGTTTCAAGCAATGCAAGATAAGTTACTTGAAGATGTCATTCAAAAACTCATAGAGAAACTACCTCCTGGAGTGACTCGAGATATTTTCTTTATGGACTAATCATGGTTGAGGTATGACAATTTTGTATATTAGTGTATCAATCAACTTATATTATTTTTATCATTTAATGTAAGAAACTAACCGTACTCTTATTTTCTTATGCACCAGGATGTCTTATGAAGTTATATGAAAATGAGGAAATGAAGATTGGCAATGGCGGTTCTAATATTTCTAGGGTTCTATTTACAAACATCTTCTTATGTTGACTATATTTTTTATTGGTTGTTAATTTTGCTTTGTTATTAGACAAATTTGTGAAGCTACATTATTATATTAGCTATGAAATATTATTATAGATATTGTAGTGTTATCTAAACCAAACAAAATGCTGCATTACCATGATTCAGAAGTGTACTAAAATGTTGCGATACATGGTTGAAAGTGTTGCGCTTATATGGTTGGAAACAACATAAAATTTCGTGTTTAAAATATAAATTTGTCGCCTTTACTAAAAAAAGTGTTGCAATTGAGTTTTGTAATGTTGTACATTTACTAAAAAGTCTTGCATTCAAGTATAAAAGTGTTGTATTTAAGTGTAAGAAGTGTTGCATATAAATGAAAATGTGTTGCAGATAGCTGGAAAAGTGTTGTTGTAGATTATAAAAAGTGTCGCACTTACGTATAAGAAGTGTCGCACTTACGTATAAGAAGTGTTGCATATAAAAGTGTGACATATTCTAATAACGAGCAACATTTACAAAAGTGTTGCGTATTGTAACAAAAATGTTTCTTTTGACCTAAGGCAACGTTACATAAGGTAGCACTTGTTAAAGTGTTGCATCAGCCCTAATGCAACAATTTTAAGACTTAATGTAACACTTTGTCGGTGTTGCCTATGTTTCAATTTGTAGTAGTGTAAACTCAAATACAACATCCTTTTCTAACAAACGGGTCATGGGTCTTGCGATTTTTGAAAAATCTTTAATGAAGCGACGGTAAAAACCCGCATGACCCAAGAAACTCCTAATTGACTTCACATTGGTGGGATAGGGAAGATTAGCAATGGTGTCAACCTTTGCTTGGTCAACCTCTATTCCCACACTTGAAATTTTATGGCCAAGAACTATGCCCTCTCGGACCATAAAATGACATTTTTCCCAATTTAACACAAGATGAGATTCCTCACATCGAGTTAACATTTTGTCTAAACGGGAAAGACATATATCAAAAGTGTTACCAAAGACGGAAAAGTCATCCATGAACACTTCCATACAACTCTCAATCATGTCATGAAAAATCGCCACCATGCACCTTTGAAAGGTAGTCGGGGCATTGCATAAACCAAATGGAATGCATCTATAAGCAAATGTACCGTAAGGACAAGTAAAAGTGGTCTTTTCTTGGTCCTCGGGAGTAATTGGGGTCTGAAAATATCCCCAAAAACCATCTAAAAAGCAATAAAATTCGTTACCGGATAACCTTTCGAGCATTTGGTCAATGAATGGCAAAGGAAAATGATCCTTCCGAGTTGCATCATTGAGCTTTCGGTAATCTATGCAAACTCTCCAGCCCGTTACCATTTTTGTAGGTATCAACTCATCCTTAGAATTCTTGATCACGGTCATTCCACCCTTCTTCGGCACCACTTGTACCGGGCTAACCCATGAACTATCGGAAATCGGATAGATAAGACCCGCATCAAGTAACTTGATTACCTCTTTTATCACAACTTCTTGCATATTAGGATTAAGTTGCCTTTGATGTTGAACAACCGGCTTCATATCTTCTTCCAAAAGTATCTTGTGAGTACAAAAGGATGGATTCAAACCTTTGATGTCCGAAAGTTTCCAAGCAATGGCCGACTTATGCTTTTTCAACACTTCAATCAAACTTGCCTTTTCATCAACTTTCAAATTCTTTGCAATTATCACCGGGAGTTGAGAAGTACCATGAAGGTAAGCATATTCAAGATGCTCGGGTAATGGTTTTAACTCCAACTCGGATGGTTCTTCAATGGATGTCTTTAACTTGTTCCTTTCTTCCATGTTTAAAACTTCAACCTCTTGAGGTACTTAGGATGAATCAAAATTTAGAAGTTCCTCTAGTTCTCGAAAATCACGATCTGGATCAAAAGAGTTGTCTTCCAATTCCATGGAAAAATCTTCAAAAAGATCATTTTCACAAATTTTGGTGAGAACAGGGGTTGTACGGCCATACTGAACCTTTCGTACGGGCCGTACATCAGGCTACCGGATGGTTTTTGTTCAATTCCGAAATTCCAGTAGGGTTTGTACGGCTATATGTACGACCACACAAATCCTTCAATGGCAAAACTTCTTCTTTTTCACTCTCCAAATCAGCTTTTGAACATAACCAAATCATTTTCTCAGCTAGTTTCTCCACTTTATCCATATTTTCCACATCAAAATCATCAACATAACCTTCTTTAAAATCAATTTGTGAAGTATTCATATAGTAAAGTGTGTCATCTTGTCTTGAAGAGTATTTCAAAGACTTTGTAAGATCAAAAACAACTTCTTCATCACCAACTCTAAGTGTGAGTTTCTTACTAAAAACATCAATCAAAGCTCGGGCCGTGGCAAGAAAAGGTCTCCCCAAGATAAACGGCACCCGACTATCTTCATCCATGTCGAGAATAACGAAATCTACCGGAAAGATAAACTTATCCACTTTCACAAGCAAATTTTCCACAATTCCCCTAAGAATTTTCACTGATCGATCGGCTAATTGTAAGCTCATTCGGGTGGGTGCCAACTCACCTAGCCCCAACTTTGTAAATAAAGAGTAAGGCATGAGGTTTATACTTGCACCGAGATCGGAAAGCGCATTTGTTACCTTAAAATCACCAATAACACATGGAATCGTAAAGCTACCTGGATCTTGAATCTTTGGAGGTAGTTTGTTTTGTACAATAGCCGCACACTCCTCATTCATCGGTATATTAGCAAGTTCCTCCAATTTCCTCTTGTTGGTGCACAACTCCTTAAGAAACTTAGCATATTTTGGCATGTGTGCCAATGCTTCTACTAATGGAAGGTTAATATGCAATTGCTTGAAAAGCTCAAAAAATTTACCATATTGTGCTTCAAACTTATCTTTTCTAAGACGAGAAGGATAAGGAAGAACGGGAACATACGGTTTTAAAGGAATGGAAGTTGGAGGTGGGACACTTGCGGTACTTTGTGAGCTTGTAGGTTGCACTTAGTCCGTTGACTTCTCCGAATTTTCCACAACTTCTTCTACAACAACACGTGAATTATGAGGTAAAGTATTAACAATTCCGGTTGTTTTCCCTCCTCTTGTTGTTACCAAAACAGCCTCATCTTCGGTTGAATCATCTCCATCTTCCACTTTGACACTTCCATCATCATCACTTGAATAAATAACATTGACATGATGTTGAGGGCCTTTTTGCTTAGGATTCACCTCGGTATTGCTTGGCATCCCTCCATAAGGGCGGTCGATTAGCATCTTTGATATTTGACCCACTTGGTTCTCAAGATTGTGAAATGAAGCTTGAGTGTTTCTCAATTGGTTATCAACTTGTTGATTCCTTACCTCTTGCCTCTTGAGCCTAATCCTTAGCATCTTGAGAAACCAAAAATTTCTCCATTAAATCCTCCACTTTGCTTTTCTTTTCCTCCACTTGAGGTGTAATGTTTGCATTGAATCTATAAGCGGGTCCTTGACCGGGTGGATATTGACAGTATTGGTTTTGGGTTGGGCGGTATTGAGCTTGGTGTTGGAAAGATGGATTTTGTTGTTGTGAAGGGTATTGGTGTTGGTGTTGAAATTTTTGTGCATTTGGGTTGAAACCGGGTGGGGTTAGGCATTGTTTCCTTTGAATCCGGGGTATGGGTGGCTTCTTTGTTGTTGGTTAAAATGGTTTCCATAGGGTACTTGAGAGTTAAAATTCTGCCTTGCTAAGTTTGGATCTTCAATTATGTCACCCGAAGATAGCATAACTTGCTCGTTTTGTTCAAAGAATGCTTGACATGAACCGATATCATGTGGTCCTCCACACCATTCACAATTATCCACAAAAACTTGATTTCCCACTTGATACATCTCTTGAGCAACATGAGAAGAACCGGATAGTTGTGGCTTAGAGAATTGATTAAACTTATCATTTAGCTTTTACAATTGTGAAGTAATACTAGCTAACTCACTTGATCCCATCATGTTTGAAGAGTAGGACGCACAATCGTTCATAGCCATTTCATCAATCATTTTGTAAGCAAAAGAAGAGGTTTTGTTCAATGGATTGACGACCTCCCAAGAATAAACCATTATAGAATAGTTGGATTTGATCACTCAAACTAACACCATGGTGTGGACATGATCTCAAAAGCTTCTTGAATCTTTCCCAAGAGTCATAAAGTGTCTCCCCTTCACGTTGTCTAAAGTTGTTGATGTCGTTCTTCAACTTTGCGGTCTTTGCGGGAGGAAAGTATCTTTTCATGAACCTTTGTAATAACTCATCCCAAGTAGTAAACGAGTTAGGCGGTTGATCTTCTAGCCAATCTTGGGCTTTGTCACGTAGAGAAAATGGGAACAAACGTAGGCGAATGACATCATGTGGCACTTGTTGAATCTTGAACATATCACAAATTCTTAAGAAGCGAGAGATATGAGAATTTGGATCCTCATCCGAGTTACCACTAAATTGGAAAGTGTTTTGAATCATAGTGATAACGGATGACTTGATTTCAAAATGATTGGCGGCTACCCCTGGTGGGTTGATAAAATCTTGTTAAGCCGGATTCACTCTAGGTTGCCAAAGAGATCCGAGTGTACTTTCTTCCTCCATTTCTTGTTGTGGTATCAAATCAGATTGGGGTTATGTTGGTTGAAAAGGACCTAAGTCTTCAAATTCGTATAGATCCGAGTCACGTACTCTTCTAAAGAATCTTCTCTCTGGTTCGGCAAATGGATTCACTAAATCCTCAGATGAAGACCGGGTCATCCACTGCAAAACAACAAAGAAAATTATCAAAGTAGATTTCCCAAAATCAGATATAAACACGTAAAATAACTTGCAAAAATAAATTTTCACAAGGATCAACTAAACTAATGACTAGAACCTTTTTCAAAAGATCAATATTGCTTCCCCAGCAACGGCGCCAAAAACTGATGTTGTGCAGTTATATATATAAAATAAAACGGAAATACTAGACTAAACTACACACGGGCAGTGAACCCATCGTATAGTAGTATAGTTTTTTTTGTAAGTCCGAGTGTCGAACCTCAAGGAAGCAAGATGAAATCTCAATACTAAGCTTTCGTTATTAATTAATCTATGATCAAATGTTTATATTCCTAAACTTAACAATTAAACAAGCATGAAACAAGGAAACGAGATCTTTTTTTTAAAAAACTTTTCAAAATAAGAAGCAAGTGCTACTAGACTCGATTACAAGTAGAGCTAAAGACAATGATTCGATAAATTTGATGGGTAATGAGTTAATTCATCCAAACAATCCCAAAATAAGATGAAATCAAACAAGAAGGTTTCCTTAGAATGATTTTTTATAAGAAAATGGGTGTCTAGAATCTATCACTTTGTCAAACATACAAGCAAGGGACAAATGTTGTATTGAATAAGTCTAATAACAAAGTTCTCCGTTAATTAAACAATCAATTAATGGGAACTAACCCCCGAAGTTCTCCGAAGTAGCCAATTTCACAAAAATCAACTTTAAAGATATTTCAACACTTGACTAACATAGAATAATCATCCAAATTTCAATTTCTTCAACAAATTGCATAACAATGGTGAAATACCCAAACCCAAATGTAAGTTCTCACAAATTGGACATCACAACTAGGAATAATTGCAATGAAAACAAGAACTAATCAACAAAATACGTCTATTACATCAATTAGTCAAGTAAATTTGGGGAAAACAATAATTTAAGCAAAATGAAGAAGAAACCCTAGCTTCAAGCTCCAACAATGATGAAATGGGGAAAAACCCAACAAAATCTCAAATCCAAGTCAATAACCTACTTGAATCTCATTTAATAGCACTAAAATGAACTACTACATACTAAACATTACGAAATCTAAGCATACAAAACTGAAATCTAAGAGGAACATGAAGGAAAGTGTAAACCTAGGTCAAAACCCAATGGGGAAGATGAAGATGAAGCTCCAAGAGAAGATCCAAAACTCCAAATCTTGTTTCCTTGGATGAATCCTTTGAAAAGCTGACTCAAAGTTATGAAGAATCTCCAGAAAATCGCCTCTCCCCTTAGGTTTTTGCTGAAAATCGGGTTATCAGTGAAAAGGGGGAGAAAATTGCTTAAATATGCAATCAGCGTCTGACGTTTGTACGGCCGTACAAACCCTTTAGTCATGACGTACAAAAGCTTCTGGAAAATTGAATCTTTCTATTTTGCCAAGTTTTGATGATTTTCTTTCCTTTTGTCTTGGATGAGCATTTAAGACCTGAGAATTCAAAAGCAATGAATTAAGTATCAATTCAATCTAAATTGCTAACAAAACTACATGTAATAGCACGATATCGCCCCGAAATAAGTAGTCTATTTGGGCGATATCAGGCGTCCTCTCTCCTTTGTCTTGATCCTTGTCTTGATTGGCTCCAAAAATACATTTACAAATATCAAACTAACATATTACAATTTTGATAAAACTAGTGCCCTATTACATAATAATGCAAAGGCACGCAGACCCGCTAAATCTAGTACTTTTACAAAATTGAATGGGGGTTGTAAGTGGCACGCAGGCCTCCCCACACCGGATAAATAATAAATGTAAACCGATCCACAAAACAATAAACAACCACAAACTTGATCCATTAGGTTTAAGGCGTTTGGCTTAAAATAAAAACAACCACGTACAATTAATTAAATAACAATACACGTATTATAAACCAACATATATAATTCCGGGTAGATTCAAACTTGAATCTCTAACACTAAAACACATACTGGTTTTGGGTTGATCCCCAACATTTAACATGGACCTCAAACTGGGCCTTAACCTAGGCCTTTTTGTTAAATATCACAAACCGGATAAAACAAAAAAAACCACACTGGTTAAAAGTCAAATATTATTAAATAAATAGTAATATAAACTTGAAACTTGATTTAAAAACTTCAAGAACTTTGAACTTTTAAATTACCCCAAGTTTCACCCACAATTTATACAAATATATATAAAGCATGTAAATTCGAAAGTTTATCCAGTTAAAAGTCAAAAACTTTGACTCTTTTCTATAAACCAAAGTTTCTCACAAAATATAAATGTATAAATATAAAACAGATAATCTGGAAATTTTAATTAGCTAAAAGTCATAAACTTTGACCTTTGACCAAAAATAAAGTTTCACGCAGTTAATATATAAACAATATATAAACAACAAAAACTGGAAACTTTAATGGTAAAAAGATCAGAACTTGATCCTTAAACCAAAACCAAAAGTTCCACACAATATATAAACAATATATATATAATCAGCAGTACTGGAAAATTAATCAGGTAACATATCAGAAACTTGATCCTAACCACATAATAATTTTTGTAAAACATACATGTATATATGATTTTCTTGTTCCCTATCGAGCCTAGAAACAGGCTCTGATACCAATGTAGGGATTTACAGGGTACAAAAATGCACAGCGGAATAAAACATAAACTTGTAAATCCCGTTCCCAGGATCCCAACTGGAACAGGTGGGGAAACCATTACAGAAATCATATACCAGATATATATAGAACATGCAATATTCATAGGTTTATATACATGTATAACTAAAAGATAAAAGTTATACCCTGAAACTGCTGAAGGGGGATACACAGCTACTGCACCATTTTGAACTGGCTGCTAGACCGCCAAACTGAATAATCTTGTGTGTATGAACTTTACCCGGTAAAAACCGCCCTCGGTTTTTACCTAAACCGCCGCCGCCGTTAAGACCCGCCGCAAAGGGGGCCGGCCTCGGTTTTGCGCCGATGAAGCCGCAGGGCGCCGCCGCTGGGCCTCCTTGCTCTGCCGTACGCCGCAGGTGGTATCCGCCGGTGAACCGCCACCGGAAAAAGCGAGAGAGAGAGGAGAGAGAGCTTTTCTTTTTGATTTTAAAGATTAGGATTAACTTTTCAATTAGGTTTAAACTATTGTTTAAACCTCCTTTTATAGATATTATCTGGGCCTAAGCTCTTGGACCTTAAAACCCGGTCCAATATCTATATCTTTAATCCTTTGACAATACAGGCCCTCCAAGTTCAGCTATTATTAATTAAACCACTGTTAATTAATAATTTCTCAACTAAACTTTAATTAAATATTCAACTAA
The DNA here is from genome assembly GCA_947179395.2 of Pulicaria dysenterica. NCBI lineage: Eukaryota > Viridiplantae > Streptophyta > Magnoliopsida > Asterales > Asteraceae > Pulicaria > Pulicaria dysenterica. The sequence goes on from OX359289.1 coordinate 83,160,979, forward strand.
TATTTAATTATCTTTCTCTTAGTTAATAAATATCTATTTATTAATTCCTTCTTTTCTGATAATTAAATGACTATTAATTATCTATCTTATACACATTGAGTTATTCCTGGTTCATAAGTTGGGTGTGCAGCTGTGTGACCCTTTAGTGACTCATAGCTTCCATGGATGTGATGACATATGTACACTATCCCTGCACACAATCCTTTCAACTTTAACCAAGGTTCGAGTACCACACATTCACTCCATGCAGTAGGATTTGATCCCCAACCTATTGTGAGGAAGGGGGGCGCCTTACCAGATGGGCTAAACCCCATTGGCTATTCATATATATTGTTGTATATATGTTTGTGAAACTTGGTTTTGGTCTAAGATCAAAGATTTGATCTTTTAACCAAATATAGTTTCAAGCTTTATTGTTATCATTATATATAATTGTATGAAACTTGATTTTATTCTAAGAACAAAGTTTTGATCTTTTAGCAAAATAAAGTTTTAAGCTTTATTGTTGTTTTGATCACATTAAACATAAACCGAGGTAGTGTATGTGCAAATAACCCAGTTTTGACCTATAGGAAAACAAAGAAATTGCTTTGATGGAATGATAAAGCTTCTTCCTGTTAATTTTCGCATCTCATGTGAGAAACATCTTTACAGCCAATTTTTTTTTCTTTTTTTTTTCTTCTTAGACGGGAAAGAATGCTATTGCTTGGAAGACATTCTAATCATTTTCAATTATTTTATTAATATAATTGATTTTATGAGTTGTATTCAATATAGTCCATCTTTTTTGTATAGTCCCGAGGGACAAATCTCAGCCACACGATCAACAAAGCATTTTCCGGTGATCCCATCATTGGATCATCGTGATTTTTGTTGAGGGTGATCGGTTTTGATTCCTCTACAAGACTATGGAGCCTGATCATCCTCACAATCCTCCATTAACGAGAAATCGATCAAACTCCGGCCACCATGGCCGCCGCTGCAAAATCCGACCACCACGGTCGGAGTTAATGGTGGTGGCGCACATGGTTCAACTCGGTTTGATGAGAGGAGTCCAGATCTGGTCTCGGGTTCGTCGTTCGATGCTTCAAAAAAAGATCCGGCGTTTTATTTCTCAGATCCGGCGCCGACGAGGCTAAATTCGCCGGCTACCGGAGTTGTTTAGGGTGGGGATGGTGGTGGTTCAACTCAGTTTGATGAGAGGAGTTCAGATCTGGTCTCAGATTCGTCGTTTGATGCTTCAAAAAAAGATCTGGTCGTCGGTGGTGGTGGTGGTGGCCGACTGTGTGCAATCACATGTGATTGTGCTTCAATCACATGTGATTGTGTAGCCGGAGGTGATGGTCGGTGGTGGTGGTTGGCGGTGTGCAATCACATGTGATTGTGGCTTCAATCACATGTGATTGCGGCGGCCGGAGGTGGTGGTCGGCGGCTGTGGTGATGTCCGGAGGTGATGGTCGATGGTGGTGGTTGGCGGTGTGCAATCACATGTGATTGTCGCTTCAATCACATGTGATTGGGTCGCCGGAGGTGATGGTCGGTGTTGGTGGTTGGCGGTGTGCAATCACATGTGATTGCGGCGGTCGGAGGTGGTGGTCGGCGGCTGTGGTGGTGGACGGAGGTGGTGGTTGGTGGTAATCACATGTGATTGTTCTTCAATCACATGTGATTATGCTTCAATCACATGTGATTGGGGTGGCTGGCCGGAGGTGGTGGTCGGCGGCAGTGGTGGTGTCCCGAGGTGCTGTTGGGCATTTGCCTTTCTTTTAATCCTGTGGCTGAGATTTGTCCCTCAAGACTACACAAAAACTTTGGACTATATTGAACATTTCACTTGATTTTATATATTTAATTAATTATTTTTTGAATATAAGTTCTATCAAATAATATTTGGTGTATAATACACGTATGTGAGACCATATATATATATAGGAAAAAGTTCATGCGAGAACCATTCTTAGTGCGAGAACTGCGAGAACCAATCTAAGCCGTCCAATTCCCCCTCCTTCAATGTCATTGCCCACCCATGAATTCCTCACATGCACTCTGCCACACTCTATCCCTCCACGCTCACCATCCATGAAACTTCCCATATCCAAGGAACGGCTGAGATTGGTTCTCGCGGTTCTCGCACTAACAATGGTTCTCGCATGAACCTTCCTTTGACTGATCTTTTCTTCTCAGCTGATCTTCCTGAAGCTGGTCCTTTGGCTGATACTCAGTGTTCAGCTGGCACTATGATTCGTCAGCTGACATATCTTACATAGAAATTCTTTAAGTCTTAGATAAAAAACAACACATGTTTTTCATCAATCTAAGTCCAAAACTGAATATATGGTTTTGTTAACATCAAATCCTATTTTACTTAATAGAAAGGTTTGATTTAGGTTTGATATTGTTATCTCCCCAACATATATATATATATATATATATATATATATATATATATATATATATATATATATATATATATAGGAAGGTTCATGCGAGAAGTCTTTTTAATGCGAGAAGTGCGAGAAGCTTTTATAACCGTTGGATGATAAAATTAGTGGTTAAGATGAACAATGGCATATATGTAATTAAATAGAATTATTATGAAATTTAATTAACATCATCAAGGACATAAATGTCTTTTTATCCCTAAAAAATCATACCCTAATTAAACCCATTAAAAGCGCCTCACTCCATCGTTTCTTCACTTTCTTGTTACATTCATATCTTTCTCCCTGTCGACTTAGGGTTCTCTACTTGCCGCCGCCTATACAAAACTAGCAGCCACCGCCACACCATCATTAACCACCGCCTCTACAAAACTAAAAGCCACCATTACCCTACCATCGTCTGTCATGATCACCATCACCACCATGGCTACCGGCCATGGCTGCCTCACCACCTTTCACCGCCATTCCAGCCGGACACTTCTTTTTTTTTCCCTGTCGCCTCTCCAGGCATCCATAGATCACATCTAAAAAACTCACGATAAAAAAAGATTCGGCAGCCACCGTCGATCGGAGAGAACCGATGCTTCCGACTTCAAAAGTCAAGAGCGTCACCTTAACCACGACCCATCTTCACAGCCGCACTTGGCACCGATCCAAAAACATATTGCTGCTATCACCGTCGACTAGCGTTTATGGCTTCGCCGCTGCTGCTAAGCACTTGCATAAGGTTTATGGCTTCACCGGTGCTGCTGTCATCGCACCTCCACCTCCACCAGCACTGGCATACAACATCTGCGAGTGACGATCTGTTATAAATTGTGTTGATATCAAATGGACATCTGTTACTTTTTTCTTTTTGCTTCATGGTGTTCATAGGTTTGTGATTTTTTTTTATTGGTGCTCAAACTTAACACACTGGATCTCTTTTTCTTTTTTCTTTTTTGGGATTTAATAATCTGTGATTATTTTTGGGCTCAACACCACGCATCAGATTATATATGGATATGTTTTTTTTCTTTCTTTGTGTTTGTAGATTTGTGATATATGAATTTGTGTATGGAAGAAAGAACTAGATTAGGTGATTGGTATACTTCAATTCTCGATTATTAGTGCATATGGATTGGGTTGGTGGATTTTTTAGATTAACAGATTGGACTAGGAGGCTAGAGTTTTGTTTATTAATGAACAATTTTTTTGAAAATTGTAAATTTAAATTTACTTATACATTTGTTTAACGCTGAACTCTAGATTTAGGCTTGTTATTTGTTCACTTTATGTTGTTCATTATTAAAAGTAAGTTTAGTTTATTAATTTAACTGAACATAATTATTAGTTGTTAATTTTTTTCTAATCATAATATCAAAATTTTAAATCTGTCAATTGTTCTTTAATGAACACCGCAGAACCTACAAAAATTCTGGCATCAAGCATGTAACTTGCTCACTAGTGAACTTCGAATTATACGGTTTAAAAAGTTCATTTTTGGCTTTGATAATTTTTGGGCGTGAATGTGTTCACTAATGAAGACTATACACATAACGGAAATTTTGTGAATGATATGTTTGTGTTCAGTATTGAACATCGTATTAAATAATATAGTAAAACTAATTCTAGAAATCTGAAAAAAAAATTTAATTGGAGAGAGAAATATTAATGAGAGATGAGAGAGTAAAAAATTTTGTTTACTAATTTACCCTTTTGAATTAAATAAAAGGATTAATTATGATTAATGTGAACCACAAGATCAAAACTCAATCAATGGCCGATATTGTTTCTCGCATTTCTCGCAATAAAAACACTTCTCGCATG